>LR990231.1:7897672-8501724 GCA_905147385.1 Limenitis camilla
AAGAAATTAAGGCTAACTATAATTCTGTTCAACGTTGTTAGTGTGATAATGAACCGCTTCCCCTGGGCCAAGCTCCTGAAGCTCAGCTACAACAAGCGCACGTACACATTGCGCCTGCGCGCAGCCGAGTGCGACGAGTACGAGGCGCACGTCACCTTCAAGCTTGCCAGCTCGAGAGCGGCGAAACGTTTGTGGAGGTGCAGTGTAGAACATCACATGTTTTTCAGGTAAAATTTATAAACAGCAAATACTATCTACTTATATATATTCTTTTATCAGCTTAGCGTGGACGGAAGCTCTCAAAGGGACTAAAATTCACAACATTTTTCAATGATATTCTGCACCGTTTCCTTCCTCGATAAATAGACTATCCAACATTAAAATATTTTTTTAATTTGAACCCGTAGTTTCTGAGATTTCCAAATCTTAGGAACCACTGGTTCAAATCGTTCAGCTAAACAAACTATTCAGCTTAATAATATTAATAGAGATTCAGCTGGGCGTGTGACAAGATAAAGAATATAGAAATCCTAATGCCTACACAACCCGACAAAAACTACGTTGAGAGTAATAGGTTGTTACTTAATTTCGAACTAATTCTTAATCAATATACGTAGACATTACTTCGCAGAAGTTCATACTTTAAAAAAAAGCTATTTTTCCATTCAACTTTTAAAGAGTCAATATCTGAGGAGGGTTTGGTGTCAGAGGACACAAGTAAAGTGAAATTTATATATTTTTATTTAAATATTTCATTAATTTCAGACGAGAAACTCCAGTAAAAGTGGAACGTATATCTGGCTTTCCCAGATTTGGATCCCGGCGAGTGTCATGCCGAAGAACTTTAAGGCAACTCCGGTCTGATCCCTTCGTGAGAGAACTCACCGCTTGACAAAAAACTAGTTTTATAGTGTTATTATTAGTTAAATGAATTTTTTAAATACATATTAATTTTAATCTTTGGATATACACTTAAGTGATTAGATATTCAGATTGCACGACTGACGTAAACAAACTCCTAGCACAAGTTATTTAACTACTTGGTGGGGTTAACAAGAATACTAGTCATTTGCAACCCAAACTGCTGGTAATCTTTATTACTTATGGATCATTCCATGCCAATTTGATAAATTTTTTACTCTTTTTCTATCCCCCGAAAGACATTTTTCAGAATTTTTTACCTCAAAAAAAGTTACGAATTTTTGAAAAAAAATAACGTATTTTTTAAAAAGACTAGAACTTTCAAAAATTGACCGTTTGGGATCTTTTTTTAAAAAAAATATGAAAAAAATTTCAGAAACCCAGATGTATGAAATATTTAGTTTTTTTCGAAAAATCATTTTCTCAAAGTCCGACCGTTTTTTTTACTCTAAAAAACTTCAACTAATTCTGCAATGATCCCTACCATTTTGAAGATGTGTGAAATCGAAGGTCAGGTAAAAAAATTGTCGATTTGGCATGGAATGACCCTTATATATTTATGAGTATCAAGAATGCTATTAAAAAAACTGTTAACTGAACAATACTAATACCTCAATGGAAAAGTTTCATAATGTTGATAATATTTATATTTAACTTAATATAGTTGAAATATAGATCGAAATTTATATACCCGTGAACAATTTTTTGAAATTCGTCAATAAATTATTGAGAAAAAATAATTAAAGTTTACGTATTTTAGCGCGATGTTTTACGTACATCTGTTTGTTTATTATTTATAAGTAGTGTAGTTTTTATTTTAGCATAATGGAAGAAGATTTTGCAAAAGGACAAAGTGATAATTTACCTAAAATTGATATATGTATACCGCGTCAACTAGGTGAAGTGACATCACACTTACAGACGCAACTTTAAAGTCCCATAACATTTTTATTTGTAGAGATATTTTAATGATTCCTTCAATTTTATGTTTAATTTTACTTTAATTTTTATAATTAAATAAAAAAATGGAAACTTCTTCCTTGAAGTATATTACAGTTAAGGCGAGGATCACCTCAACATTGGTCCGCGCTATAAAATGCAAATTAAACCAAACTTCACCAATAACAAAACTATATAATAATTAGTTAATAGAATGTTGGTTTAAAACATAAGTGCCATTATTAAAAGTTAAGTGTACCTAATTGTTGACACATGTTTAAGTGTGTGGTTCTTGTACAATTTTTTTAAACAAGAGATTTAAGAAAGATATCTCAGCACCTGCAATTCTAGAAAAATGATTTTTATGGTCCGCACCAATTAATAATACTCAGTTTTGGTGTCAACAATTATTTTATATATTAATATAAATAAGTATTATATTTTTACATAACTAATGTTAGAGTTTCGATCCACCGCCTTATGATGTAGAATAGTCTATTACTTGTACTAGTATTGTAGCCGGCTGCTAACTTTAGGTCTGAGAAAAAATAGTCGGGGAAAATTGCGTGCTTGTATTGGCAGTTCCATCCGTGACATTTATTATTTTGACAAATAGCAGACGTGCGGGAACTGAAACATCGCATAAAAACCAATCGCGAGCGCAAATGCCCTAACAGTGACTTCTGCGCATTCAAGGTCAAACCTATACTTACGTGCCGGTAGCTATACTAGCCTACCGTATTGAAGTGCACAACTAATGTAATAAATCCTTATCCTTAGTAAGTTAGTTGGAACTAATATTTTATTTAAAAATAAACTTTTTCTATGGATCATATATGTAAGAATTAGCGGGGCCTTATATGAATACGGCTGAGTGCGAGTTTTACTTTTAATAGAATCCATAGTACTTATTAATGTTAATAAGTAACAGTGCCAAAAAAGTAAGAATAACTTTTGGTAGACTTAGATATTCTAACATGAAAACATTGAAAAAATATATCGTCATAATGGCGTTGTTATTGTTTTATGTATATTTGAGTTATTTCTGACAGTTGATATACATTACCTCAGTGTAATATAAAATATTTCCTATTATTTATCGGTGTTTTATTATTTTTTTAAAAATATAAATAAATCTTCACCTACCTAAAGGAATTTATCATTTAATCATAAATCTGTTGACTACCATATTATTGCACAATGTTTACATGTTTAATTCTATTAACAGTAATAAATAAGGGACAAACACTATCAAATTTTGAATTTCAAGTGCGGGTTAAAATATTATCATAAGTACTTTTCAGGGCACTAACTCCCGTAATGCGTGTTTCAATTGACATATTTATATTTACTTACAGAAAGAATTTAAGGAAATATGATAAAACATTTTAAAAAAAATAATGCAATAAAAAATAATTTCACTAAAATAATTTTAGTCAGTGAATAGACCTCCTTTTTTATTGGAGTCCCTTAAAATATTTTACAAGTTGTCATTTAGCAACATGTCATTTCATCAACAGCCGTTGCTAGGATATAGCTTTAGATTCATTTCACACGATGCGCCGAAAAAATGTTGATGGTTGCGATTTTACTAACATTCGAATATGTTATACATATACACGTCTCCGGTACAGATTTAAGCTCTGATTAGCGTTAAGCAAGAGGACATTGAAAATTTGAGAAACTGGAAGAGGTGCCTAAATTTAGAACATTATTAACCCTTCTAAAAATTAAAAAATTCATAAATTAATTAATGGAATTTATATTTTACTAAATATTATTTTTAATACATATTTACAAAAGAAATATTTCTTTCTTTTCGGAATAAATTTATTTCATGTTTTTAAATTTCGATTTCACGAAATTAAACTCTTTAACCAGAGTTAAAACGGTAAAAATATTAAGCATCTGTACCGAGGGCAGGTATATTGTAAGACATATTCGAATATTACTAAAATAGCAAACGTCTACTTTTTTCACGTCCGTGTCTGTAGAATGCCCAATAGAAAAACTACTTGTTATGACTTCAGTATAAATGGCCACATTTATTGATTCCTTGCACTTAGATACTATAGACCCTCATGTTAAATAATAATTTCAACTTGATAATTTCACGTATTCTTTAAATAATGCGTAATAACCGAAATCTATAAAGTTTAATTATTTTTAATTTTTAGGATTTTTTCCCATATTAGTGCGACAAGACTTCTTGTCAAAAATCATGTTCCTAGGTCAAAATATGAAGCCTGAGAGTTTTGATTTATCTCAAAAATCAAAATTATAATACATGAGATAAAATCGGCTGCAACAATATCAAATTGCTAAATCAATTTAATACAATTAAATTGATTTAGCAATTTGATATTTTTACATATTTGAGGAACTAGAGATTAGAATATTTTGTATAAATTTCAACTTAATATCTTCACGTTTTCTGAGAAAAAGGGTCTTGCGTGACAGTCAAAACAAGTTAATTTTCTAGCGGAGTAGAAAAAAATTTACAGTTTCTTAATTTTGTCCTTTACTTTGTGCTATGAGACCTTACTTCATGCTAAATTTCACGACGCTAGGTAATTGGGAAGTACCTTATAAATACATGAGTGACCACATTAACGGTCATATCTTTTCAATGCGTGGACTTAGAAGTTTGATTTTTTGCCAGCCGCAAGAGACCGCAGGCTTGAGTATTTAATATTAATTTCAACTTGATACCTCCACGCGATCCTGAGAAAAAGGGTCTTGACAGACGGACAACGAAGTGATCCTATAACCCTATATACGGAACCCTAAAAACAGTCGAAATATTTAGTACTCTAATATGTATGCGAACCACAATATAGTTTTTTCTTACTTCATTCAACATACAACTAAGTTTTATAAGGCTTACGCTATCTATATAGTTAATTTACTTTACTATCTATTTAAGACTTCGGATCGTAACACTTAATTTTATTATCAATGAATAGATAAGTAACTATTTGACATGTTAAAGCCACTGCGAAAAACCTTACTGCTACAATAATTTCCGTCTGCCTCTTCATTACTATTTCCAATATATATATTTATTTATGACGGATAAGGGACAAACGAGCAGACGGTCCACTAGATGGACTGTCTTACTGACTCTCGCGTTTATAATATTAGTAGGATACATAGTTCGCATAATAATCAAGGAATATCTATGCCCATCATGTTCAATATCTTCGGTCTTAATTTAAATTCTTACTTCTATTTTATCTCTTGCATAAAAATAAAGACATGATAAAAATACCGGTATTTATTCCATTTAAATATATATATGTTACATAAAAGTATGCATGAATATGAAGAAGTTTGCTGAGGAAAAATCAACACTACATTGAAGGTGGAAAAAAACCTAACCCTGCTACATGAACGATTCAAAAATCGAATTTAAATCATTATTAAACAATGATTACTATAGGACAAGATTACTTAAATGATAAAAATGCTTGGAATACAAATCATAACGAACAGACTATCTTCTCAACAGGTAACTGCATTCCGAGCTGATGGTAGATTCAAACGAACTTAGTGATTGTCTTTCAAACAAGTATTAATAAAGTTTTATTGAATTATAACATTTTGAGTTTAATAAATAATTAGTTATTAATGTACTAAACAAATAAATGAAATGACTAGAAATCGGTAAACAGAACTTAATATTGTTTTCGCTAGTGAGTAGTAATAAAATAATAAAGCTACTACTATAATAAATATCAAATATGGAAACATTTAATTGTTGAAAGTTCCTTCTACGTTTCTTAATTTAATTGGCAAATATATTTTGTATTTTGGCGATTTAATTGATACACCTGACAAAATATTTATCTAATTAAATTTGCGACGCCACGTAGAGTTATCTTTTTCCAACTTATGACTTATGATGATGTAGACTTCCCAAGAGTATCGAGGACCGATAAAACTTAAAACTACACTACTGATCTATAGCAGCGACCTGACCATGACCTTTTCTTTGCTCTTTACCTTGCTCGCTCTACTCCGATCTAAGGCTGGGGCAGGCGCTGCTTCTATTCAACAATTATGACCGCATCGATATTAGGTAAACATTAAGGTTTCTATAATAACTATGGTTAATAATTTCACAATTCCACGCTTGATACCGATCATTACAATATGTAGAATTAATTACTAAGCATGTGTATAATAATGTTTACAATATCAGACATATTATACCGCATTTTTCATCATTTGGCATCTATTAATGATCCGTTCAACTCTTCAACAAAAATTTTCTATACGATCGTTAACATTTGCAGAATTACTGCTGACAAAAGTACTCCACTGTTCGACCTTGCTGCAAGGAATATGCAAAAAGAAAGTATTGAAAGCAATTATGTGATCCTCTAACTACCGACACTTCACTAGAATTATATTTCACCACGATAGTCAATATTCGCTCTATGAAATTACTCGTAAAGCTGACACTGATATATCGGAACAGAGCTTATAAGATATCGAACCAACCAAGATAACTACTCGCGCTTCAAGTTATCTACAGTTTTGCTACAAATACTTAATATTATTATAACATACTAGCGGTCTGCCCTCGCTTCGCTCCAGGTATTTTTGAAGCAATATTTTTATTAATGTCCTTAAATTTTCACTCTGTAATCCTACTAATGTTATAAACGCGAAAGTTTGTAAGAATGGATGTATGAATGTGTGGATGTATGTTAGTTACTCTTTCACGCAAAAACTACTTAATGGATTTTCATGAAACTACAATAATATAGCTTACATATCAGAATAACAATAATTTATAATGATTTAGTATGAAATATCCAAAATATAGCGGGTGGAACCGCGAGGCGCAGCTAGTAAAAAGATAAAGATAAATAGCTTTCTATTAGTGAAAGAATTTTTAAAATCGAACAAGTACCATCAAAATGGAAAAATTCTATTAATTAAGAAATATATGGCAACACTACATTATCTTTTTTTCTATTAGAATCTTTAAAATCGTATCAGTAGTTCCTGAGATTACTTCCTTTATTCAAAATGATAACATTTAATGTCTTCCTGCCAGCACCTTATTGCTACATCGTTTTAATATGATATCTATAGTAACACTACACTTTGTCAATCTGGCTTGTGTAGCTATCTAGTGGCAAAAGAATTATAAAAATGGGTCCGCAGTTTCAGAGAAAACCTTCACTGTACAAAATGTCCACATTATGGCACTTAAATGGCTATATATTTTTAATTAGAATATTTATGGCAACACCACATAGCCTATGTTACCCGGAAAGGATAACAGGCTATCTGAAGCTTTCTATCTGTGAAAGAAGTTTCAATATCGATTCAGTAGTTTTCGAGCCTATTCGCAACAATCAAACATACAAAATACAAACAATCAAATCTTTCGTCTTTATATAAAAGTATAGTTTATAGATAGATGTTGTAATGCAAGTGTGTTCAGAATTTATTATTCAACTAAATGATTTATCATAACCTACATATAATAAACAATTAATCGAGGTAAGCCTGACATATTTCGAGGAATTAGCTCCCTTTTCGCCAAGTGAAACCGGACATAATTATAATAATTTCTTGGAATCATTTATAAAAAAAGCATTTTAATAAAATTCATAGCTTTATCTTATTAAAATGCTTCAAGAAATTATGTTAGTAGACGTAGATTTTCCACTAATGCTTAAATTACATTTTATATATGTACATAGGTTTTTCTTTTCAGTCCACTTTTAAACACTAGATTTTAAAGATTAGTCATAAATTACATATTACACATAGGACATGAAAATTTTTTATTCTGAATTTTTTTTGAAAATAAAATACAGTCTTAGTCGCTGTACTTATAGTCTTATCAACAAATGCCTTTTAGATCGATTCGGAATGGCATGTAGATATTTTCAAGAAAATTGCAGGGCCGTTCGCAAAAATTGCAAAGTTATAGGTAATCAAATTAATAGCAAAAAGGGGGTTTGTTTTTTGGTAATCTTAAAAAAATATTAAAGATTTTTCAAATTTGAAAAAAGGTTAAAAAAAGAAGGAAATTACCCAAAGATAAGTCTTGACTCTTGGAACTGTAGGACTTATATTTATAATTTTCCCAGGGTGTTGAAAATACGCCCGAAAACCTACGGTTCCTGGTTGATTATACTACTGAGTTAGATGTTAGACAAAATTCTTTAATGTCAGTTGCTTGAAATGCTACTTTTATTGCCTACTGTACTTTACGTATTTATATAAAACCCATGGGTTTACTTAGTTTACTTCAGTTCATATATAGTGTTGTGTCCGTGTAAACGTTGCGTGATTAAAATAATTTAAAATTTATTTATCAAAAAGCGCAAAATTTTTTACTAAAGATAAAAACAACTATAACTAGGAGATTCTAAAATTCAAACGGCATAATATTCTGAGGTAAGAAAAGAAATTTGAATGGTGTAGGTATATAAACAAAATGATGGGAATAATATTAGGTTAAATATCAATAAAATTGTTTTATTTATGATACAACAAATATCCGTTTTATAATAGTGGAACCAGTGATAGACAATGAACAAGTATATTGTAGAAACAGGACTAATATCATATAAAAATAATTAATATATTTTCATAATTACTTTGACATAATCATTCGTTATCGGGGCCCCCTAACGGCCTTTTAGCCTTCTGTTTAAAACAGAAAAATTTCTTTCAAAACCATAAAACTATTTTGTTTAAATAAAGTATTTACTATTTTGGATCCATGTATTTACACAAAAAGTATTTGCATTTTGTATTTGAATACTTTTAATTAACTATTTTGCACATCTGCGTATTTTTTATATTATTCTTATATATGTCGGAAGTGTAAGTTAGCCTTAGGTTAGGTTAGCCTTGTATTAGGTTAAATATGTGAGTTTAACCTTAGGTTTAGCAGAGAACCTGGGCACTGGAGGTGAGTGTCGTAATTATATAAAGGAGCCCCTTAAGCCTAGGTCACAAGTCCAAGGCACTGCTTGGGTTCCTGTCAGAATAGTGCGAGATCGTAACGATTAGTTATATCCTGACCGTATTACGCCCTTATAGCTTGTGAGATAGGCTATCCATTCCATTTTTTCTTTCAATTTGTTTCTGACTTATATACTACGAATAATAACAGTTATTATTCGTAGCTTATATATATATATATATATATATATATATATATATATATATATATATGTTCTTTTTAATCGTGTTTCTCTCATTACTTTTGTTCGCTGGGTTAAAGAGCAAAGTTGGGCTAAAGTTGGAAGACAAATTCTTTAAGAAAAATAACGTGGAAATGTCGCAGCTTCAGCATTCCAATATTAAAATATTTCATAGATTTTATTGTTTCAGTTTTCGAAATCGTTCCCCTAGTTAGAAATTTTATAAAATTTCTAGATTTTTAAAAACCTAAACAAAGTTTTAAAATGTTTATCAGTACATTAAATTCAGTGATTTGTTTCATAAATTTCATATTATTCAGCGACATTCTTCTGTCTGACCACAAACAAAATGTACTGCTTTATTTAAAGCATTAAAATATGTTTTGCCATTATAAACTTAACTAACTTATATCAGCTTAAATGCTGGCGCAATATGCATACATTACGTCTTGCTTAATTGGCCAAAAATATAAGTTCAATGTTATAAATAAGTTCTACGAAACCAAGACTCAAGGTTAACAGATAAGGAAGAAACAAGTTTTGATTTTTTATACATGGCGAATTTATAATTTCTATTATTTTTAAACCAAATCCTTTATCATCTCTAAGTCGAAACTAATATATGTACATATTATATGGAATAGTAGGATTCGTTAGTTATTTAGTTAGGTAATTATTCTCGAAATTTAGGTACTATAACTATACACCTAATAATAAATTTCTTATTTCATTGTTAAAAATAAATAATTTATGTAAATATTTGTTAATTTTTTTTAAACACATGCATAAGTAAAACTTTACTTCAATTGGATTTTTGTAAACACTAGACTTACCAATACGAATAATCTCAATTACTATATTTCATCTCCTATTAATTTTTAAGACCTATTCGTAGATTAAAATAGATGTTGACCGATTCTCAGACCTACCCGACATGCACACAAAACTTCATAAAAATCGGTCGAGCCGTTTCGGAGTAGTTTGGAAAACACCGCAACACGAGGATTTTTAATATTAAATTTTATAAAATTTCTAGATTTTTAAAAACCTAAACAAAGTTTTAAAATGTTTATCAGTACATTAAATTCAGTGATTTGTTTCATAAATTTCATATTATTCAGCGACATTCTTCTGTCTGACCACAAACAAAATGTACTGCTTTATTTAAAGCATTAAAATATGTTTTGCCATTATAAACTTAACTAACTTATATCAGCTTAAATGCTGGCGCAATATGCATACATTACGTCTTGCTTAATTGGCCAAAAATATAAGTTCAATGTTATAAATAAGTTCTACGAAACCAAGACTCAAGGTTAACAGATAAGGAAGAAACAAGTTTTGATTTTTTATACATGGCGAATTTATAATTTCTATTATTTTTAAACCAAATCCTTTATCATCTCTAAGTCGAAACTAATATATGTACATATTATATGGAATAGTAGGATTCGTTAGTTATTTAGTTAGGTAATTATTCTCGAAATTTAGGTACTATAACTATACACCTAATAATAAATTTCTTATTTCATTGTTAAAAATAAATAATTTATGTAAATATTTGTTAATTTTTTTTAAACACATGCATAAGTAAAACTTTACTTCAATTGGATTTTTGTAAACACTAGACTTACCAATACGAATAATCTCAATTACTATATTTCATCTCCTATTAATTTTTAAGACCTATTCGTAGATTAAAATAGATGTTGACCGATTCTCAGACCTACCCGACATGCACACAAAACTTCATAAAAATCGGTCGAGCCGTTTCGGAGTAGTTTGGAAAACACCGCAACACGAGGATTTTTAATATTAAATTCTTTTTCAGTTTTTCTGTTACGACTACGAAAGTTCTATCCTACGCTAAGAAGCTACGCAGCACAATTTTTTATTATTTTCTAATAAGTTTGTGCAATTATAGTAAAATGAAGATTTTTATAATTTCTATTTGATTATTAATCCTTATGCTTATTTTTGTAAAGTACTTCAAGTCGATAACCGGTTTATTTATAAATTGTTACGCAGTTTGCTGACGGCATAATGTTTAATACTTCCATATTGTTATCAACTTCCTTTAAAAAAGATATGTAGCTCACCTTTAGTGTCCTTGCCTGACCTGACCTCAGATCATTAGCGCACAGTTTATAAGGTAGTTTAAAAGATAATTTTATATAAGAATAATTAATTATATGTCTCATGAGAATTGCCTTCGTAGATTGTTTTATTAAAAATAAAGAACGTAAGTCATTATTAACTACTGATGCTATTATTATTCTTAGATCGATGATATAGTGTGATAATATAGTTATTATCGTGTTTAACTTACAATTTGTTGACTTCAACTATGAAGAATTAAAATTACTGTGAAAAAATATGACAATTAAAGTATCTATTTAATAGACAATACCAGATGTAGGGCTTCAAAGTTTTATTATACCATCAATTAGGGGATTCTAACAATTTTCAGCAAGCAATGGACGACGTCACAGGTGAAAATTTGGAAAACATGTATAGCAGTATTTATGATGACGTGAGTTAGGAGTGTTGTGTCACGTGTGTGCTTTTTAATTTTGTCGGACACGCTTGTTTTTTTTCACTGTATTTCACCCAAAATATTTTATATATATTTGTTAATGATGATTTTATGTTAAGTTTCAATAGTCACCTTTTTATCACCAATATACATTCATACAATAAGTTTGTATGAACGTCGATGTATGTAAAATCCAATACGGGGGATAATTTTCCATTTATCTTTTTCCGTTAGGCTTGCGTGCATGCTAAATTTTACAATTAAGCGTTGGTAGATTTTATAGCAAAACTGAGGATTAAAAAACTTAGAATTGTGGAGTGGAACAGGCAAAAGCTTGTGTTTATTTTGCTTTTATTTATTCAGTGTTGGTAAATATTGGATTATACCGGACACCTTTTTTGGAAGTACGATTCTAGACTTGCTTTTTTTTAATTATTCTTATTTATATTTTATAATCTTATTATTAAATAATGGTAAGATCATTTCATGAACCCAATAAATTATGGAAAATCTCATAATTTTTTTTATCGTAGAACGCAGGCGACATGCGGGGCATTTTCACCTTTCTCTTGACCTATATATTTATGTACGTAACTGCAGAGGAGTATGTCAAGAACGACACCAGCTTCGTAGAGTTTCTCGGTCAGGGCATCCAAACTGAAATACAAAATGTCAAACAGCCTATTGATGAAACTATTGCTTATGTAGGCTCATCGCAATGTAAGTTCTAACGAAAGCTTTTGATACTTTACGCTAAAATTATAATTTTAATCAACATTGCATCAATATTCAATCAAATTTTTCTTCATTTGTTTATGAACACTAAGCTCAAATTCATAGAGAAATAAATATATTTCAGGCAAACAGGTGAAAAAATTACTAGGTGTTTCATATGAACAGTTACAAGGAGAAAAAGAACCTGACTTGAACACACTCTCTGTAGTTTATAAAGCTTGGTACGTATTAAAATATTACACATACTATAATTTATAAATATTTAAATTATTATTTCATCACATATACTTAGTATAATTTTAAAAAAAAGCACTCACTTACAACTTACTTAGAGATATTAGTAAAATAATAATTATCAGAGTATATTATAAAAAAGAATACAAAACCTTTATACATTTTTTTTATTATTATATAAGAAAAGTCGGTATCGGCTTTAGCTAAATCACTTTATTGTATCACAGGAACAGTAAGTTTATAACTATAAAAAATCATATTGTTCCATGGGTTCATTACTTTGTAATACATTATACACGCATTATATTATGCTGAATGATTCAAGCATACTTATCTTACTATTTATGTACAATTTACTATTCCAATCATGCAAAAAACATCAGCTCATTTCTAAGAATTTGTCGAGTCTCGCATTTTTATTTGCAAATTTATATTTTTCTTAGAATAAAGTTTTAAATTTTATTTATTGAAACTTAAGTTAACTAATTTTTTTCCTATTGTTTCGATTTTAACATAATATTTTATTTATTAATTATAATACCAGGGAGTACACAACAAAAATTAATATAACGGCAGCTGCGGAGATATTACGACAAGCTCGGAAGTATGAGGCCACAGACAAACTCATCATGTTCATACACGGCTTTACAGATGACCCTTATAAGGACAGCTTTAGTAATATTACTCAAGCTTTCTTTGAAAAAGGTAATTTGAATATATTCTTATTGTTACTTATTTAATATACCGATTAATAGTAAAGATTTTAAGGTGACTACACAAATAAGTAGGTACTTATGACACATTATATTCTAATACATGAAATGATCAAGTCCATTTTAGTAAACCCATCCACGGTATTGGTAACATAGGAAGTGTGATAGCTAAATACCATCACAATGACTTAGTCAGAACTTGCCCGAGAAAGCGCGTCAAGAATAACAATTGGCGTTTTGTACCTTGCGATTAATAAACAACATTTTATTTAAAAAAACTAAACTACCTTTTATAAGTTGTTCAAGTCAGTCAATAGTCAAGCAGATGTGATGATGTCGCCGGAATATTTTCCGGCTCGTATTTATTCGATTTAATCGGATTCAACATTTTATATTCTTTAATTTAACTTGCAAGATTTGATTACAGACAGACACCGTTAGACCGAGTTGCTAGTTGTAACTAAATAAAAGCTCGTAATGATTTATACTTAGCTTTTGGCAAGACATTAGAAGAACGACTATTTTATAATAACTATACTTTATATAGCATCTGTTGCCAGTTCGCGTTTCTTCAATTATAAATAAAATCGTTATAAGAATACACAAAGAAAGTCTTTTTTTGTCCAAACTTTCATAGGTGAATAAAGAAAGCTCACTTAATGTTCAGCAGCGTTTAAGGGACGTTAAATTTTCCTTAATTTTTTTTTTCAAGGCAAAATATGTAGTACTAGGAATAAATTACCTGTCTTCCAGGTCATACAAGTACCATAGCATTGGACGGTAGCTCACTTATCAAATGGCTCTACCTGCGCTCTACCACCTATGTACAATTCATTGGACGAAAACTTGGGGAAATGTTAGCCTCCATGGTATACAGTAAGTTACTTTATTAATTTATTAATCTGCCCATCTACTAAACTATAAGACTGAGCGAATAAACAAATATAATAATACGTTAAGGTATACGTGGACAAAGTAATACAGAGAAGCCACATTTTGTATTTCTTGTTATTGTAAGTTATTTATATGTGTGGTTTGATTTAAAAAACCAATTTATTATAAAGTATATTAAAATTGAATATTAAATGAAATGGTTTTATAGTTAAGCTGTGATGTGTATTGGTATACGGAAAATTTAGGTATTTATAGGTAATAATTTTGTAAAATAATATGTATGTTCTTTTTTTTAAATTAAAGGTGTATGAGTATTTATGCTCACACATATATGCTTTTTTGCTATGTATTAATTTACGTAGACAAAATTTTCTTTTAATTACCTGATGATGTGTGATGGTAACTAATACCTAGAGTAATTATTTAATATGAGAATGTCGTGATGAACGCTGTTCCTAACTCTGGTTTTGCAATTTAACCACCAGTGTCGAATATGAGAGTCATTCTAGTTGGATAACAAAATATTTAAAAATGGCGTGGTTATAGTAATGGATTTGTGGTCAATTTTATTTTTTTTTTAAATTCTTAAAACAAATTTTGAAAATGATTAATTCTCTTCATAATCAGTTCACCGGTTTAGTTGAAGAGTGATTTTTGTATTTATTTGTGGACATGGCTTTTTCACCATGTATAGGATTTTTTTTTAATTTATGATATCTTTAAACGACACTTGGGCCGGTTTTATTAGTATCTATATAAAATAATGGTTGAGGAATGGAGACGTACAAAACAGGTATTTACGCAATTATTGTTAATCACTATGTTGTGTAAGAAAACAAGATGATTATAGTAGTTTGATCAACAATGCTAACTGATATCTGTTAATTACCTTTAGTAAAACCTTTCATGATTTTTTCAAGAGGGTCAAGATCCTGCTCTAATTCACATTATTGGACACAGCCTCGGTGCTCACATCGCTGGCTTCGCTGGCAAAACTTTTCACAACCTAACTGGTTTCCGTATAGGCAGGATATCTGGTTTAGACCCAGCTGGACCATGTTTTAGTAACGTTGATGAAAATAGCAGACTCAAAACTTTAGATGCAGATTATGTTGATGTTATCCATAGTGATGGTGGAGTTTACGGAATCAGAGATCCAATTGGTGAGTTAATATTTCAAATGTTTTATGTTTCAAATCATTAACTATTGCCAAGCAGAGACGTTTATATGTCAAGATATAAAATAATATCCATAATTAGTCATCAGTTCTTTAAATCATTAAGGAATTCCTTATTTAATATCTTTTTGATGTTGTATTATATGGTCTAAACAGTACAAAACATCTTAGTATTGTAATTTCCTCTCTTACTTAATTTGTATTTGTGGGATTTTTTAATAGAACTGTAAATAATATGATAGTAGGTATTATCTAAATGTTTAAAAAGTTGAGTTTACGATCAGTTTCAGTTTTTTTACTTTATTGATCACGCATAATTAAAATCTATCCTATGCAATTATACAGTTGCAAGAAAGCACTGGTAGAATGGCTGGGTACACTCAGTTATGAGGAAGTTGAGAGCCTATTGACTAGGGCTCTTAAAAAAAAATAATTTATAATTTACTTACCGGGAAGGCTCGATTATGTATCCACTAATGTAAATTATGAAATAAAGACCTATTTTATTTATTTATTGATTGAATGACTTTTCGTTGATGAAAAAAAATTAAAAAGCAATAAAATTTACCTGCAAATTTTTACTTCATTTAGAACTGTTTGGCATCTCTTTTAACGTTTCTAACTACCCCAGGTGACGCCGACTACTTCCCCAACAATGGCATGAAACAACCCAACTGTCTCTTTCAAACCTGTTCACATTCTCGATCTTGGCTGTTATATGCTGTATCTGTGATTTTACCAGAAGCTTTCCCTGCTGTAAAATGTGAAAATTGGGAGGCTTTTAAGGAAGGAAAATGCGATACTGAAATTAGGTAAGTGAAATGATAAATACTGAAAACAAAATATTTATGTTATAACTAGCTGACCCGGCAAACATTGTCCTTGCCATATCAATTTGAAAAAATTGGGGTGGACCACCCTTATTAGTTAGGGGTATAAAAAAATAGATGTTGACCTACACGATATGCACACGAAATTTCATACAAATCGGTCGAGCCGTTTCGGAGGAGTTTGGTAACAAACATCTCGACACTTAGATAATAAGTCAATTACAAAATTTACATATAAAAGTTTCAGTGATGTGTAATTCATACATGATCTCTAAATACAGAAAACATTTTATCTATTAACTTTTAAGGAAATAATAAAACTTTATGTAGCCGACGCACTGGCTGGTGTATAACTGATTAAATGATGGCCAACTAATCTATGGCTTTATAAAGAACATGGGTAACCTAATACCCTAAACCTAAATAATTCAAAGAAAAAATTTATGAATTAATTGAAATTTGTGATCTTCGTTCCTTACAGTTATATGGGCTTCCCATCTAAGCCTGGCCTAAAAGGACTTTTCTACCTTCAAACTAGTGGGAAATATCCTTTCAGTTTGGGCATGAATGGAATCAAGTACAGGAATACAGATGGTATTGTCGGCAATATTGGGAATATATTAGGGTAATGTACCTATGTATTATATTTATAAATACTATTGAACACTACTACTACTACGTAATCCTCAAAGATAAAATCCCTTTTATTTTTTCTTGGCTGATTAAACTAACCAATTTACATCCAGTCATGGTCGACAATTCAGTCATTTTAATCGAAGGGTAGGTTTTATATAGCAATAAAGGGTTAATTAAAACAAAAGAATAACCAACGCCCAATAAACCTAAAAATGAAAAAGTTAATTTAAAAAAAAAATCATTGCCGCCACTTATTGCATTCGCTTAGTGGTTGAGAGTTGGGTAAAAGATCCCATATCACCGAACTACAACAATAAAACATATTCTAATCTGTTGTATATTTTAGGGTATCATGTACCAAATTGATTTATCTCTAATTTCAGGAAAACCAGTAGTGGAGTAATAAATAGTGGAAAAAAATTACAGGAAAACATAGGGAAGGGTATCTTAGGAATCTTATAATGAACATTAAAAAAATATATTATTATTGTGATATTAGTACAAGCTAAATAATATATTAAGTGTCGTCTGTAACCGTAAACCATGTTGTTAATTAAGACATATGTTTTTGATTCAATAAAAGAATTATTTAAAACAAAGCATCTTTATTGTAATATCTGTTATACTTCATAACTTCGTTAAATATCAAATAATACGGAGCTGGGACTCTTACAAAAATAAACATCTCAATAAATATAAAAGAATAACGCAAGACAAATACAACGTACAATCAGAAAAAGAAACAACGTTTACAACAAACAAGTATTTTAAGTAAAATAATTCGAAATTGTAATTTTTTTTCTAATTGCACTTAATTCTAAAATGCAATCGAAATTTTATCATAACTGCATTATTAGAATTTCGACGATAAAATACAAATGTCATGTTCATAAAAAAATAAGAGAAACTATGCCGATTCAGAATCAACGTCAACTTTATAAACTAACATATTAAAAAACGTTACAGCTAGCATAAGAATATATTAATAATTGTATAATACGAATTGTTTTATACCTGTGGGCGGAAAATTAATGCAAAAAATATTACTTAAAACTTAAAACAGCATCTTACTGTACTCTTAACTAACTATAATTGTCAAAAAATAAATATATCTTAAAAAACTTTATAACGCAGGGCACCTAAATGAATTATACTTAAAATAAATGTTAATCTTACGTTTTCGGTTTCTTTTACTTCATTGTGCTTTACACAAATCCACTGTCAATAAGAATGAATAAAGCCCACAGATTAAACAATCGGATCTAAGTATTAAAGAAATATAAAAAATACATTCTACCAGAATATTCTAAATTGAAACCAGGTATATTGGAATGTCCTGTATATAAAAATGGTGATGATTTATTTATAGACATTTATTATTATACGAAAAATATCAAATAGAAGTTAATCGCACTTGATGCCGACAGCTACAAATGAACCTAAAAATATCTTAACTATACTGATGTATATATTCTAAATATTAATCGTATAATAATACAATTTGTGCTTGTGATAGAACGAAATGCACTTCTGGCCTTATCATTATACGTGAAGACCCTAAACACCGATCGTGAAAGCCTTTTCTTTGTTATATAATATTTTATATTTTAATAACTGTCTATATAAAGTTAATCAAGTCGCAACGAACATGTGTCATTATCATTAACTATAGAAATTAAAAATAATTATCTACTATAACGAGTAAATTTAACACTTTCAATTTGATATTTTAAATGCACAAAGGATTTTCTCCATTCCAAAAAAAGGAATAGGCTGTATTTCATTATAGTCGATTAAATTATCGTTTTCAGAGACAGTTTTTAAGATATATTATATTAAATTTACGCTCAAGCTACTGAAAATTTGCCACGGTCAGCTTATATTAAATGAAAACATAGTACGGCACTAACACACAACACGATTATTACTAAATAGCACCTAATGGTGTATTGTTCATAGAAAAAATATATATAGAGTAAACAAGCTAAATTAAGAACGCATTATAGAAACGTCCTCATACCTCAATAAAAGCAATTTGAACGACATTTTTGTTTTACGACTAAACGTATTTGATGACGCTTGTATAATCTATACATATTATCTTTAAGATCATTATACATTATAGCAACATTTCGTAAATATAATTTATAATTTAGGTCCCGATTTCACGTACAAACCCGTTTCGCGCCAGAATAATTCAATTTAAAACAGACATACCCATTGCAATATTGATTCAACATTCAAAAATTGTATATGTGCATTTTCATTATATTTATTACAAAATATGCATCTTGATATCTTTTTTATTAACAAACATTGTTATAGATTTGAAATGCCGTATATAGTAACGTATAGATTATTTTGTCTTTTAAAATAATAAATAGTAGTATTATAAATAACGCGGTAAGGTTTGACTTCAATCGAGTTTTAAATTAGTCCCGCAAAGGTAAATTGAGATTTTAGAGAGAAAAATATTTTAATTCTAAATAACGGTGGTACCTCGTGTGACATGTTTTAAAGCTATCAAAAGAAGAAAACCTTCGTGAACACGAACATTTTATTTTTCCACTATGGCAACTTTTACACGTACAACAAGCCAAATTGCTTAGCCTAAGCTTTACAATCGAGTGCGTTTCGACGCAACATCGATATATAAAAATGGGTCGATTATTCGTTCAAAAATTAACTTAAATAATATTTGTAGTGATGTATTTAATACTTATTTGTTTGTTATGTATGTAACATACACATATCATAAGCATCGAAAGCCTGATTGAGAAATGTCGTACGACATGTCGTGAGTCGTATTTACTACAGGTTCTTATATACACGATATCTTAGATAACGTTAACGTTATAACGAATAACCAACATGTCGTACGATTGTAGGTTATTTTACAGAGTTAATATAATATTGAAGAGAGTTCATTACGTTTCTGTTAAGTTGCATTAATACTCTGCAAATATCATCACTATCGCTGCACTGTCAAGGTAATAAAGCGTCGCCATTTTGTTAAAAAGTTATTACAAGATGGGAGCTTTTGAAATTATGGTTGAGTGCTTTGCTGCTGGATTTCGATCTTTTCCACTGTCATGTCAGGATTCATCGCTGTGGCTTCCTGAAAAGTGGATAATCAACTTAGTTATTTTTAGCAGGTAAGCAGTGTACTTTAACTAACATGCGAGCATTTCGATCGGTTCATTGAATCAATCTCATGAAGAATAAGTAGAAACGATATTGTATAAAAGGCGCAATTTGAATTAATGAATTGGTACATTGCTTGAGTGAACTACAAAGGTAAAAGATGTTAAAAAAAATGAAATTATTTTACCTGAATAGCTTCAGCAAGTGCGCGATCGTGGTCGATGGGATCGCCATCAGATTGGATGGTGATTTTCTGTTCAACGCGAGTTTCTACCACGCCATTACGCTCCGTTTTGTACTGTAATATAGATGTGAAGTAATTAAAATGTCAACTAGACATATTTAAAAACTCAATTTAAAACTTTACTCAAACCAACTGATATATTTCAATATCAATTGCAATAAGATATAATAATGTAAAAGTAATTGAAATAAATACTAGCAGTATCACTGTATCAATATCGGTCAGTTCTCTAATTTTCCTTAATGATGATATGATATAAAACTGAAGTCTAAAGTTCTACGTAGAGATTCTATTCAGTTCTATTACTTTTTTTTTCTTTATTAATTAAAACTTAATTTGTGTAACATTAATTAAAACCAACTCGACGTATTTAGTCATTTCTAAAATCTCTTTATCTTGATGTTCTGTGTATAACAATAATATAAATTATCCACAAAGTTCATCATACTCACGGTAATAGTTTCAACAGTGCGCGTTTTAGAACTGATAGTTTGAGACGAAACAACTTCCCCTTCTGCATTTGTTTCCTCATCTGTAACTGGTTCTGTCACTTGAGGTCCTGTGCTCATCTACATTAAAAATTAAATACATAACATTAAGATACAATAACATAAAAGGATGTCAAAGGTATTTGTGCAACAATGTCATAATTGACAACATGTAAAGTGCCCTTGTATTTTTATAAGAAATTCCAAAATGGTAGTTTTAACGTTAGATATATCTTTAAAGGTTCTTCACAAATTTTAAATTCTCTAACTACTACCAAATACAAAAATGCAGTCTGCAAAGGAGAATGAATTTCTGATTACATATGAAACAGAGAGATAACTGTAGTTTGAACAAACAACCTTATTACAGACATAAAAATTATATCCTAAGATTATTTATTTTAATACTTTGTTAATTGTATATTAAAATCAAATAACTAACCCTAGTAGTAGCACCGTGTACCATGCTTCCAAAAGGCGCATTTCCCATAACCGTCGAGCTCGTGGTGGTCTTGTACGATCCAGGTTCCTAAATAAAAGTGTAAGAGTTATATTATATAATGCAATCTTTGTTATGCAATGCTCTTTATAAGCAATTCGTTTGAGATCTATCCTTTAATTTCTTATTTGATTTATTCACTGACCTCCAATATATCATCCAAATTGGAGTTAACTTTAAACATAATGTATTTTTTTTTATTTCTGTCACCTTTGCGCTATTAACAAAGAGTGACCATTGAACTAACTGATAGAGAAGGAATATGTCACATACATATTATGGATAGATTGGTTTGTTTTATTATAATAAAGTAATGATCCAAAATTATCACACAAAGCTTGATCCATCATATTTACAGACCCAAGTTATAATTTGATTGGGTGAAACTGCACCCACGACGTACATTAACACCAGATGCAATATTTAGCTTCGAGACTCTCAATGAGAATTTGGTACGAAATGAAATATATGGCCTATATAATAGAGGTCAATGGAATTTGAGGACAATAAACAGAAATCAAATCCAAAATATACTTAGATCGAAAGTAAAGTTACTAAAATATTAATGAATTATAACGTAAATTAAGAGAAAAGTAAAATAATATAAATACAAACCATTTATTAACCAATGTTTTAAATTAACAGTCTAAAATAAGAATTGTTCAATACTATCAAATTGAATTATTTTCATACAGCATGCGCAAACGTACTAAGTCATGCTGAAACGTATACACATTGGAGTGATAACTATTTTTGTTGCAACAATTAAAAGTGACCTCATCTAGTTTATTTGTTGTTCCGTTTCTAAAATTGCTGTGTGAGATCACGCGAATGTGTCTATGATATCAATTAATATTGCGGTATTAACTCGAGTTATCAAAAATCACAATTAACATGGTAAAAATGGAATCATTCATGGAAATGTCAAATATGTTTTTTTATTAATCGGTATTGTCTAAGAAATAAAATAGTAAAGTAATGTTGAGCTACAAAATTTTTGTATGTTTTTGTGTATAAACACGAGTCGTATAGAAAATGAACACGTGCGAAACCGAGCGGATATCTAGTATTACATAATTTTAGAAAAGGTTTATGAAGTAAGGCGTTATTATCAAAAAAATAATCATCACTTCCGGGATATGTATACGTAACTTTACTTAACATTTCATACTACTGACTAACACACACATCAATAGTCGCAATCTAATTTTCTTGTTTACCTTTAGTTTGATGCAATTTTCGAATCTGATTTATTTAAGAATCAAATGAGAACCTTTTTATTTTTTGCAAACCTTCATCACAAAATGTAATTACATGTATTATATATAGAAATATTATAGACGAATAAAAGTGGTTTATTAATGATAAGAAAATAAATCTTTCTTTTTTGTTTAAAAAATTTAATTAAGAGAGGCCACAGTTATAAAATACCTTTATTCATCATAAAATATCACATAATACTTACAGTGACATAGTAATGTCCTTCCGCCCCTTCTTCAAAATCTATGGGAGTTCCAGAATCCCCACTGCTTAAAGAACTTTCTGAACCATGTCTAGTTATCTATGGTTTTATGAATGGTGAGGGTTTTAGTCCAATTTGACGAATATGCCAACATTTTTAGTTTTGTAAAGTCCATGGTAGGTGCCAATATTCCGATTATGTAGATGTCCGTGGTATTATCACAAATGGTTTCACACCATGCAATTAGATTTGTCCATAATGAAAGGTAGGGAAAAGAAAAAATCAAAATTAGAACATAATCCGACATGCAAAGGTTATGTGGCCGCTTTTTCACTTTATAAATATAAGAAAAGTTTGCTAAACATTATCTTTTATAATATGATATATATTTTATTTTTAATAAATTTTACTTAAAACTAGTTTACAACTTGCAACGCTGGTTTAAAGCTTTGAAAAGCCTTTAAATAAGCGCATTCGTGAAAAAGCTGCCATACAAAAAGCAAAAGAATAAAATGAGGATATGAAATCATAAGAAATCAAACCATGCTGAATGGGATGATTTTAAAGGAATAGTTTTAAATATACCTTGTCTCCGGTCGTGACGGTGGTTTTGACCTCTTGTGTTAAAACTCTTTGCTCTTGCCTGGTCGCAGATGATGTAAGTGTATGTGCCACAGTTTTTTCTTCCATTTGCTGTGTTTTTGCCTTTGTATCCAAGTCGTGATGGGTGGTCGCAGTTCTCGTAGTGACCGCCCTTGCTGTCACGTAAGGACTTTTTCCCTCCAATGGTTCTAAGCTTTCCGCCTACATTAAGGGTTAGACTAACATGCATTATGGGTGTAACTAAATCTATTTACATGGACATAAATGTTACTACTAAAGCTCTCAAAGCTAAAAATGAAAATATAAAAAAACGAAGTTAAATAAAAAACGACAAATAAGGATTAAAGTTAATGGAATCGTATTTATAGAATAAAAACGAACCTTATTCGTATGAGTAGAGAAAGTCACTTCACCGGTACCGAGATTTTCGACTTCCTGCTCGACGTTGTGTGTCACGCCCTCGTCGTTCTTTGTGAGAAGTTGCTTGGTGGTTGTTTTCACGACCACCGGAGGGGTAGGGGTTTTCTTAGATCGCTGTGAAATCGGGATTTTCGAGGATAAGGGAGTAGAAGACGATACATAACCCTGGTGTTTTATATGCTCGCTGGTTGTGTACTCTGTGAAAGTTTTAGGCTCATCTCCTCGAGCTGGACTTTCGTCTTTACCAAACGTGGAGAATTTATGTGTGTTCACAGTCTGAATATCAATATTTGCCGGTAAGTCATGAGTTTCCTTTTCTATAGTATAATTTCCGCTCTTGTCTTCGAAATGTGATGGGTCGATTTGAGAATAGTGTAATATCAACTGGCCAGTAACTGGATCTCTTACTGCAGTGCTCGGATCTATATCACCTGTATCAGGATCAATGTCACCGTACTCTGTCTTTATTCTACCCGTAATGGGATCTATTTTTCCTGACAAGGTCATTGTTTGAGTGACAGTTGTTCGTGCACCTTTAAGTCTTGGGTCATCCGGATCAACATCGATGGTCTCGCCAGTAATTGGGTCAATAATTTGATAGACATAGACCGTTTTGGTTGTTATGATCCTGCCTGTTGTTTCATCAATCGTACATTCTCTTGGGTCTAATTCTTTGACTCGTCCTTTTTCGTCTTTTTGAGTTATAATGTAGATCTTGATTATAATAAATTTACCTGTTCGTGGATCTATTTTGCCCACTTTTGTGTATATTTCACCACTGCCAGTGTCAACTTGAGACGCCGAGTAAAGAGGTTCATTATTTTCATCAACATCTCCAGTCGCTGTATAAATTTGTCCATTATCTGGGTCAATTTTGATAAGAGCTTTATCGACATCTGTTGCTCTAATAATGGTACCGGTTTTAGGATCTAATCGTCCGTAAATAGTAATGATATAACCTGTGTTTGGATCAATCTGACCTGTTGTATATAAAACTTCTCCAGATTTAGGATCTTTTGGTCCAGCAATCCAAATCTGGTTAGTCTTAGGATCAACTTTGACATTTTTAGGATCATTTGTAACTATCTGTTTACCAGAAACAGGATCAACTTTAGTTTGAATTATTCTTAGACACATTAATCTACCAATATCCTTATCCGGTTTTCCAGATTTCGGATTGACTTGTCCAGTACGTAATAAGAATTGTCCAGTAACTGGATCTACTTTAAGTTCTTTACTTTCAAACCTTCCAGTCTTGGGATCATTATATGTTACGGTACCTTTGACAAGGTCTATCTGGCCATATTTGGTATCAATTTTATTGTTATCAGGATTGATTTGTCCGGTACTGCTTTCAATAACCGAATTTTTAGATTCAATGATTCCTTTTTTATGGTCCAATTTTCCGGCAAACGTTGTGACTTCAACAACTGGATCAATATGACTGCCAACTACAAGTACTTGTCCAAGTGTAGGGTTAATTCTTCCTGTCTTAGGGTCAACAACGCCAACTACAGTTATTTGTCCACTATTTTCATCTATTTGAATGGATTTAGCATCTTGAGCACCATACGTATCTGTCACAAACATTACTCCATTCGAAGGGTCAATAACACCATATTTTGTTGAAATATTACTAGTTTCTGCATCAATCTTTCCTTTTGTATGTTCAACGATTCCGTCTTGAATATTAACCTTACCAGTTCTAGGGTCAATAGGACCAGTAATAGCAGTTATTTCTACAACAGGATCATCTTGTTTTGCAATACTTAGAATCATACCCATATTAGAATCAATTTTTCCAGTTTTGGGATCAATGGCACCAGAATTAATGAAAATTTGCCCTGTTTCATTGAGAAGCAATCCATCTTTAGTTTGTTTCTGTCCTGCTCCATCTGTAAACGCTATACTACCTTTATTAGAGTCTATAACACCATATTTAGTTTCAACAAAACCGCCTGCGTCAAGAACTCCAGTTAAGTGTTCAACTTCTGCAGTGTGGAAATCTGGTTTCTTAGTTTTAGGGTCGAGCCTAGTGAAAATAACCATGATCTTTACCATTTTCTTCCTAGGTTTTTCTGGTGGTGCTGTAGTAGGTTTATTAGGTGTCATTGCCCGTACTGTAGTAATCGGAGTTGCTTTTTGAAGTTGGCTTATAACAGGAGGTGACGAACGCACAGGTGATTGCATTGGTGTCTGAACTGGCGAAGTAGTATATGTCTTAGTAGGAGATGGAGTAAGTCTTGAAGGTGGTATGCTAGCTCTCTGCGACACAGGCGCTTTGGATAAAACGTTCTGTTTATCTACAATTACTAATTGTTGAGCATATGCGGGATCAACTTTTCCTGTCTTCGGATCAACAACCGAAGTCACAATTATCGTACCAGTGTTAGGATCAACTTCAGCTTGCTTTAATTCTTGTTTTCCAGTCACAGGATCCTTATAAAGTATCTGACCAGATTTAGTATCAACAATACCAAAATCAGTATGAATTTTTCCATCTTCAACACTAACGTAGCCTTTGGAAGCATCGATGGTACCTGTTCCAGCGTCAACTGTTTTAGTCTTTGGATCGAATTTTCCTGTTATGATTACAAGACGGATTTCACCTTTAGATACTGGTTTTGGATGTGTCACAACAGGTTTGTTAACGATACTATATTGTTGAGCCAAAGTAGGATCGACTTTTCCTGTCTTAGGATCAACAACATTGCTCGTGATCAACATATGACCGGTAGATGGATCTACTACAGATTTCTTTATCTCCTGTTTACCAGTCTTTGGATCTGTTACTATGATTTCTCCAGTCGCTGGATTTAAAGTACCAACTTCTGTACGGATAGTTCCATCTGCACCCACTGTTCCACTAACAATCTCTGTAATGCCTTGACTTGGGTCTATCTTCTTTACCCTTGGATCATACTTAGTTGTTATAATAACGAGATGAATTTCTCTTTCCGTAGGTTTGACATCTTTATCGACGATACTAATTTGTTGAGCTAATGATGAGTCGAGCTTACCAGTTTTAGGATCAACAACTCCCTTTGTAAGAATGAGATGGCCAGTTTTAGGATCAGCAACTCCGTTTCTTACTTCAGGATTACCTGATACAGAATCAATTTGTTCGAGTTTACCTGTTTTGGGATCGAGTATACCAAAGTTCGAATGTATTCTTCCATCGGGTGCAACAATAGCCCGAGAAGTTTCAACATGTCCATTAGGATTGTCTAGACGTTTATACTTAGGATCATATTTACTTGTGATTATAACAAGTTGTACTTCTTTACCAGGAACTGGAGCAAAGGTGTCCTTAGGTTTGTTAACTACCGTGAACTGCTGTCCTAATGTAGGGTCAATAACACCCGTATTGGGGTCAACTACACCTGAAGTAACTAGCATGTTACCTGTTTTAGGATCCACTACTGCTTTTTTTACTTCTTGTTTACCAGTGACTGGGTCCTTTACTGTAATTTGTCCAGCAACAGGGTCTATAACACCCAACTCTGTGTGAACTTTGTCATCATCATCGACTGTTCCAGGAATTGAGTTAACGTGAGCATTGGATAAGTCAAGTTTCTTGTTTTTAAGATCATATTTAGATGTGACAATAACTAAATTTACATGTCTTTCAGGAATACCTTTAGGGGCATCTTTGTCCACTACCGCCAATTGCTGTGCAAGGGAAGAGTCAGTTTTGCCTGTCTTTGGATCAATAACTCCAGAAGTGAGTAGAAAACTACCACTTTTGAGATCAATTGCAGCTTGCTTCGATTCCCTTTTACCAGTTTTAGGGTCTGTATAATAAATCTTTCCTGTATTAGGTTCCATAATTCCAAAGTTACAATGGACTTTTCCATCGTTATCACTAATAATACCCTGTGATGTTTCTACAAATCCATTAGGATTATCTAGTTTTTTACTCTTAGTGTCATATTTTCCGGTAATAGCGACTACTTGAACCTCTTTGCCAGGTAAGGATGCAAAGGTTGATGTAGGTTTATCTACTATGCTATATTGTTGTCCAAGAGAAGTGTCTAATTTTCCAGTTCTCGGATCAATAACACCAGATAACAAAAGAATGTTCCCAGTTTTCGGGTCAACAATAGCATGTTTAACCTCTTGTTTACCAGTCTTGGGATCTGTTACTTGAATATCTCCAGTTCTGGGATCTATAACTCCATATTCAGTGTAAATTTTGCCGTCAGCACCACTTAGTACACCCTTTATGGAATCGACATGAGCAAAGGATGAGTCTAATTTCTTACTCTTCAAATCATATTTACTTGTGACCACTATCAACCTAACTTCTCGATTAGCTTTAGTAGCATCTTTCTCTACAACACTAAATTGTTGGCCTAATGAAGAATCTACTTTTCCAGATTTAGGATCAGTAACACCCGTTGTCACAAGCAGGTTACCAGTCTTCTGATCCACGTACGCTTGTTTAGGATCCTGTTTACCTATCTTTGGATCAATGTAATCTATTCTACCGTTTCGGGGGTCAATTAGACCATAGTTAGAGTGAATTGTACCGTCTAGCGCAACAACAGCTCTAGAAACTTCAACGTGCCCATGAGATGCATCCAATTTTTTGTTTTTACCATCATATTTACTCGTGATCACTACAAGATCAACTTCTCTTCCAGGTTTAGCACCAACTTTATCTTCAGATTTTTCAACAAAACAATACTGTTGTGCTAAAGTTGGATCTAATTTTCCAGTTTTAGGATCAACAACTCCAGATGTAAAAAGTAGATGTCCGTATTTCGAATCGACATGACCATTCTTAACTTCTTGTTTACCTGTTACAGGGTCCGTGTAATTTATTTGACCAGATTTAGTATTAATAAGTTCCTTTTCAGTTTGTATCTTACCAGTAGCTTTGTTCATTGTTCCTTTCGTTAAAAGAATAGTACCATTGGCATCATCAAGTTTTTTATTCTTAGGGTTGTATCTGCCAGTTATTATTACAACTTGGATCTCATTATCGCTTTTAACTGGAACTGGTGCAACAGCAACGGGAGCTTCGTGATGGGCTCTTTCAGCATCCAATAATGCAACTGTAGGGTCTATAAAATTAGACTTTGGAGCCTTCGCCTGCTCTTTTAATGCTGCTGACTGTACGTAATCGATGCCAGGTGTTTGAAGTTTCGAAAGATCCTCGGGAGTCTTTCTCTTTTCAGCACTTTCTGCGACCTTTTTATCTTCTCCAGGAGCGTAGTTAAAAGCAAGTCCAGCTTTTCTCGTTCCCGGACTTTGATTATCATCCAAACCTCTTTGTTTTTCGTCCGAAATCGGTTCCTTTTCATAACTGAAAGCACCTTGAATATATGGCTTACGAGTTGGACTTTTTTCTGTGTCAGTATATTCATATGGTTTTGTAAAACTTGGTTTCTCTCCTCCTTTAACAGGACTCTTATCGACTGAGCTATCTAAATTTGAACTGTCGTTAGATGTTTCGAGCATTGCAATTTTAGCTTTTGGATCCTTGAGTTTCTTTTCTTTTTCTTTCGGTGACTTATCTTTAGGGGATTTGTCAGGCTTATCTTTCGTTTTGGGAGATTTTTCCTTGTGTGATTTGTCTTCTTTAGGAGATTTCTCTTTCTTGCCACCAAATAGCGCAAAGCCTCCCTAGTAAGGATCGGGGAATAGGAAGAAAAAAAAGACAAAATAAGAAAACATAAAAAAAATAATAAATATTACTGGAGTTCTTATTTAAATCAGTGTACGCAGCGCTCTAGACAGCAGTTTTTATGTTCTTTGACAATTGAGTGCGCACATGCTTCTAAGACGGATATTTACAAAAATTTACAAGTCACAAGAACTACTCTTCAATGGTAATGTCGAAATAAAATTGCAGAAACTTTCTACCATTCATCAACGTATAAACATATTAAAAAATTAAATTTATTTTAGTAAAAAAAAATCACCTTAGACTTTTTCGGTGTTTCTACATTGTTTATAATTCCTGGGTCACTTGTTGTATCGGTACCTACAAAAAATTAATAAAAAGATCATTAAAATACAAAAATATATATATTATAATATTATACTAAAATATGTAACACAATTCAGCCTTTCATATTTCTACTATAATTAATTATTTAAATAATGGAATTTATGAACACATTTCAAGCAAAGTTTAAAGATTTTAATTTTTGTTCTACTACACGAATTTTAAACTTAGACAATATAAAAATATCAAACCATTTTCTGCTGGTTTTCGTTCAGGTAATTTTTTATCCTCCTTCTTTTCTGGAGCAGTCGGCATCACTTTCACTGCACCAGGCGGTGGTTTCTACAATAACATACAAAACAATATAACATTAAAATATATCCCCATATTTTATACTTTATTTATAGAAAACCGACAAATACTTTTTTATAAATAAATATAATAACAAATCTACAATCAATCACAAAATAAAAACATGCAAATATTAAATCAAAACAATATGTTATATCACAGATGAAAAATGTCTTTTAAATGGTTTTTATTAAAATATGAGATCAAATAAAAGTTTATTATTAGAAAAAGTAATACCTTTTCTTTCCATTTTAGAAAAGATTGTGAAACTACTTTTAAGGTTACTTAATCGATTAGTAATAAAATCAAAAGGAAGAATATTAGTTGAAGTTATTAACAAGTAATTAATATTCATGTCAACATTTGCTTTGTATACTTATAGCTCTTGTGCAGCTCTTGTATTGTTTGAGTAACTTCTTTCACTTAGAAATTCAAGAGTTTCATCCGCATCGCAATGAGTTAATTTTGATCATCACAATTTTAGATTTTGATACCTTATAGTTATATCACTGATCCATACAACCAAAAAGTCTTGAATTTACACATACTGTTGAATTAAATCCTATATTTTTTTACTTTGTTAAACGGTTAACCTTATATAATATTTCCTCTTTATATAATAGTATAGATAATACGAGTTATATTATTATTAGGTATTCTAAAGACTAATAAGAAATAAAATAAATTAGAATAGGTGAGGACAATAGTAAAAACAAAATACAAATGGTTTTTGAAAACAAACATATTGAAAGGATGAAAGTAGATATTGAAAGGTTGAGCGTAGACAGAATGAAATATTTACTAAGAACTAACGTCGCAAAGAGACGACACCTAAAATAGCTATCAAGCATAGTTCAAAACGCAAAGAAAAAATATAATAATTTACGTTAAAATTGCCGAAACAATGATTTTGTTTCGCAAATCGTAGAAGACGTGTACTACATTATGCATCATCTGTCCACATGCCTATTGTATTAAAAAAATAGGTAAAAAGCGTGAAGTACTCGAGTTCGACGGTCGTCAATGGCAAAAACAAGACCAGATTTCGGCAAGAATTTGACTTTACAATATGGTACGTGAAGCACCTTAGTGTCCGCGTAGTATTCGCCCTCGAGCGAAGAAGCGGATGACGCAGAGGCCGCTCCCCCTGAACGCCGCCGCAGCTGCGTCCACGTGAGATATACGTGTTAGTGAGGAAAACATAAGTTTTTTTTAATGCTATTACTCCAGCAAGCAAAACGAATAATACTTGCTAGTTTTGTAAATTACCAGATACTTGATATTTACCAGATAGTTAATTCTTTTAAAATAATATTAATTTAAATAATATAATTATTATATACTTATTTCTCACTGATGTTTTCCTCAAATATAACATGATTAGTATGATTCGAATGAGTCCATTACCGTGCAAATACTATTAAGATATTTTGTTTGTGTGAGCAAGTCGATAATGGATGTTTTATTATTATTAGCTACCGCACAGTGTAGAAACTGTAGAACATGTTTGTATTATTATCACTAATTGTATTAATTTAATCAAGCTGAGTTGAGAAAGAGAGTTGAGAAAATAAAATTATATTAGTATAACATATAATGCAGAACATTTAAGAACAATTTCTAATACATTGTTTATTTAATATAAGATATAGAACTCTCATTATAATTACCAGACATAAAATAGCAACAGTCATACAAAATGTGATAGCTCAAATAATGAAGAAGTTATTTATTTACTAAAGCAAATCATGCAGATTTAGAAATTGACTAAATTTTTTTGTGTATTTGCTGTAATTTTCTTAAATACTAGTTACAGACTTCATAATCGTTAAATAATATCTTTATTACCAATTTAGTTCGATTTCAATATAATAGAAAAAATTACAGTTGTATGAATCTTTTTATTAAGGAAAGAGCCCCTGATAAATTTTTAGATTGGTGTTAAAAGGTAGAATAAGTTAATAATATATTTCAAAATTTACTCAAGTTATTATGAAATCTGTAACACAAATGCTTTGTTTATTTTCTTTAAATACCCATAAAGCGTGGTAAACATGTGAATGTTTAAAAATTCCAAATTTCTTAAAAATATTTATTTTCTTGGAAACCAGACATCTTGTGTTAATGAAAATAAACATTGTATAGAAACGAAATTCTTCATTTCATTTTCCTTATAACTGATATAAAGTAAACTTTATCTAAACCTAATATTTTAAGATCATTATCAACTTCGACAGAGTAAAAATTAGGTACTGCTTTATAATAAACAAATAGCTATAATGGTATATTCCAAAATATGACTTAATAAGCAAACATATACACAGAAAAAATATTAATTTAAATAAGGATTCCGTTATTAACTAATATTGATTAGAATTAATTAAGTCACTTTTTTTGCTTAAAGTTTGTTATTTACTTGTGACAATAAACAGCATGCATTGCAGTTATTCGTATCAAGTCTTATAATAAATATTTGCAAGTTAAGACTATAAAAAAATCTTGAATTTTTGTATAGGTACCTTGTCCTTTATAGTAGGTCTCGGTGCCGGCTGAGGGGGCATGGTGTGACGTTTCGCAGCTTCCGGCATCGAATCATCTTTGCCTCCAGATGCTAAAGCTAAAAAGATAGTAATTATTATTGTTTAACATAATACGATTTGTAAATTTAAAAGTAAAAAAGGATATTGGTATAATTTTAAATGTTTTCCCACACGTAATATTTCGGTATAATACAATTAAACATCATCCTGACCTTCAGTAATAGTTTAATATATCATCCGTCTATGTGTATAGTCATGGAAAAAAACCAAATTATCAAAACAACATAAATATATATTAATATTAGTGTGAAATAACATGATATTATATCAGGAACATTACCTCTATGTATTCCCAAAAACAACATAATATTATGCGCCTCCAGAAGACGCGTCAACATACAGTACCGGGTTCACTACACTAAATTGAGTTCTAAAATTAAACGAGACATAATGCTCGTTACGCTTACATTACAGGACGGAAAATTGGAAAAGCTTCAGCTTACTCCTTAATTTCAAAGCTTTTAATCTTGGAAATATTTTAAGTAATAAAAACCCACATTATGAATTAGAGCTTATGCATTTAGAAAATTAATTAACTGCTTATAAGTCCTTTTAAAAGGTGCAATACTATAAATATTGTAATTTGTTTCATTTCAAATTGTAATAAAAATCATTTGGAATATTTACGATGATGAGCTACCTAGTGTACCAATATTACTACGAAATAATATACATGTTTTATGAAGACTTCAGAATAACTGGCAATCCAATCTCAAATGGTTAGTTAAACTCGGAAAATGTCTTAAATTATATTTAAAACAAATGTCAAATCATTCAATGTGATACAGCTTCTCGCACAGCAATGCTATTACAAAGCTATTGGAAATTTCGTACCTTTAAAGGAAAAATATTGCTTTTATTACCAAAATCATACTCACTCGACGTACAAGTCGGATTCCAACAATCACTGAACACCATTTCACTATCAGTCTTTTACTAATTAATTTTCAATCACGATTTTTTTTGTAACGCGAAACAAATCTTAAGATCAAACTATATACCGCATCTGAAGAGCAACGGTTATCAACTGAGTTTGTGTTACTCAGCAACTAGGTCTAGTGACGTCATTTGTGAGTAAATAGTGTATTAATAACGACTACTTCATTATTCGGTAGTGTGCAGTCTGGATGGACAGTGTTATGCAGTGTTACATTTACCGCTCCAATAATCACTAAGCTCACTGACTAACTGCTTTACGTAAGTTTTCGTCGAGCAAGACCAAGGCTTATTATTTAAAAGAAAACTTTGTCTCTGAGTTTACATAAACATTATCTATAGCCATACTTTAATAACTGTTTGAATTTTAAAAAGCTTGAAAGTAATATGGGCTAATTTTTAGTATCCAGAAGAATGCATAAATCTTGCAGAATAATATTTTTCTTACGTTCAATAAATACTAAACTACCTCTAAATTTCTGCTAACCCTAGTAATTACTCATTAAGTAGTTTATCGCACCCGTATAAATAAATCCAGGTCAGGTTATTTTAAAATATCTCAAAATCGATTTATTCGAAAGATTAGTTGTTTTCAGCTGTTTGTATTTGTACTAGTCATCAGAATCACCGAAAACTTATTAGCATTTTATACATCATATCTAATTATAGCGAATATCACCATCCGAATGCACTGGCAGCGTGACAAGGTGACAACATTCAATGAGTCATATAAATACATAGACCTGTGACAAGGTCGTATGCAATCAAAAAACTCAAGCCAACAATAATAGTCGACTGTAAAAAAATATCGCGATGACTACATTTTTAAACAGAGAAAGTTGTTGTTTGATTTTCTTTTAACATCATGTTTTTAATTCCCAAACACTAAGGAACTTCATTAAAACAAGAACTAATATAAATTCAGACTTGTCGAATATTGGGCGGCCTTGTAACAAAGATTTCGCACTTCCTCAGGAAGATCGCAGATTATTAAATCTATGTATATTTTAAAAAATCTTTAAACCATTTAAAGATAAAATACGCAAAGATGAATTAAAACTTTTAAGACAAGGCTTGAAACTTTTAAATTATTTCTATATAAATACACATTAAGTTAATGTACATTGGAAAAAATAAATTTATATTGTTATCGTCAAGAAGCTTTCATCTGTTAAGATGCTGACAATAGAACTCTTCTATGTATATACAAATTAGTAATAGATTTGGGATATTTAGTTTTGACAAATTGATACTACATGAAATATTACTATTCTTCAATTATGCCTGAAGTCAAATGTATAGTCAATACAATACAAAGAACATTAATTACTTGTACAGTACATAGAAATGATATGATTCACGAACTCATCAAAATGGAAGGAAATTAATTTTTAAAACTGGATAACTAGTAATATAAGTTTAATTTTTATGTGTTCATGTATGGTAGAGTTCTTTATTTCTGCAACTAATAATCGAAAGCCTAGCTTTAAATATATTATTTTATTTAACTACATTATTACACCGATTTTTGTTTTTTAATTATTATTAACCTGTTTTTTATAAAAGTAACGTTTTCTTTGTTTATTTGCTTTATTATATCTAAAACATCTTTTTGTAGGTTGATTTGATATTTTTAAATTGTTTGGTAAATAAGTTTATGTTGTCCTGAGCAACTTCATAATAAATATTTTGCTTCTTGTCTTCTCCAAACATATAATAACAAACTTACCTTCATCGCTTCTTGAAGAGAGACGCCTGGAAGATAGTGTCCTAGCAAAGTGGGGCTGTGAACGTGCTGGGGGAGCGGCGCGCGACTCGTAGTGCGTGCGCCCGCTGTAGTGGAAGCGGGAACCGAGGCGAGGGAAGAGTGTGCTGCGCGGTGCCGGTTCAGGGGACATTAACCTGCAATTATGTACATACATTTAAAATCTAACACTTTCTCTAATGAGATACAATGCCACGACGACTGTAGACGTGGCAAAATCGAATACTTAGTGTGCGTCCTGAATGACGGTGTAAAGACAGTTTTCACTGGAGAATACACACACAAATTCAAAATGAGCATAGGAAATGCTTCATTTAAATTAAAACTATTCTAGTCTTGAAAGACCGAAGCTAAAGTGTATTTTAGTAATGTAGGTTTATATAAATATAACAAACCTGAAGAAGGTGTGATGTTCTACACAAGTTTTCCATAACTTTTTAGCAGCACGATGATTAGCCAACTTGAATCCCACAGTGGACTCAAATTGCTCGAATTCACCAGGACGAAGTTTTACATAGAAATTATGTCTTTTGTAGCTTATTTTTAATATTTTAGGCCATGCGAAGCGGTTTATACGGAGCCTGAAAATAAGAAGTAATTTGAGTATAATTTATGAAGTTAAACAAAATATATCACCACTATTTTGGCTGTCATTTTTTTGTAATGATGTTGATTTATGTACTCACTTCTCTCTATGTACCAGTAAACCTGAAGAACAAACTCCAAGGGTGATGTCAACATTTTCAGAGTCTTTTGCAGGGTGCAAATCCACTCCATACATAGCTAATTTCTTGGCATTCTCGAGATAATTCAGCTCAGCTTCAGCAGGAGTTTGCCCTCTACAAAAGAAAAGGAACAAATATAATTCCTATAACTTAATTTTAATTTCTTGCTAAAAATTTTGAAATTATGTTAATAAACATGTTTCATTTTGTTAGGATAGATAAAATAATTAATTTTTATTTTAACGGTCTATATGCGAAGACCCTTGCACGTTTACCCTATACTGACTAGTGCATATGCATAGTGAAGAATAGATGATGTCATTTATAATCAGGGCTGGGCGGGCAGTATTTGAATTACTTGTAGTTGAAATACGTATTTGAAATACTTGTAATTAAAATACGTACTTGTATTTCAATTACTCCCTAAAAATTTCTTTTGTAATTTGTATTTTAAATATAATATAGCTTCAAAATACATTTTCACAAAATACATTTAGTGACCTTATTAGTGGTTATTATATTTTATTAAGCAACGTTGCAAGTCCATTGAAATAAAATGTATTATTAGGATTTTAAAAATGGAGCGTCACTGTAATCGTTACTATCCATGAATGAAATGTGAATCCAAAATTCAGTGATACATTTTTTTACATTTTTTTTATCGCAGTGCTCGTGGCAAGCGTGTCACATTTCGGCGGACTTTTAAATTTTTACGCCAAACTGTACCATCTTTACCAATTAATTATCAACAAATTGACCCCTATTCGCTTGATCGATCATACCACATCCAGTGATTTCCACGCTATCTTAATGTAAAGTTAGCGTTATTGCCGATTTTTCGCGATCGGTTCGAGCAAAAAATTAATTTTTTAGCAACAAAAAAGCAACAAATTTCTTAGTATTTTTTTTCTAATTCCGCTGATTTTACACCGCCAGTTTTTTAGACCTTACAATTTTGTTTTTTGGGACCCTAAGTGTGTGAAGTGACTCTTTAAGAATTACATTTTATGTATTTTGTATATTATATTTTAGAATAAGTGTACTTTAAATACATTACTTGAAAGTATATAGAACACTAGCAAATAAGTATTTTATAATGTGTATTTCAATTAGTGTTGCCCAAACGCAAGAACAAGACGAGACTTAGCCAGTCTTGGTCTTGGTCTTGCGCCAATACACCTGGTCTTGGTCTTGGTCTTGGTCTTGCGCTCCCAGTCTTGGTCTTGGTCTTGGTCTTGCAGCAAGAGTCTTGCAAGTCTTGCAATTACCTATTAGTCTATTACTATTTATTAAAGTTTACTTTAAATCCTAGAAAAACGTATTAGAATTGGAACATTGTGAGCTTGAATGAATATAGCCATAGTAAAGATCAAGCAGATTAATAAATAACTGAAGATTTGATAAGAAATTCGAAAAATCAACTGACCTATATGTCGTTTTCCATGGAAGTAACTGTTTCTTAATAAACATTTATGATTTATAAGCTTACATTTGCTAAAACATGTAAAAATTAATTACAATAACTTGACTGTATTTTAAAGAACAATACTTATCTGTCTAAAAAGAGATTGAACCCTCAACTTATAAGAAATTTAATAAAAGAGTTTTACGATTTATCATTTATTTGAATAAAAAATAAAATACAACACAAATCAACAGCTTTATCATTAGGTTATGATACTTTATATCAATTTTTTTGACCAAGAATTAATACAAAGTAACCATCTGGCTGACTCATCACTTAACCTATTTCTATGTTTTCTAATTACTAATGATGCTTTAGAAAATAACCAATAATTTCGAATAAAAAAATTCGAAATTATTTTGCATGAGTATACCTACGCCCTATGGCGGCAATCAAATAGTGTCAAATGTTATGATTTCGGCGTGGCGGCAACGATTGTTTTAGATTTCAAAAGAAGCCGCCGGCGCGTGTATCATAACCATGTACTTCCGAAAAGCGGCAAATTTCTTTGAGAAGTAAGTACAAAACCTTTGATGCCGCATTATCAAAGTGCCGATGGTTAAAACATAACTATGCATGCACTCAGTTTGATTTTAATAATTTTTTTATTCGCTATGTTTATGGTATTAGTCGTAATGCGCATAGGTCCAGTTTTTCATATTCTTTGATACAGTTTTTTGCGTCTCATAGAATTCCTAAGCGTACCTACCTATACACCGAACTGTTACACCTAACTACTCAGTGAAATAGCTCTAAGTCCTAGCTGCAAGACGCAAGAGTCTTGCAGGCTATGTCTTGTTCTTGCTCAAGTCTTGCACGGTTAGTCTTGGTCTTGGTCTTGCTAAAAATACGCGGTCTTGTTCTTGGTCTTGGTCTTGCAAAAACGCAAGAACAAGACCAAGACTGCAAGACCAAGACTGAATTTGGGCAACACTAATTTCAATTAAAGCAAATCATGTATTTTGTCCAGTACTGTTTATAGTAAAGCTTTCACTGTATTAAATTTATAAATAATGCTTGTAGTCTAGTCAAAAAGTTCAAAAACGTGAAAAATAGAGATGAAGGTGCTAAAAATATGAGCGATGGCTCATTCGATTCGTTAAGCACCAAAATCCTTCAAAAACATTAGAAAAATGTTTTTGAAGGATTTTGGTGCAGGTTTAAAATTGCAATTGTTATTAACAAAATAAGATGAAAAAAAAATGATATTTCGTTTTTTGTTAATAACTTAAAAAATATTAACATTTAAGCAATTTTGAAAAAAGCTCGTTAAAGAGGAGGAAATTTCCAATAAAAACGTCCTAACTCCCGGAACTCTATCTCCATTATTTATTATTTTAATTAGACTGCCGCTAAAGAGAGTTCAGCAATAAAAATAATTTTTTTATAACATAAAATGTGATTTTAAAAATTTGAAAAAATTCTAGTATCTTCTTAACACTTGAAAGAATCGAGCCCTGAAGAAAAAAAGTTTAATCATCATTTTTCAAAAAGTTATTCAATTGTTAACTAACAAATTTTTTTCCCAATCTCCATTGGCATAAACAATGGAATGAAAGGTATAAATAATTGGCCTATAAATTTTAAACTTCGTGGAGCCCTTTTGATATATGTACTTTATAAGATCCTGCGATAAATTTTCATAAAAGTTTATTAATTTGTTAATTATGATTTTTTATAACTATTGAAAAATTAAAAATCTAAAAAATGTTGATAAATTTTTTTTTTTTTTTTCAATTAATATTTAGAGCTAAACCGCATTTTTTGAACTTGTTGACTAGACTATTGAACTTCTGAGTCAAATAATAAGTATAATAAAAGATATGCATCACACCTATGTGTCTTATGTAGTTCGAGCACCTTCTCCTCCAGGTCTGGCGTGCAGGCGGCAGGAGGAACTAGCTTCAGTTCTTTACAGAGACCAGCTCCGACTTCAGAATCTTCATAGTCCCCTAATTCTGATTGAAGTAGGTAGCTAGCTAGGAGTGCGTGCGTTACTGCTGAACAAGGCAGACGACCTAAAAAAATAGACATATTTTTACTATTCTAGTGAGACTATGTGACTTGTAGATAATGAAAAAAGCTTTTATCTGATGAACGATTCCCATGGCTAATAATGACATATCTAGATATTAAATTAGGTTTTTAATGTTGCATAGGAAATATAAGTGTATAGTGTATATAAGTGTATAGTGTATATAATATATATTACCTTCGAGTAAATCTTTCCTTATAGCCAGCACAAGCTGATATCGAGTAAGCTCCTCTTGTAACTGTGCAGGCTCTGGAGGGTAGAACTTCACAGCAAATCTTATCTCCCAGGGCTCATCTGTAGAAATAAGAAAGACCATATTAATGTCAAAAAGGGAGGTTAAAATTAGTTTCTGATGTTTTAAATTCTTGTCCAACATCGATTTTATTTACGTCTCAATTGTAAATTCGATTACTCGTAAAGAAAAAAAAAATATCTCGACATTTGAGGGACGTCTAACAAAATCGATATAATTCATTTAATTCATAAATAAAGTCTTAAGAGGAAATCAGTCGACACTTTTTTCATACAAACGTAGTCCCCTGTTTCCTCCTAGAATAACGAAGTTACAAAAGAAAAAATAATACCATACGATATATACTACCCTTTGTCATGACTGTACGTTTTGTTTTTTTTATTATTTGATTAATATAATGGAAAAAAAAACTTTTAAAATGAAAAAAAATGACTTTTTTATTTACATTTGCAAACGTCCAGCAAACTAATTATTACTAACATAACCAAAAAAGCAAAACGTACGGGCATAGCTCAGACCCTGTACTGCATTTTAACGAAATAAATATTACAATCGGTCCAAATTTCGAGGAGGAAACAGGGGATTACAAAAGGACGATTTTCTTAATTTTACGTAGGTAAAATCAGTTCGAGCTGTAGTTCTCTCTATCACACGGTAAGGGGTAAAAGCTTGGAGCTCAGCGCGACAGCAATATTTTTGGTAAAAATCTATTTTTCAATAGTGTCGTTCGTACGAATTCCTCTTAATAATTTAAAAAAAATTTTTCTTTTAAACGCAGCTCTTTATTAATATGATAAACGCGTATTTTTATTCCTACTTATATTCTTTGGACAATAGCGTGATATAATTAATAGCAACTACAACAATAACAATTGAAAATTTTCAGCAACCAACTAACAATAGAGATTTTTAAAAGAAAAGTCAGCTATATCCATTCAACTAGTTTTGCATTCGAATTTAAAAAGTATCAGAACGTATCAGCATACACAATATTTTTATATATTACATATTGTGTGAAAAGATAATATAGTGTGGCTAGTTGAAGATAAAAACGATAGTTTAGGTACGTAACTACTTGACAGCAAAGGACCAGTAAATACTATTAGATGTCTGACAGTACATACTTACAACTGTAAGTAGTTATTGCACACATACGCAAAGCTAGATAAGTCTGTGTAAAATGTTTCATGATTCATCCCTCACTAAGTCATAAAGCTGGATCTTGGGATATTAAAGAGGATATTACGCGGCGATATATAACATTTATCGTTAAGAATAAAATATCCACATATACGATTAAACTATAAATTGACAGGAAAATAAAGTATACATAATATAATACGTCAATTAATTTACCATGTTAAAGTTATTAATACCTGAACACCAAATAACATTTAATATTTTTATAATTATTTATGTAAAAGCACAATTTATATTTTAAAAAACTACTTACGTTTCAACATCTTCGAAACACGTTTGTCCAAATCAATCCATACTCTCGGATCCCCTCGATCCTCATACAATAAACCAAAGTAGTCTTTCTCTACCAGATTAAGATTGTCACAAACTTTGCTTAGCAACTCGTGGCCGCGAATTTTTCTCTGATAAAGGAAAAAAATTACTAAATTAGTGAATGATAGCGAATTGGTCAAACTGGTGTTTTACTCGGGAGTTCCGAGTTCGGTTCTCCTCTGGCACACTCTGTCTTACTAACTTATAAGCAATTAGATATCACTTGCTTTAACGTTGAAAGAAAAACAGTTCTTCAAGATGTCCTCAAAGGTGGTGAAATCCACCAAAGCACACTTTGCCAGCGTGATAGAAGGAGACGGAGACTCGTGCTCAGTATTGAGCCGTTAATAAGATAAAATGATGATGAACAAATAATTGATTTACTTACATCAGCCTCTAATTCCATAGTGGATCCATCGAGTAAATCTACTTTGATCTTGGCGACGTTTGTGCGGCGTTTCGGCGATTCCTTGGCCTTCGCTTTCGTCTCCTTGCCATCCTTGGCGACGCCTTCCGGCATGATGCCGCCCTTCTCTCAACGTCTGAAAATAAAAACTAATTATTAGAATTTTGTAATTGTTACTATGCAGTCCAGCCTCTCTGGACTAAATTATATGATTTAACACACACATTTAAAAATAAATTGCTATGTTCAAATAAAAAATAAAATATAATAAAGATTAGATAAATTATAAGGAAGCAAATCAATTTAAGCGAACTCTGAAAGTCTCAAGTCGTTAATATTTATCGAATGGCTGAAACAGAGCGGCGCGACGATGGCGGGCGCCAGAGTTCTGTTTGTCGCACTACGGGAAGGAAATAAAAATGGTTTTTATTTGATAATTAAGAAGAACTACACTTAATATTTCATTAAAATATATTTTAGAGGTTTTAATTTAATTATCCTCTTTACTTTAATACCAAAATATATAATCACTCATCCTCTCTTTTGATTTAATATTAAACATTTATTATCTTTTACTCCTAGACTTAACATTATTTCAAGATCTTTTTAAATTGATTTAAATTGTTTAAATTGATTTTTGTATTTAATATGTATGTACATATACATAGTTTCGTATTGACGCAGTAAGCTTTTAAAAAAATACTTTCAAGATAAATTTGATTAGAAAGTTCAAACGCTTCATTCAATTGACGACGGTCTCAGCATAATTATATCGCTCAAACAATAGTTATAAAAGCCGACACTACCAGCGCAGCGCTTTGAAATAGTTAAATACATATAATTCAATTTCTATGAAATGGTATACACATTTGAGGCCACTCCAAAAGCAATAATTGTTTTTAAATGTGTGCTTGGTCGTGACTACATAACTTAAAAAAAAATACCTATAAATTGTTGATTCGATTTTTAAACACTATTCGTTCTTACACTTCTTTCGATTGCGATGAAACATAGTAAATTTGACCAATAATCTTCTTGGTAAAAAAAATATTGACACCCTCTAACCCAGCGCAGTAAAATAAGGTCGGGTTTGATGTTTTATTACTAGATGTGTAATACACAGATAGATAATAATAGATATAGTGATATTTAAAATCAGCCGTGACCATTAACTCTAAAATGACATCACAATGACCTCTACGTTTTATTTATCAAGGATTTATCTCGAACTTATTATAAGTAACAAGACAACTACTTAAAAATAATAACGTAATTTATAATTATGGAAATGATATAATTACAGGGTTATCTAAGTAATAATAAAAGTAGTACTAAATATAGCTAAACAAACATATACAATAGTGACTCACTTCTTATCTCATCTGTCAATATATTTTTCTCAGTTTATATCTGACGTAATATTCTGGTATTTGTTCTCTTATTATTTTATCCAGTGGTAAATCCAGAATTTATGTACGCTAATATAAAGAGGAAAGATTTGATTGTTTGTATGTTTGTTTGTTGCGAATAGGCTCGAAAAGTACTGAACCGATTTTGAAAATTCTTTCACCGACAGAAAGCTACATCCTTTCTGGGTAACATAGGCTATGTGGTGTTGCCATAAATACTCTAATTAAAAAGATATGGCCTTTTAAGTGCTGTAAGGTGGCCATTTTGTAAATTGAAGAGTTTCATTCCTGAGAAACTCTTCCCTACAAATCCGATTTAAAAAATTCTTTTACTGAGAGAAAACTACACTATTCGTGAGTGACAAAGATGATTTAGTGTTGCCATATACATTTTTTAAATAATTGAATATGGCCATTTTGTTGTTACTAATCAGATTTTAAAAATTCTTTCACTGATAGAAAACTACACTATTCCTAAGTGACAAAGATGATTTAGTGTTGCCATATACATTTTTTTATTAATAGAATATGGCCATTTTGTAGTTACTAATCAGATTTTAAAAATTCTTTCACTGATAGAAAACTACACTATTCCTAAGTGACAAAGATCATTTAGTGTTGCCATATACATTTTTTTATTAATAGAATATGGCCATTTTGTAGTTACTAATCCGATTTTAAAAATTCTTTCACTGATAGAAAACTACACTATTCGTGAGTGACAAAAGTTATTTAGTGTTGCCATATACATTTTTTAATTAATAGAATATGGCGATTTTGTTGCTACTTACTGATCTGATTTTAAAAATTCTTTTACTGCGAGAAGTCTATAGTATTTCCGTCTCTTCCTCTTATTTACTATCGTTCTCTCTCACCCTATCTCTTTTTTCTCTCTTTAATTCTTATCTTTTTCTGTTCAGAATGACAGTTTCTTTATACTTTCTTTGTTTCGATTATTTCTCTCTCTTTCTCTTTTATCTATTCATTTTTATTTTTGCTCTGTCCGGGATCTTTTATTATCTGTCGCTTTTCTTTTATTTTTCTTTTTATAACTTTTTCTCACTCTCTCTCTTTTTTCAAATAATGAAAAGCTACACAATTACACAGTGATAATTTAAGGACATCCATTATAATATTGCTTTAAAGCCCGGAGCGAAGCCAGGGCAGGCCGCTCGTTACGAATAAACTAATAACTGCGGTTAGTATTTATCATAAAACAAAAAATATTCTACAATATTATAGAACATTTCAATATCTACAAAAAACTTCGCGAGACCATATGTCCAACTATTGTAGTTATGTCACTATAACTACTTTTTTACATTTTAAAAGTTGATAGTAATGCCTATCAAAATCATACCATGTTATCCATACTGTTGTGTAGCTGGTTCTAAGAACATTGTATGAGCAGTCTGACGCTTGCTCTCGACTCCCGACTCTGTCCAACTGGCGCCCGCTCTGACATATCAATGAGCAAGAGGCAGTATGGATAGATTATAAAATAATAGTTATAATAGTTATTATAAACACTACACATACCTTTGTATTAATTCTTATCCAAATAAATTATTTCGTGTTTCGGACTGTTTCTAAACCTGTTGATTATTTTTTGAATTAACTTTTTTAACTTACTAACTTGTCCCCGTGATATAGACGAATTTACTAAACTCAATTTTTCCTAGAAAAGAAGTGATATAAAAATAAAAGTCTTTAAACTTAGTTCAAACGTGAGACATATTTAAAAAAAAAAACTGCTTTTGCTCAAGCATCGTACATTCCAAAATATGTCATTTAAACAACCAGTTCACTTGGAAAACTAAATGGTGGTTGTATTTTATTAAATATTGAGAAATTTTTCTAATAAATACTGTTTGCTAATTTCATACATTTGTTTTATTAATATTTCATTAAAACATGAAAATTACATCATACTAATTACAAAAACATTGCCATTTCCTTTGGACAACCAAATTTGTCCCCGTATCTGAAAAGCATATTATTCTTTATATTTTCCATTTTCTATTGAAAATAAATCACTTTACTTCTAATCTAATTATAAATAGTACACAAAATAATCGATTAGCTTTTATCACACAAAGATATGTCTACTCGAGTTTTTCCATTATAATTCACATATTTTTCAAATAAGTGCATTGTTCACTGTGGATATAAAATTAATAATTTTTACTTTAAATTATATCATTTTTTTTAAAACTAAGGCATGTTTGAAAAATAAGGCACTTTAAAATTGCAATTTTCAAATTGTGGACACTTAAAAGTTAATTGACCCCAATATAAACAACAAATACACGCCGATGCGCCGGTGTGGCTCCACTCCAGCGCAACGAGCAAAGCGGCGAGAGAGGGGGCACCGAAATGCGGGAGAGGTGTGCGCATCTATGAAATAGCGGTCGGCTCCCTACGCAGTTGACGCAAGCAACATTGAATATTTAGATTTTTTTCATAGTGCATTTTATGTTCTAGATAAAAAGTTCCTTTATACAACTTATAAATTATTCAATTCTCACACTACCTCCTTAAACTTTTTCAGACTCAGCACACCCGTGCGAAGCCGGGACGGACCGTTAGTAATATTTTAAAATGACATAAAAACCTTGACAATCAAATCCATGTCGTTCATCAATCAGATACAATTCAGGCTAAATATAACCTGTACACAAGAGGCATGATGTCACTAAGTATTGTGCTCGGTCAGGGCTATACTTTGTACTCCATTGTAAAATACTTTAATACCACTGTATTATTTATCTCCTAACTATAAATAAATAATTGATTAATTTTTTGTTAAAGTATGATACTTTTAATTGGCTATTAAATAAGAATAAATAATAAAAATTTAAATAACTTCAAATAACGCTCTACTCCAAAAAATCATAAAACTTGTATAAAAGCCAAGTTCTTAGAATTTTTTTCAGAAACCGAGTATTAAAAGACGTTTCAGCTTTGCAAACAAACTCTCAAAAATACAACAATTAAAACCTAAAAAGACGCAGTTTAACGGCCGACACGCAGTTTCGTATGGAAATTCCATGTTTTAAGTTAATAAGTTCTCCGTCTCAAGTCAGAGATGTGTAATCTTCAAAAATTATAGCTAAGAACTCGATTAAATCAACCTTCAAACATAACGATGCTACAGACAAACATAGAATAAAACATAGAAAAGAAATAAAACATAACATAGATATAAAAGAAGAAGGTATGCAAAGGCGGTCCTTATTGCTACAAGCAATCTCTTACAGACAACCCTTGGCAGTAAAGAATCTTTATAAATAAAAACGGGAAGGTAAAATACGGTGTTGATGGCTTTACTGAATCCCACTTTTCAAAGACGATTTTGCGGTTCGGCTAATACTAACGTTGCTCTTAACAATTCTAGTTTACCATCAAAACCAGACCGATTTATAATTCTGGACTATGATCCAATGGTGGCATTGACTTTTGAGATAATTTGGGTTTGATCGCTTTTTGAGGGACCTTTTTCGCCGTGGGTTAATTTTTGACGTCGGATGGAGTGATTATTGTGGTGAACACCAATTTTGAATTTTAAGTCCAGATGTAGTCCAGTCCACGACTCTTTCGTAATGTGACCGTTGAACTCGCACACCGAGATCAACTTACAAGGTATCCTTAAATATTAAAAAGGAACCCGTTTGTATGCCTGACATCTTTTAATTCGTAGCCATTGCGAAATCAAATAAAAGCCATTTAACTAACAAAATAAACATACGTGAGGTAACTCCTGTTAGATTTGCCAAGCGGCGCACCTACTGACATAAAATTAAACACCGCACCCTGTTTAACCTAAATAACGAATTCGATAATAGAAACTAGTGGATTACATTATGAATTACGAGCACATGCTAAACGATTTACTTTAGTGCAAAGTACCAACTTCTTGCGTTGACTATAAGTCAAAGTTAAAACCATTACTAACATTGGTTACTTTAAGGGAAGTTAGTGACATGGATTAATTCCTTTCCATTCCACATGCATATAATACTTATATACCTATTTATCTTATAAACAAGACTGTACTATTTTACCATTTTACTGTTTAGTTTTTTGTTAAATAAGATAAAGACGCTGTCTTTCATGACAGGGGTACAACAATGCTTACCAGGTTGCAGAAGCAATTATTATGAACTAATATAAGCAAAAAATAAAAATATAATGCTGATTAATGTTTCCAGTAACTTGCACGTAGTAAGTTGTTACAGTATTATGTAGAGATAATTAATAAACGACAGATAATAACCATCGGACATTGGAATTTTTTTAATACGACAAACCCAATTTTTAGTATTACTTTAAATACGACATGACTGTTGTTTATAGTTGGCAATTAAAACGACCATCATATTATACCGAGTTAATACAAATCGGCGATAACAAAAACTCCAAAGCATGCTCACCTGAATAGTTAATATGACATATGCCACGTAAAATACATCGTAATAACTGGAATTTTATTTGGAAGTTACCAGCAACAAAATACTTAGTACTTACGAATATTTTCAATTAACAGAATAAATAAAAGGCAAGTTTTTGTAGTCAAAGGCCAATGTGATACGATAAGGGGCCAAGTTTAACGAACCCATCATTTTGTATCGATAACGTGATTAATAGAGTACAAACAAAAGAGTGACATAATTTATGTCATTGTTATCTTTATCGTTATCAGGGTCCACGGTAGTTGCCCGCCAAGTTGGATGAACGGTGGGTGGGTGAAACTGTCAATTTGAAATTCGAGGCAGTTAATAATATTCTAATTTAATATTTTAAGTTAAAAAAATTCTTTCTCATTTTATAATTTCTAAAGTAACTACTAATTATATTAATTTAGAGAATATCAAAAAATAAAGGAAAACTGAATTTAAATTTGTGTACGATAGCGCAATAGATAGATGAATATTATATTTAACCAAACAAATTATAGTACTTTTATAATGATAAATAAGGCAATTCTCTAACCATTACAAAATATTTAATAATGCACAACATTAATGTTCAAGTTTGCACTTCTGCCGACACTCCCGGAGTGCAACACGCTGTTTTTTTACAAAAGTAAGTTTATTTGTATATTAACGAAGGGTTATTATTGCTATACGAATAACTGAGAGATAAGAAAAATTGGTTATAAAATACTTCCCTTATTTTATGTATAAATATTAAACTATTTCAGCGGGGGGTCAAACTTTGTCCCTTTTTTTAAACTTCGTAGATTTCCTACAATACAGCATGGGTGCCATAATTGAAGAAAATCATCAAGTGAAAAATATTTTAAAAACAGTACTATATGTCCCAGGGAAAAATTGGAAATGCCATATTTTGTCAGTTTTGGTTTTAGTCCATTACAACCAACTTATTAGATTTGATCTTAAAATCGCTAAGCTCTAGATCTTAATGTATGTGAATAAATAAATATATGTGTGTATATAGAAATATTAAAGAAAACTAGTGTTTAAGAATCTGTCGTTATGAAAAAGTAATCGCAATTGCAACTGTGAAAAGACAAGGATCATATCTAAAACCTTTGTCTTGCGTCGAGGGTAATAAAAGTGACGTAAGCCCGTGCAAGCAAGGTTATTTCAATTCAACGAAAGAACCTTAAGTTTGCAATTTCGTGTTTGCATGAAGTTATTTTTCAATGATGTCATCAACAGAGCTAAAGAGAAAATTATACTCGGCTTAGATTTCTGCTTATAAAAAGAAATCTAAAAGTTTAATTTGCTTTTGAACCAATAGTAAACCATTTATAGTTATTGCAAATAGGTACTCTCTTTACACTATATTCATGGGGATAACTTATACATACAAGTACTTGGGAGTATTTTTAACTAGTATAGTTTAAGATACCATGAAAATGCCAGATGGCATAATAACTGGCATTCCGCTCACGATTACTTTGGGCTAATAGTTTAGGGAGAGTGACGTCAAATGTAACCTACAATGTTATATAAATAGTTGTTCAGTGGAATTTTAAATAGTGTTAAACGTGTCATCATTGTCCGAACGATTATTAAAACAAAATTCTCAATCACGTTGATAAAACTATGTTAATAAAATACTCTTTTGAGTACTACTCAAAAAATTGAAATGCGATCTCTACATGGTGTTTTTAATTTTAACATGATTCAAGAGAGTGTAAGTGCAATGGTTCACTGCACGGGCCTGATTCAACACTTTAATTTTGAAGTAACATCTATCTATACTTATAATAAAATCGTAGATACGGCGTAGGAGATTTTTGTAAAACAAGTAGTGGAAAACGCGTGAAATAAGTAACAGAACATATAAAAATACACACATCAAAAAAGTCTAAGCAACATAAACTTTTTATCCAATTATGAATTATGTACACTATACTGGCTGGTTGTAAAAAAAAATTTCGATTATGTTTTGTTTTTTCATAAAATTGAAATGACTGCGAATTTGTTTGAATTTAAGTGCGTTTTAATTACTACGTTTAGTCTTGATTTTATAATTTTACCAACCATTTAAATAAAGTTAGCGACAAAATTGAATTGTTAGATATTCTTTACGTCATGGAGCGACGACATTTGACAGCAGATGAAATGCAAAGAGCTGTAAGGATGTTGCAAACGGGAAGTAATCAATCTCAGGTATCTCGACATTTTGGCATTCATAGAAGTGTTATTTGTCGTCTTTGGCAGCGCTACAACAATACAGGGGAACCCGCTGAACAGCATCCAGGCCGTAAAAGGAGTACAACCACTCGGCAAGACCGATACATACAACTGACTGCAAGACGCCAGCCGATGTTAACCGCTCGAGTGATAAGTTTGAGGCTACAAAATTCAAGTGGTGTTGATATAATTCCCCAAACTGTGCGAAATCGACTGCATGAGTACGGTACGGCCTACGAGCTCGACGCCCGATACGTCACGGGAATCGCGCTCGACGAAATGAATGGTGTAGAGAACGCATAACATGGACCCATGAACAATGGGATAAAATTATGTTTTCCGATAAAATTATGTCGCGATTCGGGTTTAGGCCTGATACAAGAAGGGTGTACCGTCGGCCCGGAAATACTGAAAGGCTCAGGTGCGTTCAGGAAGTTCATCCATACAGCGGCTCAACAGTTATGGTCTGGGGGGGTATTATAAAGAACAGGCGAACTGAGCTCGTTTTAGTAAATGGAAACATGAACGCTGAAAATTACATTGAGGATATTCTCAGACCTTATGTCCATCCATTTGCACAAACCTTTGGCTCCGATTTCGTTACGTTAAAGCATGACAATGCGCGTTCATATACAGCTCGGCGAACCAGTGAATACTTTGCAACGGAGAACATCCGGATATTGCCCTGGCCTGCACAAATTTCATTTTGTAAAAAAAAAGTTTAGTTTCTTATGTATCTTAGTTTCTACAGTATATTCTAATATTGTTAATTTCTGTTATTAAAAGAACTTATAAAGACAACTTGCAGCTGTTATTTTTAGGGTTCTATGTTTTTACATCATAGAACCCTAAAAATATTATTTTAAAAATAAAATACAACGTTATAATGTGAAAAAACATCCTAAAATTTAAATTAGTACATGTTGCTTAGACTTTTTTGATGTGTGTAGTTTTTGAAATTTTTGTCTGTTTCTCTCTTTATCTATTTGTTTGTGCACGTATAACTTTTAAACGTCTGAGCCGATTTGATTGAAATTTAGTACACGAGAACATTATAATTTATAAGCTGTATAAGAATACTAGGCTAAGGTACCTTTTATCCCAGAAAAATGCGCAGTTCCTGTGAGATATTAGAGTACTGTTCATACAAACAGAACAACTAAAGAGATAAAATGTAAAATTCTCAACACATAGTGACAAACTATATCAATTAAGATTTTTTTTTATGGTGAAAATGAGCAGATGGTCCACTTGATGGTAAGTGGCTACCATCACCCGTGGACATCGCCAAAACAAGAGATATCCTCTATGAGTTGCATACTCGAATATGGAGTGGGGAAGGGGAGAGAAGAAAAAAATGCTGCGGTTGCGTAACTAAAGTTCGTAACTTGAATCTAAACATTGAATTCTTTGTTCCCAGAAAAATTCTAGTTCCTGTGGTATAAGGGTATTTATTCTTACAAGAAAAGCTAAAGGGATACGAATGAAATTTTGTACACATTAAGTTTATAACATGAATCGACACTTAGAATAAAATTAGCTCTAGGTGGACGAAGTCACGCGGGTATAGTTTTTAAATAAATTCTCATTACTAGGTAACAGATATATCGTCCTACTAATAGTATAATAATACTAATGTTTAATAAATAAATAAGCCAAACACACATTAACTGCATCATGCTTAAATACCTTTTTAGGTCACGTTTAAAAACATCCCATGACTTCAGCGAACTTAAGCGTCGTTGACCTAATTTAATGAATAAATTACGGATATGCGGCTTGTTCAATGTTTTTATCTCCGGTTACGACATCTCTGACTTCATTGCTGATTTAAACGCTGTTTTATGATTCTAAGAAAATTTAATTTAAATAATCTGAGTAATATGATACGTTTGTAGGAAACATGCTGTTTCAGATTTATCAAATCTTTCCAGTTAACAACTGAAGTGTCATTTCGCAACTACTAGCATAAATTAATTTTCAAAATAATTACGTTTTTCTCGTGTTCCATTGTTTGCATTCTACTTTGTTACACTCAATATTCACATAAACGTTTACTGTTATCATATTATAGTCACACCATATTTCTCTATATGAGGATAACTTTGAGTAGTTTTTTTAAATTTTAAAAACGCTTAAGGTCTAAGCTGGTATATATACGCTTGAGGATAAGGTTCCGTCGAATAATTCGAGCATTGGACTTATCAATTTTTGTTTTGCTGATGGTTTTTGGTACGAAATTGTAACAAATGTTGAACACGAATACAACAGCGGGATACAACTAAGGTAGATAAGGTCATTGATCCGACTAGAATATCAACACTCAAATATTTAAAATTCACGTTTCATAACCTTGTTACATAAACCATGAAGATTGGATGACCAGTTCAACATCTACGTTAAAAAATAAAAAAATGAGCTATATACACTACACTATTACTTAAACTATGTACCTTGTAAAGGAAGAAACTGGACAAAAGTGGTAAAAATAAAAATGGCGATTTAAAGCGGTTGGTGACATCATCCACATAAATACTCGTATATCGGCGCCGCGACCGGTCGAGCCTGTGCCGAAAAGTTTGCCATGCAATTTGGATTCTGGAATAATATTACTTTGGCACGACATATTATATTGAAACACAAAACACGACAAATAATGAATTGAATTGTTATAATATTGTGTAATTGACTTCTCGGTAACGGTTTTATCCAATGCGATAAAACTTTGCACTCAGTTTGACATCCGCATTTGATTCTAAAAACTTATCCCGACTGTTAAATGAGCAAATAGTCATTAATTAGGAATAGAATTAAAACCGATTGGCCAGTTCAATGACCAAGCGATTATCGTCCGAGAATCAGAACCGTTGGACTTTGCGACCTTAACCACTACGAGCCTAGCACATTCGCATATCTTGGAATATCGCTTAATGTTAAACACTTCATTTTAATTTTTTCTTTTATTATTATTTTCTTGATCTTGCCTCATTATTAAAAACTAACCGACCTTTGCGACTTCGTGTTCGTGATTATCCGCTCCTTTTGTCTTAGTAATGATATATAGAAATGGGCTATCTAACACTGAAAGCATTTTTCAATTCAGACCATTAGTTCCTGAGATTAGCAAGTTCAAGCAAAACAAACAAACAGACTCTTCAGTTATATTATATATTATCGTCTAATATATTCGGAGAGAACAGGTTTTAAGTAACAACTAATAATTTTATACGAACATTTGATTTCTTTTTATTCTAACCTAATATCTGCCATGACTTTATGCAGTGACTGTGAAACTCACTCATTTAACCCTCCTCCCACAAACAAACTTAATCACGGTACATATTTATTGGGGTATATGAATCTTCTACACCTCGAAGACAAAGAATATTACTAAAATTAAAAGTATCCTATGTCTTTTTTAAGCTTATAAAGTATATTATGTATCCTGCAAGGTTTAATTTAAAACCGTTTCAACGCTTTCAGTGCGAATTACTTCCTTTCACCCCACAGGACATCACGTTTCGTAACATACAACTTTCACATTTATAATATTAGTAGGATTTTAGGTAGACTATTTCTTGTAATTTCGCAAGTGAATGATTCTCTTCTATCTAAGGTGACACAATAGCGAATACATATCGCTAGACGCTGCTCTCAGTCACAGTTATTATTCATATCCGAGTCGATCGATAGGCGGGGCGAGAGCATGTTTATCTCCAGTTTTTAAGGTTCCGTTTTTAATAGTCTCCGTCTATTATCCGTCTCCCTGAATGGTTAATATGTTTTTACTTAAACAACAAAGTACAAAGCATTTATCAAGGTAAAAGAATTTGAAAATAAAGTTTAGGAAAAAGCAAGTTCAGGTAGGAATTCAAATATGAATCATAACATTACTAGAAACACGTTTGATTGACTGATAATACTTCACTGGCTCGAAGCAGTATTCCGACAGAACAGCGGCAATTTGACGAAAACTTTCATAGAATGAAAGTTCACTTGCCATAGTGAATAATAACTCTTTAGTTAAATTTTAGGAAATATGATCGACTTTGCCTATAAGTAACGTGATTAATAATTTGATGGATGGATTTTCTTACTACCTTGAATAAAAAGTAGCATTACGTAGTCCATTTTTATTTCGAAAAGGGAACTTTCTCGTCCCATTACACAATGAGACAATATATATATATAATAATATTGCCATATTTTGTAAACTATTTGAACATCGCCATTTGTTTGTACTGATCTAATTAAAAAAATTCTTTCATTTGTAGAAATTTACAATATTGCCGTCTCTCTCTCTTATCCTCTCTTTTTTCTCGATTTCATTTCTCTTTCTCTCTCCTTCGTTCTCTGTATTTTCACTTTTTCTTTTTTTCTCTTTCTCTCTATTTTTTATCTTTCTTTGAAGTATGTAGTAGTAAAAATATCGTTCGCTCCCACACAAAACGGCTTTTAATAACCCCGGGATGAAAGATTTTGGTAACTATCTTCATCCGTCTGGTAAGAAAAAGAGTTTTTTTGTACGAAATATACTATTTACATTAAGATATTTTAAGCATAAATATGAATATATATATAAACTACAACTACAGAGCTAAATAATATTTATTATTGCAGTTATAATTAAAACCACATATTCTCGTAAACAGTGCTATTAACGGATACCTAGTGGTAATGTTAACATCGAGTATGAATAGGACCTGAGCCTATTGTGTCACAAGTTATTTTTATGCGGTGACTCGGGCCAGACGTTTTGTAATCTACAATCTAAATTATTGTAGTATACAATGTCGGATGCCCATTAATTTGTTTAAAAACCATAAATCTGATAATATAAAGCTACTAATTGACTAAATACACTTTTGATTTGAAAAAGAGTAGCCAATAGCTAGTTATCAAATTTTGATGAGTCTTACGAAAATGACTATGCATGACAGATAAGCCTCTAATGAGATTTCCTTCACAAATGATTTTAAAAGTAAGAAATTATTTTTAGATCAATCATAGCATGTTGAGAGATAATAATGACGACCATTTAGTCCAATCAAGTTTCTTAATTATACATATACAGACAGACATCATTCTTATTTTTAGCCTGGCAAAATAATAATTATAGCATAGTTCGTGTAAACCAGTTATGTGAAATAATAACTGTTATTGCAGCCAAGCTGGGATATAAACAGCATTTTACTGTGAACTTGTTAATATTTATGCTCGAGAATATTTTAAATAAAAAATAAATAAAGTATACTATACCTACATACATTCCCTATTACTTAATAATCAATCACTATTTATTCATTTTTCCACAATTCTTCTCCCTCTTTCTTGTTTTGCATGGGCATGTTTCGATCCATTCAAGTGTAGTAATAGTTTCATTCAACAATTATTATACAGTTTCTGGGCATTAATCTCAGTTGTTTATTTAGACACTTGAGACGACAGACACAATTGACAAGCATCATTCATTCCGTTATTACTTGAACGCGATATTGTAATTTATTAATAAATTTAATTAATTCAGAATAACACTATTAAACCTTTAGGAGTTTGTTTTAATCCAATTGATCGGTGTTAATGAACGCTACATCTAGGAAGGCACCCACGCTTGCCCTAGCCGGCGGACGTGGGAGGCCTAAATTGTAGTCATTTGTACGATAGTCCATCCTTATACTGTGCCTTATTGTTTCTGCCTATACAAAAGAAGATATTTCTTATATTTCTCCCTTCTGTTTCACTTCTCTTGCAATAATGCCGAAATATCGTAGTTATCGAACGTCAAAACCATGGTGGTAAACACCTCGTCATAATTAAAATAGAACGATAATAGCTGAGATTAATACACCAGATATTTTTTTTTGAAGAATTAATTAAATAACTAATGACAACAACATATTTAGTGCTTCTATTTCTATGACAACATTTAAATATAATAAATGTTAATATTGTAAAGATAGTGTGTCAGGCAGACGGTCTGAATAGCGAAGGCGATGGAATGGAAACTTTAGAGCCTTATACAAAATGAAGGAGTTCACACCGTCACGTAGCTTCTTTGTAAGCATAACAGTATTATATAACTGTATTGGAACCCACATGAAGAGTTCCTGCAAGTAATTGATTAGATCAATTATACACTGACGGCAGCCTGAGAGACGTTTCCTCTCCTATATGGGCATACGACTTGATTGAATGGGATTCAAGAAAGTCGTCTAACAGTAGATATGGTACGCCTGGAGTTAAAAGCTTCCATTTATTACGTCTTTGACTTATTACTCAGTAAAATATATTTATCTAAAATTTATACAACATACAATATCTATATAATATACATATATAAAGATATAACTGACTATCCCAACGCGCAGCCTAAACCTTAGGGCAGAGAAAGATTTTTGAAATCTAATTCTTGAGATGGGAAAAGCTGATAAAACTTTGTGTTTAACAGTCACCTCGGTAACCGTTGTCATGGTAACCAAAGTATTTAATGGGTTGCTATAACGCGAACTAGTAATTTATATTTCTGTTACGTGACGATAACCGAAGACAGAAAGTTTGTATTTTTACAACAGTTGCTACATTACACATAATATTACATTTACTTATCTTAACATGTCTTTTATTACATAGAAGGGACAACAATATAATTCTTTTAAATTTGGATGCATACAAGTTTATGTTGTTAAGTGATTATTTAAAAATAATTTTGTGATATTGCTTTACCACTAATGAGTAATCTACACTATTATATAAAGAGGAAAGATTTGATTATTTGTATGTTTGTTTGTTGCGAATAGGCTCGAAAAGTACTGAAAAGATTTTTAGAATTCTTTCACCGATAGAAAGCTACACCCTTTCCGGGTAACATAGGCTATGTGGTGTTGCCATAAATATTATTATTAAAAAGATATGGCCATTTAAGTGCCATAACGTGGTCATTTTGTAAATTGAAGGGTTTCTCAGGAACTACTAATCCGATTTAAAAATTCCTTAGGAACTACTAATCCGATTTAAAAATAGACCTTGGCAGTTTAGTTACGACCAGTGTTGCCAGCTCGGTATTTGCAAAAGTTACCTGAAATATTTACAAAAGTAACCTTTTAGTGTAAAAAATAACCTTTCGATATTTTTTTTTAAATGAATTTCAAATCAGTACTTAACTGAATATTTATACTTATTTATTATACATATAATATTGATACATACTAAATTTGTATTTCAATTCATTTATCAATTTTATTCTCTAATGAGTTGGCTACAACTGCAAAACCCATGGGATTGTTATTAGTCCTCATTATAGAAAAGGTACAAAGTCAGGCACACACATGCGTAGTAAGTACTAAGTAGACGTACACTAATAGGTAGGAAATTATGTTATCTCTGATACAATACAATACAACCAAAACAGTGAACACAAATTAACGAAATGATACGACGAGCAACGGCAACAAACGAATGAATTTATCCCAATTCGATTTGATCGAGTGAGTAAGAAAGATACAAGACGTGTTGGTTTAGTAAACGAGTACGACGTATTGTTCTCGTAAATCGTATCTACCGCTTTTTTTTTAATTTGATTTTTTAACGACTCTCTTTTAATTGTGAGCAAACGCAAAGGAAGCTTGTCAACATAAAAATTTAATGTAGCTTTCCCTTTCACGTTTTATATGTGAGAATTTATTAAAACAATTATTCTACAAATTCCGAAATATCACCTTAAAGTAACCATTTCACTAGTGTAACCTAAAAGTAACCAACGGAGTAAAAAAATCACCTAAAAGGTTACAAAAGTAACCTTCTGGTAACACTGGTTACGACTGATCCGATTTTTAAAATTCTTTTACTGAGACATGTCTATAGTATTTCCATCTCTCTTCCTCTTATATACTATCATTCTCTCTTTTCCTCTCTCTTTTTTCTCTCTTTAATTTTTATCTTTATTTCTGTTCAGAATGATCAGTCTCTTTTCTCTTTCTTTCGATTATTTCTTTGTCTTTTTCTCTCTCTCCTTTATCTATTCAATTTTATTTTTGCTCTGTTCTCCCTCTTTTATTATCTTTTTTTTTTTTTCTATGGTGGATAAGGTGCAAACGAGCAGATGGTCCACCTGATGGTAAGTGGCCCACGGACATCGACAAGAAGATACCCTCGTTTTGTCGATGCGTTGCATCCTCGAAGATAGAGTGGGGAAGGGGAGTGAAGAAGAAAAAATGCTGCGGTCTCAAAGGACCCAAAGTTAGATCCCAGAGTCCACTAGATCCGCAGCATTAATGGGATGGGATGGGGAGGGGGTAAGTCTGGCCCACATGCGGCTCGACCGGAACGCGTCTATGACACATCTGTGGTTTTTCTTTCCTTTCTACCATTTTTCTTTTTATAACTTTTTCTCACTCTCTCTCTCTTTTTTCAAATAATGATCTACACAATTACAGAATGACAAATTAAGAACATCAATTATAATATTTAAATACCCGGAACGAAGCGAGGGCAGGCTGCTCGTAACTAAATAAGTTTAGCTTTTTTTATATAATATATAGGGGCCCGTCCCGGCTTCGCACGGGTGGATAATTTTTTTTTAACATTTTGGCTCCCGCATTCTGTCGCTCCTCTATCGCCGCGTTACTCGCTGCGCTGCGAGGCACTCCACACCGCGCCGGCGGCCCGTCTGGGATTATTTTTATTTATCTTGATATTTTTATTTCGTAATATCTTTTGACTGGAATGTCCGATTTCAATAATTCAAAAAGTAATTAACAGGTATTGAAACAGTCTTCATTATGAAATAATTTATTTGGATAAGAATTAATACAAAGTTATGGAAAACATGGTCTGATTTTGATAGGCATTTTTATCAACTTTTAAAATGTAAAAAAGTAGTTATAGTGACTTAACTACAATAGTTGGACATATGGTCTCGCGGAGTTTTTTGTAGATATTGATACGTTCTATAATATTGTATAACATTGTTTTGTTCTATCATCAATACTTTTCGCAGCGCATGCGATGAAAGATATTTTATGGCTAATTTTTTTGCACCTTGTGTTGGTTTTAGTGAGAATTTCTGGGGATCTCTAATTTTTTCTTGTAATAAATATAGCCAATGTTACTCAGGGATAATGTAGCTTTCTAATGGTGAAAGAATTTTTGAAATCGGTCCAGTAGTTTTTATGTTTATTCGTTACATACAAAAATACAAAAATCCAAAAATACAAATCTTTCCTCTTTATAATATTAGTATAGATTAAAAATAGTAGTATGTGTTTTCAGTATGTAATTAAATCATTTCAAACCTTTTAATTTCATAATATTTATAATTAAAAAATAAGTGGTTGTATATTGCTAAATTGCATGATAAGACTAGTTAAGTAAGGACTTCCAAAAATATAATAATATTTCTTTTAAAATAGCCTTGTCTTCCTGTTGAACCAGTTAACTGCCAATTTCTGAACATATTAAACTGCCACTTACAGTTTTCGCCTCGATATTATGAGCATTCAGCTTTTATTATCCAGCTTAGTTCTATAAAACGGAATATATATGTGACCCTAATTTTATGTTTAATATATCGTCTTGCAGTAATATAGTATTTAACATCAAAGTAAATTAGGATAAGATCGTAGAAAACTCTTCAAATAATTTGATAATCTAACAGTTGGGCATTATTGTTTCAGGTTACGTTTCCACCAGAGATGAGCGAGGATGCATAGCGAGGGATATGTTTGTTTAGAACCGATAGAATCATCATCATGTTCATTTGACACAATTTGAGCAACGCTAGGTAAATGAAGCGATTCTATTGTTTTCGCTCATCTCTGTTGGAAACGCGCCTAAACAAGAATTAAAGTAAAACTTTCTTTTATGTAATGAAAAAGATTAGAGGATTATGAAATACGTATTTCTAAGATATAAAGCGAGATTAATGTAATTGAAATTTGATGAAATAAAACTACAAAAGAGCAGTCCGGCATGATTGTTAATCTTCAACTAACGCAGTTATTTGATGTATTATCGCCTTGTAAATTGACATAACACTGTTAAGCTAATATTACTGCAGAAATAATAAATTTTTTCACAGAATATTTTATCAAAATCAGTCATCATGCTTCTTACAAGCTGCCACAAACAATGAAACAGTTCCATGCAAAGTTACGCATTATTTTCGACATCACGCAATATCACCGTGTATTGATCAGCTACCACAAAAACTAATACTAAGTACTTTTTCATTTTGAAATCGGTTGTATGGACTCATGAGGTAACTGCTTGTGATATTTTTCCAGTCCAAGTTTATACTATTTTTCAGTCTAAGTCTTTAATATCTTGCTTACTGTCAGTATCTTTAGATGTTATTGTTTTATGAGTTCCTGATAATCATGGCTAATTTGTTTTAATTTAATATATCGGAGACGGGAAAGAGTACGAACAATAAATCGCTGTTTACATTCGATTTGGAAAATATCAATTAAAAAAAGTATATATTATGTAGTTTAATTATTGGTTTCACTTGCATAAATTGGACTCATTGAAATATCATCTCAATACGACGCGTTCTTAAAGGTGTCTATCTAATTAGCCGAAGTCAGCTCTATGCAAAATGTCACGTTCCGATGTTTAGCCTGAAGACCTTTAAATTAGGATGAATGACGGGTGTATATTGTTATGATAATTATTTTATCTTATACTAGCTAACCCGCCCTGCTTCACTGAGGTACACATTCTCTTCACTTCCTCATTGTGAAAGTTGGCGTTGGTGGTTGAAATTTGGCGCTTCTTTTTTTCTTTTATTTCAACCTATATAATACAAAAAAAACTTAACAAGTAATACACCTAAACTTTCCACTTGAATCACTGTCTATTAGTGAAAACAACATGATAACCTGTCCAGTACTTTTTGAGGTTATCACGAACTGCTTTTTTGTCAACAAAAAAATTATTATAATAAAATGCTATTGAAAGATGTATTAAAATATTCAACTATTAGGAAATGGACCATATCAAAACTAAGTTGTAGAAGATAATTTATTTCCCTTCCCTTCTTAGATATTATATTTCATAACTTTGATATTAAAAGGATTACAATACTCTAATGACATCATTTACTATTGTTCCATCATTGGGCCATTCTAAGCTTTTTGATGATATCAGTTTAAATTAAATTGATAACTATATCACTACTCTCATCACAAGATAAACTTGAAAAAATAATTAACAGCATATTATTGAAGAGAAAGGATGTAGTAGGTTAAGCTTTATATAGTTTTTGGTAATAATAGATATATGCATGCACAAAAATCAATTACAGATATCTGTAATTGATTTTTATTTTTTTAAGCTATGTATTTATTCCACCAATTCGATCCTTTTGTGTAATAGTTAACTTTAACATGTAATAGCTAATTAACAAATACGATATGCTTTTTGTTTGGTGTCACTTCATTTTCTACAGTTTCTAATATTGCAAAAATCCTAAAAACCTAGTATGTCAGGGTATAGTTGAGGTAAGATAATAATGAAGGCCGTGTCAGACTGTAGTTAGGGTAGGATAATAATAAAGAGGACTTGTTATCACTTCCGTCGCGTCATTTTAATATTCGACGATTTTAGATAATGAGTAAACGATTATCGATCTTATTCAATGATTTTTTATAGAGAGCTTCATACGAGTAATTGATTTAGTGAAAATTACGATTTAAATAAATTAAAATTCAAACAGTTAGTGCCTATTAGAATTTTAATTGTTCAAATTAACTTTCTAGAATCCTATTAGCTGTTTTAAACTAGTTTACCCATACTTGTTTAACTGAAAAGTAATTTTCCAGGTCCATCTCTGTATCAATTCTTAGTATTATTACAAACAAGCAAAAAAATATTTATCATTGTTTAATATTCTCAGATATTTGTGATTATATCTTTTCTAAACGTAATTAATATGTTAAGCATTCTTTAGTCATTAAGTTTTTTACTTTATTGTATAAACTGGCTAGAATGTCTTTTAATATATAGAAAATAAAAATTGTATTTAATTGTTTTGAAAATCCTTAAATCAATATTCTAACAAGCTATGCCTTTATAATATTTGCAGAAAGGGCATAAAATAATTGCATATTAAGAGTATATTTTACTATGAAAGCAGAATTCATTTCTAGAAATTGTGACTTTGCACCATACAAAAAAAATTATGACAGAGGAGTATTAAATTTCACTCAGGTAAAGTTTATACAAAGAAGAAGTTCCGGAAGCTAATATTTTTATATAACAACTAATCAGCCTGCCCCAAATTATGGTTGAATTTCAACCAGTGGGCGACCACTAAGTCCTATCAATCAAAAACAATAGATCCTATTTTATAATAACTTATGGTTGTAGGTTCATGCATTAAATAGCAGTTAAGTATAGTGAAATATTTCAAAATGATATTGTAATTTATTTATTAAATCCATAAGAAAGGATCTGTGGTATTATATCAATGCATGATAGAGGGTCATTACTCAACCATTGAGTGTTTTGTTTCACTGCACCCACACAAAGCCTTACAGTTACATACTATACATACATTTTTTGAATTATGAATGCAAATATTAATAGGAGTAAGTGCGCAAACTGAAAACTTAACATACGTAATTAAGTATTGTCAATTGCAAAAGTTAAACGAAAGAGCATCACAAAAATCTAATAGAGCTACACTATCCTAAGGAAATACTTCATGATAGTTAAAGTGGTCAACAAAATAGTTACCCATTAAGCAAATGTAATATATTATTTATATTTCTTATTCTTTATTTTTACTAAGTGCAATAAAAGCATGTTGTATGAAAAGTGGGACATCGCCGCGCCCTAAGCCATGCCCACCGTTCACCGTCAATTAAAAACATTCCAATTGGAAAATAAACAATACAATTTCACGTAAATTGCAAAAAGCTATGCAGTTTAATTTTACTACTATAAAACGATGGTTAAATCTGTAAAGTTTAGAATTGTAAAATTAAGAGAAACTGACCTGTGTATCAACAAGATCCCATTAAAGGGCAATTTGAACAGAAAACGTAAGTGTGCCGTGTTTCAGCACGTAAACATGAGTTCGTGCAAAAGGAGGAACTGGTACTATTTATCACTGATTCCACGAATCCACCTTTAAAAAAAACTTCCACAATCACTTTAACAAAAAGTTTATATGAGTTTTGAGCGATTCACGTAAATTTTTCGTATAAAACACGACAAACTCATCCGAGACGCGTAGTTACGTTGCCCAACCGAAGAAACTACGTTTCGGGGCGCGGGTGCAAGAGGCTCGCGTCATTCGTCGCCATATTGGAAGATTACGTCATTGTTCAAACATGTCTGAGAAAAAAAAACTTGTATACGTCTGCTGTAGAATTTATTTTTTTGATTTGATAACGTTACAAATAAATAACTGATATTCATCTTTAATTCAATGTGTCTCCTCTACACAATCAACGGGCAAAGACGATTCACGATATTAATATCGTCACAGCAAAGTTCTGTAATAATACGTTAATAACGCTCTATTTAATTTAATAAGAAATAATTTATTTCCTTTACAATTATTCTATATTATAAGTATATAATATAATAAATCGAAATTATTTAATGTTACTTTAAATGGGTAAGTTTTAAGGTAATTGAAAAATCATTCATAGTATCACTGTCACTGTGTAAGAGTAATTGATGAATTGATACGTTTTAATCTTTTATTCCTTTATAAAAATGATTAAGAAATTTTGTTCTTTAATAACTATGCATATTATTGCATATATTATATTATGATAAAATGAAGCCACCTACATGGTATAATATGTTATATACATTATCCGACCGGTAATATAAACATGTTAATATGCAGCAAAAATAAAAACATAACTGAAATTATGAATAATAATATATTTCTGCTTTTTTATTTGTTCAAATATTTTAAGCATAATATGAATGTCGACATAAAAATAACAGTAGTTATTAAGTAATAAGCAAGTATCAAATAATATATAGCGTTCTACATACTGAACAGGTAATGGTGTGGCCATAAAGCGAATTTCATTTTCTCCTAAAATTACCCCAGTAAAAATGTTTATAGAAGATATTATATTAAATAAACTAAGTAAATCCTAACAATCATTTAGATTTTTTAATTTTTACGGTAATTACTTATTTACTAAAAACTGAATGTTCCATCACTATACCTCCATAAGTTCGATGAACAAATTATCATATTATAACCAAAGAAAATATACTTTTTTCATTCAATGGTAAAGATTAAGTAGTCAATAACTTGCAAAAGATTCTTCATCTTCTTTTTGGGCAGGTTAAATTATCCAACTTGATGTCGAAGAGGGGTTAAATCTATGTAAAAAGAAGGCATATATTAAATAGAGTTTAAAAAACTACACTTCACAGGTAGTTAAATTTTGACGTTGATTTTTTGGTTCGTTACATTGTTTTACTGCAGGGGCCTGGAAAGCTAGTCCAGTAATTGCTGTAGGGGTCTGGTGACCTAGTCCAGTAATTGCTGTAGGGGTCTGGTGACCAAGTCCAGTATTTGCTGTAGGGGTATGGTGACTTAGTCCAGTAAAGTATAGGCTGTAGAGATTAAGAGAATATTGCGCCAGAGGAAGTGCGATAGTCAGGAAAGACGAGCGGATTTCCTTGCGATATTGCGGTTTAGAAATTCAGTATCGCCTGAGGACGGGCGCGCGTCAGAATGGCCGTGTCGGAATTGTAAGTTAAGTTTAGGTTAGCCTTGTGTTAGCCTAACCTTAAGTTTAAACAGAGAACCTGGGCAGTGGGGGCGAGTATTGTAATAACTTAAAGGGATCTCTTACGCCTACACCTTGGTCACAAGTCCAAGGCACTGCTTAGGTTTCTCTCGTAATTGTTAGAGATCATATATATATATATATATATATATGTCGGAAACTAAAAAGAAAACTCTCATTGATGATTACATATCTTCTGTATTTACAAAGATTCTATAAAGTTACAGTATATTATGTGCCAAGTGCGGGTAGTTCGAGAGATCAAATTTTGATTTTCGTGTGCTAGTAAAATATTTTATTCTCGACATTAGCAATGCGTGTCAATATAATCAAACACCTTTTCATGTACAGCTATGTTTATAACCAATTGACATATTTATAATTACTTACAAAATTAATATAAGGCACCTCGCCTAACTTTCTAACCTTATAAACCAGTTCAGAAAAGTTAAATATTGGAATAAAATTTATTTTCTTAAACATTAAAACTGTAAAAAATTTTCAGCTTCAAGAGACTTACATGTTTAATATTAATATATGTATGTATGTATGCATGTATAAATAAATAAATAAACATATATATGATATTTAGTAATTTCTATAGATATTATTTTATATAGTATAATATTTAATTATTATATTTGTTATAAATTATTTTACAACACTTTTTGCACTGCCCAGTACCAATCTCAAAAGTCCACACAGCAAAGGTTGTCTGGTAGAGATTGCTTATAGCGATAAGACCGCCTTTGCACACATCCTTGTGTACACATTAGTATTTATTTAAATTTTAGTTCATAAGCCTGTTTATTGTATATTTGATAGTGTGCAATAAAGTGTTTTGATTCATTCATTAATTTCAACATGATCGACGTTATGGATGACGACAGATGGACATCAAAGTGATTATATAAGGGTTCCTTTTAAGGTACGGAACCCTAAAAAAATATTGTTAAAACTCTTTGTGTCCATGGAGCTTTTATGGTATGTAATAAAAATTACGTTTATTTATGAACCTTAGACGTAACATATATGTGAAAATGACCCAGATCAGTCAAAAGACAAAATTTATTTATTGTACTTGCTTATACTAAATTATCTTAGTTATATAGATTTAAAAGTAATGAGTGCTGTGCATATCTTGCTGGTGAAAGGGACCTGAAAAGAAATTATATTATGTTAAATTAATTGTATTTTGATATTTGAAATGATATTTTTTTATCATTATAATCGACTGGATAATGATATAAAAATATCCTGCTGTAAAAATTGAGAACTAAGTAAAATTATTTTATACTTATTTTTGAGGAGTCCAACAAGCATACTCCATTTCTTAGGAAACAGTAAATCCCTGCTGCTTCGCCACTTATCTCTTATTAGATCGTGTATTGAAACATTCACCACTTTTAGATAACCACATCTTTCTGTAATAATTAATCGGTTATATAATAAACAATTTTAAAACCACAATGCTGTAAGTAAAATTATAGAAAGCTAGTAAAGCTGACCCGGCAAATGTTGTTTTGTCATATAAATTTTAAAAATTTGGGATGAATGGGGAATGCCACCCTTATTACTTATGGGTATCGTAGTGAATATACGTACGTATTGATACGTAAACGTAGTGATTATATACTCTTTGATGGGTATAAAACATAGACGTTGACACAGACAGCACACAAAATTTCATTAAAATCTGTCGAGCCATTTTAACGGAGGAGTTTTGTAACAAACACCGAGACACGAGAATTTTATATATTAGAGATTTACCAGTGTAAGGATCCACAATGAGTTGATCAAAGAAATGCGGCACAAAATTATTCAAGCAACCTTGGATATCATACAATGAGGCATTCATGATTCGTGCGTGTTGCCTCGTCTTAATTTCCACGATTGATACGAGGCTATCTTGCATAGTTTCGTTGAAGCTGGTGTAATAAAATCAATTTAACAAAATAAAAACAACTCGTGAGAAGTGGAACATTTTATACAGTTTCTATTCACTATTGTAATTACTTATTTGTTGAAATTATTGAATATATTGATTTATTATCAATAACATATAGTCCTCGTAGGATTGAGATTTTCCTTATTTGTATTCCATTATTTTATTATTACAATTTACATTGCAATATATTATTTTAGTACTTAATAAAATATATGAAGTAATAATAAAAGAGTCAAAATTTGAATAATTTTTTAGGGTTCATTCTTTAAAAGGAAAAAAGGAACCCTTATAGCATCACTTCGTTGTCTTTCTGTCTGTCTGTCAAGACCTTTTTTATCGGGAATGCCTGGGATTGAATCGAGTTTAAATTAATATCAGAAACTCAGACTTGCGGCCCCTTGCAGCTGTCAAAAAATTTAACTTCTAAATGAAAGCAATCAATAAATACAGCCATTTGTACTGAGTGATTACAAGTAGTTTTCCTATAGGGTGGGTTGATATATAATAAATATTAAGTAGATGTTTGCGATGTATGTAATAATTTGGTATACCTCCCCTCGATACAAATACAAAATATTGTTAGTTTAAACTCTGGTTAAACGAGTTTGTTTATTAAATTTTAGTTTTATAATTTTCATGTCATTCCTTCCCACACATATTGTTATCTTCTCCTTTATGTTAAGTAATCAAAGCTAAGGCCTTTAGGCCTACGGTTTTCATTTCTCTTTAGTTTATTTACTAAATGTATTTTATTTTATTTTGTGTAAGATAAAACTTACAGAACAGCTTGATGCAGAATACAATGCGCAGCTGCCACTTCATCAGGTAGCTCATCGATACATTTATTAATAGTATCGAACTGTCGTACATCTTGGAAATTCTTAATCACATTATGAAACTGATGGCGGAGGTCTGCTATTTTTTCTACAGGTTCTATTAGACAATGCTCTATTATGTTTGTCATCTGTAACATTTTACAGCGTTGAGGATATTAATAATGGCAATACGATCCATACATTAATACTAAATTCGAAATGGCCATCATCTATTCCAAGTTTATTCTGTAGTTTTCTAGTGGGTATAAACTAAAATTCACAAAATTAGTAATTCCTTAGATATATCATACGGACTTTTACAGTAAGGTATGCAAATGGATATTGAGATAGCTTACATAGTATGTATCAAAATCAGTAGGTAGTTTATATAGAAATAATAAGATGAATAAATTTCAATATTAAATTATTCCCATACCTCATCCAAACTAATAACATAGTTAGTGAAGTCATGAAAATATTTGATTTTATAAAACTTGATGACGGCACTCCTCAGCTCTTCTGCCATTTCACTGTTCATGATGTGCACCAAATCCAGGAAGGTATCCATTACATGCAGTGATATATTCTTCAAGCTGTCATAATTAGATCTACTTCGGACAAAGAGGGTACGCGCTACACGATACGCCTCGGATACGAGATGGTACTTTTTATCGATTTCTTGAAATGAATTTGTACACTAAAAACCGAATTTATTTTGACATAATAAACTTGTATAATGAATATACAGGTATAAGTATGAGATTTTTATATTTCAATAATCTATATTTCTAGAAGGCAAAGTGGTATATATAGACGTACCAAAATATCTGCATACTATATGAGTTATAAATTACAATTTTGAACTTACCTCTCGGTAATAAATAATGGTCGCTAAAATTATCAGCGCATAACGCAGTCCTTTCATATTACATCAGAAAAATAATTACTACATCAACAGTAATAGAAAGAAATAACTGAACGCCAATGACGCATAAAATTTGAATACAACTTAAAAATTGGAAGGGAATTCTTTTGAAATCGAATCATGTTAAATAAGTAGTCAAACAATATAATGTATCTAATATTCGCTCCCCACAAGTTTTCATAAATTAGTATTAAGAAATATATAACGTGACATAATGAAAGTAGGTTATAAAGATATTTATAAAATAAAGCCAACTTTTAGAAGATTAGTTAAAAAGGGGATTGTACCCAAAATAAGAATCCAGGTTGCGCCATTCAGGATAAGTATAAATAGTAACTTACCTACACGTGGCACGTCTTGTGAGGGTTCGATAAAGACAAATTTAGGTCATAAGTCGAAGGTAACACTTTAATCCCATGGTGGTAAATTCATGGAATGCTAAGTAATTTTCGCTGCACCGTTTTAAAATATTTTTTTATCTATCTATTCATATCAAAAATCTATGTTTCATTAAATAAAAATAGATTATGAACAATATTTTCCCATGAAGTATTGTCACCATAACATTATTGATGAAAGAAAGATTTTATAGCCACTACAAGTTTATATATTTAACCATTGTTGTTTAATTTTAGATAACGTATTTGCGATTTATTTTTCCTTACACATGTTTCCTTAATAGACTACTTTACCTACACTTTAGTATGGTATAGCTTCTGTACAAAACTACCTAAATACAGCTTAAAAATAAATAAAAAATTTAGTTCTAATTCTAGAGGCGTAGTGTTTACAAAAAATTATAAATATATAAGTTATAGTTGTATTATGATATTAAAAGAAAATGTAATAGTATCCTTTAATATATTATATTGTAACAATTTGTCTTATTATAATAGTATATAAAACACTATATCAATGTTATATTGATTAATACAAACATTCTAAAATTAATACATTATTACATTTAAATGAACATCATGCAGGCATCATGAGCTGTAATGTTGAGCTTTTACATCTGAAAAAGAAAAAAAATGCTTAAAAGTTAAGAACTAGTCCTAAAGCCATAAATTTTAATAACATTCATACAAGATTTGAACTGCCAAATTCTCTTTCTTTCTGATTGTTTTAGTATAATTTAATAAAAGTGTGGGAACAATTAATGCGGGAATAATTTAAATTACTCTAATATTGCTGAGAATTGATAGGTAAAATATATTTAAGTATATTACCTTTAATCCTTATGCAAGAACTTGTTAAAGGCGCCATATGATGTCTCCACATCAAACACAAGCTGACGCACTTGAGTTTCAGATAGTTCATCAGATGCTGACATTTCTGATAATTTGTCTAGCCATTCTTGTATCTAAAATTGAAACCAATGAAAATGAGTCAATAATTATAATTTTAAAATAGCTCTTTCATTTATTATTACATCTTATAACTATTTGAAAACTAGAGACTACCAAAGTATCAATATTGCTTTTCAAAAAATTCTCCTCTTTCTGTCTTGTTTCTGTCACCCTTGGATATTAAAAAATGTATACCTTAAGTTTTCCCTCAAAATCTTCTGGAAGAATTGCAAGAAGATCCATAGTGTCTTTTAAATCTCTTAAATCAGGCTGTATCATGTCCATTGCGCGTAATTCTAGACGTAACTTATCCATTAGTGTAATGAAAAGCTGAAAAACATATTTTGACATCACAAATAGCTCTTACAAAAATATATAATAAAAATATATTAAAATTATAGTAAAAAAATATTAATTAGCAAGTGTTTCATACATAATAAGTTATTATTGACATTATAATATTCACATATTAATGCTGGAGGCATATTGTGTTAACCTCCACAATATGCCTCCAGCATTGTTGGGTATGCCTCCACCAAATTGGGAGTTTAAGCTCTCAAAGGGTCTGGTAACAGCTTGATCTGACAACTTTTTAAAACACCTCTGAACAAAAATATTTACAGTAAATAACATATTTTTGGCTTTTTACCCAGATATGCAGTATGTTAATTTAATTTTTTTAATAAATACTTATTGATTTTAGTAAAAAATTTGCCTTCCTTTTGTTTTTTTTATTAGCAGATTTTTGTTAAGTTTTTGAAAGATTAATTTGTGGCTTAAACTATAGTTAAATTACAGTAAAGCCAATTGGCTCTCTTGCTTCCAATACAATGATGTCTGTACAACTGTTTACAGGCTTGCATTTATTTATTTATTTTTGAAAAATTTACGTAAAAGTCTTTACCACTCTCTGGTCATGATATTGTCTGGGTATGTTTTTAAGTCTCTTTACTCATTACCAATATCAAATTAATTTGATATAAAACAATTTACTTGAAAATATTTAAATTATTTTTTTATTATAAAACATTTTGCTTGAAAATTTGTGTAGTTATTGTGACTTACTTGACTTTTTGTATTGACTCCCTAAATTAATTCAAATATTAGTCCATACATTACTTTTTATTAATTGTATACAGTAAATTTCATAGAGATATCTCCAATATGTGAAAATATTATGTTAATTAATATTTTTAAAACTTAAATTGTCTCTTAATATTTTACTAAATGGTGGTGAACACAATATCCTTTGCCAGCAAATTAACTGCACTGCTACTGCTGCTACTGATATTTTTCTTTGCTGATGAATTTTAACCATATTGACATCACTATATTTACTGAATAAATAAATATATCAACACTTACTGAAACAATTTCTGCAATGTATTTATTAGTATTGCCTTTATCATCTTTGATCAAGTTGGGTTTATTTTCTCTTATCCTTTCTAAAGCTGCTGGACAATCTAACTGCAATATAAAATAACACAATAATCTTAAATTTAAATCCATTAATGAATTATCAGTTATTGTGAGATGGGATAGATTTATTATTAAATTAGTATGGCGATACAACTTATAAAGAAAGAAGAGATAGTGTTGGTGATGGCAATTAAATTAAAAAAAAAACACAGTCAATTAATGTATCTTCACAGCTTCAACAAAAGATCAAAAATGACTAAATTGACAAATATTTTTTTTATATTTAAAAACAAATTATAATTTCAACCACCAAAACATATTTAGATGATTCATAAAAATGGTTTTTTAAAATTACAAAATAATTATGGTCAAATCCATAAGCATGCATAAAAGTATATGGCAACACCATAAAAAGTTAGCATGAAAGAAACTCACTCTGAACTTTGTAACAAAAGACTCAATAGTAGGAAACTCATCACCCTGCACTTGTTTAAAAGCCACTTTATATTGGACAAGCAATCGGCTACAAGCTGCAGTATACTCTTGAGCTCTCACACAATCTCGCATATATGCCTTCTCTAGATGTTGAAGTGTACTGATCACAGCATATAATTCCGCCATATTATCATGCCTTGAGAAACACAAAATATAATTATCAATAACATTGTAACAAATTACTAAAATCTTATCTTGTTTTATACTAATAATATAAATGTGAAACTTTGTATGTTTGTTACTAAATCACACAAAAACAACTAAACATTTTTTTTTTAATTTAGCACACATATACTTTAATAACCTGGATTAACACATAATTTACTTCTTATCCATGAACATTTTGAATGTCTGTGGGATAATAATAAAATATGTTCACTGTAGTAAGCACCTGAACATTTTAATTTAGTAATCACCATACATTGAATATAAATCTAAGTACATTTGGTAAACTGCACCAGTGAGAAGTCAGGGTTGTCTAGTAAACTCACCAGTTATTCTTGTTCTTTTATTTACCTAAGGAAGGGATAAGTTTTGATACTTGACAATAACATTGTTAAATACTGTTACTATTTAACTGAACTTACTTTTCTCTTTCCCTTGTATTTCTGTACAGCTTAACTTCTTCGTACAGTTCAGGCCTAGTATCTGAAGAACATATAAATTAATTAATAAAACTAAATTCTTTGGCTAATAAATCTATAATTACATACAGTCACTACCTTGCATGATTCCTTTACTATTCGGAAAAACAATATTACAACAAATATTTTAATGTATTGGCGACGTTTACACTACACTTGTATTATCGTATATCTTAATTGAATCTGAATCAAAATGTATTCAGTGAACAGTTTTATAGTAAACCACAAAATATATTTTATGAATCACAATTCACAAAGACAAACATTTTGCATCTTTGCTTTTTACTTTGACATTGACACCAAACTGACATTGTCATAAGTTCATGACCAGTGTGACCAGATTTAAATCGAACATTATGCCAGCTTCTTGCCTACGGCTATGTAGTCTATACCTCCGGAAAATATCTAGGCGCGTTCCACTTAGCGATCTTAGAATAACACCCAAAACGCTCATTTAGCCGTTCCACTTGACGAGTGAGGGCGACACGACGACCCATGTCAAATCGTGGGTCGTTGTGAGCATATAAAATAATTAGGGCATTTATAAAACAACAAAAATGGCGACGATATAAATAACTTTATTTGATACGAATAGAGATTTATTAGTGGAAGTGAATGTTTCTGCAGCGCAGATTTATGTAAAATTAATTTCAGTTTCAATTATAAATATAAAATATCAATCAATAAAATAATATGAAGATAATTTAATTTAATCAATAATTATTGAAGTTTATAGTAAACTTACAAATTATAACCTTAACCTCTTAAAACTATTGCTTTCTAACTCGCCGTTTAAAAATATATTGTCGTTAACGCTCAATAATCCTTTCCACTTGGATTAACGATCGCAACACCCGCATATAAGTGGAACAGGGAAAAACCGCTGTCGTGAGCGTGGTCGATGTGAACGATAAGTGGAACGCATAAAGTGCGTGCGTCAACTTTTTCAACGGTTAAACGTCAAAAGTAGCGCTCTATTCCAGATTCCTGTTTATAATCTTTGATCTTTGCGCGCTATGACGATAATATTATGATTTATAGTTGTTTGGTTTTGTTAACGTTTCGAATATTATTTAACAATTAAATTGCCTGAACCAGTTACAAAAATGCTCGAAAATAGATTATCAGAAGATGAAACCGATCGAATGCCAACAAATATTAGTATAACGAATTTAGATATTATCATGTACGTTGTAGCTATTGTTGGCCACTTTGTGGATTTAGGCTTAGACATCAATGTAGCTGTGAGGTATTCCTTATCAATGAAAATGATGGAATTTGGATGGACTTTAGTGTTTATTATACTACCAGCATTTGTTAATACTGCGGTTTCAATACGAATGTAAGTAAATATTAATGCAGCTTTTAGTAGAAAATAAAAAAATATTTATAACTGCACAGATTTTGCACGAAATTATTTACCACGTAACTTATGTTCAACAAGATAATTATTAATTTTCTGTATTATATTTCTTTATTGAAATATTCAATATGAAATGAATATATTTAATTATCCTGCTATCATGAACTGTGTACATTTATGTTATAAAAATAACCTTTTGTGTTAATCCAGGTTTTAAAGTATCTGTGTGACACATTCCAGAGTAACAAACATCCATACTTTCACATTTATACCATTAAATTAGTAAGATTATTAAACTAATCAATCTCATTTTACTATTGTTCTAGTTTCTGTGTGTCCGTGTTAAGTTAAGTAACAAACAGAATAATTCATTTATGTTTTCTTAAAAAAAAATATAGAAGTGTATATAGATTTTATTGTTACACTTACAAGCGGAGAAAAAAATAATGACTCATGTTTTATTGCTAAAGAGTATCTTATTTAGATTTTGCCCCCATTAAACATTTTAATTAAGTTAGCATTATAATTTTTCCAGGTATTCTCAAGACAAAGAACAAGACTCATTTACAAATGAATTTACGAAGAGAAAATATTTGAGGATATTCATTTTAATATTACAAATGGCACCAATCTTGCGCTTTACTGATGCTCTTATGTAAGTAGAATAATTAGTAACTTATTGAATTAGTAATTTTACTAATTTAATATAATATTTGGTTCTGGAGCATTGTAATTGTAGAACCAGATTGTTTATAATGCATGAAAATACTCCTGGTACCATTCTGGAATCTGTTTGTCAAAAATTGTATATTACCAATTTTAGTTATGCCATAAAATCTAGACAAGCGGAACGTAAAAAAGATCCAGCATCCCAACGAATGTATTATGCTTTGATGCTCAAAGAGGATTCAGATGCCGCATTATTGAGAATATTTGAGTGTTTTCTTGAAGCTGCGCCCCAACAGGTGTTGCAAACAAGTTTGTTGTTGCGACAATATGATCACTTAGCTAGTAAGTAATATAAAATTAGTGCTATTATTATTTATTAGACTTAGAAAGATTGAACTGAGTGATTATGCATTGGAAGGCAAGAGATTTGTTCATTGTTTTTGTGGTAGAAAAAATAGTTCCAAGGAAATTTGCTATTTTTTTCCAATAAATTTTCAAAAAAGTTTTAGGCCAATAATGCCATTAATGAAAATATAGTTATAAACAATATTATTTACGTATGTAGACTAATTTTAAATATTAATATTTAGGTAACTTCTAATCATCTCTTTACTCATAGTTTTTAATGGATCTAAATTAATATTCTTTATTTTCAGTCCACCAGATTCTGTCAATATGTTCATCAGTAATTGGTATGGGCTGGTGTCTAGCTGCATATCAAAGAGCAATACGTTTTGCACAGGACAAATCTAATATGAGGTGGCCAGGGACTATCTTACAGACTGCTTGGCATTTCCTTGTTACATGTTAGTATTAAGTTTTCATTTTACTTAACATAAAGTTAACGACGAAAACTTAACGACGCACGACACTCTCAAGGACAAACATAACATGGCAAAAAACCTACCAATTAAGTTTAACTAGCAATTATTGACATTCCTATTCAATAAGGCCAAAAATTTATGGACTGTGATGTCAATGCCTTACATTTTCTCATTCTTCAAACATTCAGCCTTATTGAATTGATTAGAACCCGTTTTGTGCAAGCTTTACATTGTTATGAAGATAATCTGTTTTAGCATAATTTATGTAATACAAGTGCATTACCACTTTAGTTACCAATTTTATTACATTTGCCAAAAATTTGAGAACAACAACAACAGAATTGTTTGGCTTTTAGTACTATGATGCTTTTTATTTTTTCAGTTGTTTTAAATTAAATATTTTATTTACATATTATTTTATCTTTTTTCCTTTTCAGTAAGCCGCATAATAGCAATATCCATCATTGCCTACCTGTACTCATATTGGGCTGCCCTCACTTGTCTTTTACACATAGTTATAATGACAACATGGCTACAAATTTTTGAGAAACCACCATTTTGCGCACACAATAAGCTAGCTGAAGTTGCCTTCTCTCTTGCCCTTGGTGGGGTCTACCTTTTTACGTACATACTTCCTAAAGAAGGAAGGACAAGATATAGATACTCAATATATTATTCAATATGTTTCTTACAAAACGTAACTTGTGCAATAATATGGTATTTATATGCAGATGATTTAATGCGTCTCTCTATATATTTTTATCCCATTTTGATTCTTTGTGTGATCCCTTTTGTGATGGGTTTGTTATTTATGGTAATTTATTACACATCATGTCATCCAGAACTATCAAATGTTAGTGATATGACCACAACATTCAAAGTTAATGAAAACATTGCTGAAATCAGTTAATCATGATTTAAATGTTTTTCTACATTGTAGAAATGCTTTACATGAATTCATATCCTGTGGGCTTTATAAATTTTGCAATAGCAGTATTTTTTGTTGTAGATATGTGAACCTTATAACTTCCTTACTTTAACGTATTGACATGGTCATACGGATAGTTCATTTTCTTTAAAAAAATTATCAAAATTGAATGCACCATAATTGATTTTCTTTTAAATCGATAATTTGATTTTTACATTAACTTTCTTATTAGTTTGTTAGTAATAGTTGAATAGTTTCTAAGTTGGCAGAATATCTATTCAGCATACTGGTGACTGTTAGATTGTAAAGAATTCAAATGTTACCCATTAAATTATTATTTAAAGTAGTAAGTTAAGTGAGAATGTGGAATTTAAATCTGATTTTATATTGATTTTTTGTAACAGTTGAGCTTGATGCCACCATTTTTCAAATTTCAGACTTGGCTACACTATGAGTGTGTACTGCAAGTTATCCTACTGTATTGTATTTATGATTAATATATCAAGAATTCAATCCCCAGTATTGCATTTTTTTTATTTTGTATGGAGGGGTTAACTAGAATACTATGGTATTCTAATCATCATCTCTTTATTATATAGACTGTTATTATTAACCTCATCTTCCTCCAGTTAGCTTAAATAAAGTATTAGAAGAAATGTTCTTATTATCATTGCTAATAAAATACTTAATAAAACAAAAGACTGATTTTGATAAATTTATACATATACACTTATAATAATATGTAGTAAATAAGTACATTATATAAATGCATAGATATAAGCTAGTTTTTGTAAACTTAAAGCCAGTGTTATAATCTCAAAGTATTTTTTTCTAAATAGTATTATATTTTCTAAATAAATAAAATGAAAATGTCTCATTTTCTTTTTCAACTGTACCACAATCTATTATTTCAGTTATATTATAATTACAAAGTTATGTTATTACCATATAAATGGAGCTCTCTCTCTTAATATTTTCAAACCATATCTATTCCATTCCCTTTGATTTATCCACAACTCCGTAGCAGACTCTAAACAAGACATAACCGCTGCTCCTTTCCAAACTGTACTCGCAGGATCAATATCTTTTGGTGATGTTACAATTTCTAATTGTTCTGTTTTATAACTATATGGTATTTGTAAAGCAAGCCTATTTTGTAACCATAAGTTGAGACCATGCACTTTAACACCCCCACCAACTATTAATATACTGCTGTACATCTTTCGTTTCAACTCTTCATTTGGACAACGGTCTATGCTTTGTAGTATTGCTGCATCTAAGCTAAGAACTTGCCCTGGAGCTAAAGTGACTTCGCCAGGACCACCTTCTAATGTATCTACAACTATATCATCATCTGGATTTGCAGATGGTTGAGTTTCGTTTGTGGTTTCAAATTGTTGACTTTCATTTGCTGTAGGATCGGCTGTCTCACGTTTCCTACCAGTTTCCCTTAAAAATTCAGCATCAAATGGATCCTCAGCATCACTAGGCTGCCTATTTTGAATTTTGGTTGTTTTAATACCAGTTATTTTAAGTAAATCTGTATAAAATAATGAGAGAGGTGATATAATACACTCATCACCAACTTGCAAGGTATATTTGTTTACTATATCACCTGGATGGTCAACTAAAAATGTTTTTTCTTGTGGTCCACATACATCTAAGTTAACATGACAGAAGTCTTGATAAAGGTTTCTCATGAGAATTACATCTCTTGGTACATTTTCTGTCCAGTTCTTATAAGGGAATGCACTTTTATGAAACATCCAAGATAATGCTTGACATACATCTCCCGCACCATAGTCCATTCTTAACCTTGTTGTTTTATGTGAGATTCCATCTTCAACACATGATATTGCAGTTTTTTGGTCTCCAATATCCACAACACAGGCTGAACCGATACCTGCCCCAAAAGTGGCTCCAACACTCTCTTGAACAAGAAAACAATGTCCAAATCCCAACTCTTTCAGTAATAATGATGTGAGATATTTTAAATGACTTCTTGTATAAATATCTGGTATTAGCAATACACAGCGGTACTTAATAAGCTCTATGAGTGGTATTCCTAATTTGTATTCAATGATTGAGCTCCAAATAGTGAATAAGTCATTTAACACTGATGAAATAGAGCCTCCTACTTCGGAATGTAGATTAAAATCCCCTCGTCTAAAAGGAAAGTGAATATTATATGGAAGTTCTGGATCTATATCGAGAACAAGATCGCCTATCACTATTTCACATTGCACTTGTGGCCAAGGTTCCCCATCATTGACTGCTTCAGGTAATGATCTACGATTGAAAGCCGCAATTTGCTGTGGAGGAGTTGCATATCTTCGAGCTCCATTAGACTGCATGCAAGTTTGTAAGGTATGCGATATTTGTAATCGACATTCTTCCAATTCTTCAATTAATTCTTTTGTTTTTGGTACACTTGGTGGTATGAATGGATCGCGATATATTTTACCACCATGTCTTCGTTTCCTCGCTATGCAGTGGAGTTGCTTTACTGGTAACAGATCTGATGCTCGTCCAATTCTTACGTAAAGAGAGCCAGGATGGATAATTATGATTCTGTTTGATGGAAATTGTTGAAATTGCTCCGGTCCGGGGTCGTGATTCTGCATACTCGCTGGAAAGCAACTTTTAAGTTATTTAGTTAGAAATTATCAGTCACTAATTTAAAGTTAATAAATGAAATTTCCTTTTAATCTATTCATTAAATTTATTGAGTAGTAAATATTTTTGAGCATGAAGCATAGCTCAGGTATCTATTTTAGCACTACCTATGGTATATTGTAAAAAATAACTATAGTATTTAGTTACCTCTAAACTCACAATTATATGTATGTTAGAGGTTATACAATATACTTCAGCTTTGGACAAAATTCAAATTTCAAATAAACAAATATGTAGTGATGCAACTCGAGCCGATTTTGACTCGAGTGAATTTATTTAACTCGTATTCGTGTGAAAACTTTTATTTGATTCGAGTTTAAAAAGCGTCAGTATCTCAGTGGTTCGGGCGTTGGCTTCACGACGGGTTCAAATCCCGGACATTGGCCTACTGGCGTGGCCCACTCCTGACACAAGCATGCAAGCTAGTAAGCTTTCCCTTTACCCCTCCTAGTAAGGAGGGGTAAAGGGAAAGCTATACTAGTAGTATGTGATCCATACTTAAAAAAAAAAAAAGTTCGTTTGCACTCGAGGTACCGAGTCAACTTGGGGCTGCTTTCATAAGCACAACGCTAGATGTCACTAGTTTACGTCGGGACTTAACAAGTTCAAACTTGCATCTTGAATGTAAACAAAAATTAGTAGGTATTTAATATAAAGGTATTTAAAAATTTTTGATCTAAACTAATCGAAATTCAGCTCGAGTGATAAATTTGTAGTCGAGTTGTAAGTAGTTCGCTCGAGTGTCGAGAGTCATACAAATAAATAAAATTGGAGTGTACTGTTTGAAATATTAAAATAACCTTTTACTAAGTGCATATGGATACACAGTACATATACCAAAACAACATTTTTTACAATTTTGGTCTGTCTGTCTGTTTTTCCGGAACAAACTAATCTCTGAAATGAGTGGACCAATTTTGACGGGACTTTCACAGGCATATAGCTAATGTAACAAGGAGTAACATAGGCTATTAAACATATTGCTACGACTCATAGGAGCAGAACAACATGCGTACGAAGTCGTGCTAGTCAGCCAGTATGAAATATTGCTATCAGAGTTGCTAGAAAGTTTACAAAGAATATAAAAAACGTTTAGAAGTCTTTTAATGTATCGAAAAATTGTGGATCTTCAGATCACATTAATATAATTTCTCGTCTGTCCTCATCGTAATCAGGCAGCGTGGCCAAATCTACATTTATTTTTCATCTAATTTATTACTAAAGCAAAATAATATTAGAAATATTCTGCCAAACCGACATAGGAATTCATCGAGATATGGTTTTTTTATGGTAGAAAAGATGCAAATTAGCTGATGGTCTACCTGATGGTAAATGGTGACCATCGCCCATGGACATTGACAAAACGAGATACCTTCTTCTTTTATCGAAGCAATGCGTGAAGATAAAATGCTGCGGTTTCGACGGACGCTGAGCAAGAGCCCAGAGTCCATGACACTTGGCGGTCGGATTCGTATGCTGGTGGTCGCAAGCCAGTCGGAGAAAAGATCCCCTACAACTAAGTGGGTGCTGGGTTACTCGACTTTTACGAGATGCTGTCCATGCGGCAGAAGGGGAATAGTCATTGGAATAGTACTCTAACCCGGGGACGGGTTAAACGGGTCACGGGTGAAAATTGGTGTTATGGACAAGGGACTAACCCCACTCCCTTGGCAAAGGAGAACTGGTGAAATATTTAAGAGGAACAAATTACACGGACGCTTCTATCATGCCCTTTATGTGGTCGAGGTAGACTTTAGGGCGTCTGTGCCTTGGCTACGATTCGGCAACCTACTTGGAGAAACCTAAGGTTTTGTCTGTGCAATTATGGATGAAGTTATCATGACGAGAAACTACCGGAAGCATATTATAAGGGATGGCACGGTGGAGGTATGTCGGACATGTCACCGGGCGAATCAATGAGACATATTATTTCCGGTTGTTCCAGTCTTACTAACGACGAGTATTTGCACAGACACAACCAGGTATCCAAGATTATTTACCAACAACTTGTTCTTCGATAAAGGCATGCGTCCGAGCCAGTTTTCAAAAATGGTCATCTTACGTTGTACTAGGATCGAACCATCATCACTGACAGGACTGATGGACTGGAGCGCTGCACAATTATTATTAACATCACCATCCCGCATGACGAGAATCTTGTGAAAGCAGAGAAAAATAAACAAATGAAATATGGGATGTAGACTCAGTAGTCGTTGTGCCAATTATCGTAACGCCCAATGGCTTAATGGCTAAGAACCTCGATCAACCTGATGCAAAAGGCGGTACTACTGGACACGGCACAAATCATCAGGAAGTTTCAGTCTCTGGAGCCCTAACCATCGGTAGCTTGGACCGTTTTCTCCCAGGCAGTTGATCTATTTTATACATATATAAATGTAATTAATATGATTTTAAGAAAAAGAAAGATTAGATATATAAATGTATAATTTATTCTATTTTATCCATTAGATAGTTCTTGGCAACTGCGTGGTCTATATTACATATATATTTTCATTTTGATACCTATTTATTAAATTTTTCTTGCACATCGTCATTTTATGTTCACATCGTTCCACGGATTCGAGTCCGCATTTTCAGCCTTCTTAATTTTTGTACCACAGACAAAAAAATTATAAACTGTGAGTATATAGTTGACTGTAGTTGACATTATTTTCCGAGTGACATTGACAGTGACAAATTTTAATACAATTAAGAACGAAATTGTTCATAGTGTGTACTAAACTAATTAAACCGAGTTTAATAATACTTTAGAATTTATACTTTCATAAACATTTTATTTTCAACATAAAATGGTATCACGGAGTTTAACAGAAGTATTTGTGCTTATGCGCAATAATGCGATACAAGGCCGGCAAATATTTTCAGAACAGGTATATTTTTGCCTCTATCGATTTAACGTAATTTGTACTACGATGGCGAAATCTATTATTTTTTACAACTACAACAATTCTTAAAACTGTGATTGAAGAGGTTTTATAGATAATCCTATAAAAAAAAAATTATTAACTGCTCAAGTATTTCATCACCTATCGATTAGATACTCAAAATAACTGACTTAACTTTTTAAAAGGTTAACGATAACATTATTTGTAAAAATTAAATATGACTAGATTTTATCTACAGATATCTACAGATAAAATCTACAGTCATATTTAATTTTTAATTAACAGAGGAGCAAGATTAACAGAAATAAAATTACTGTTCAATTTAGTATGATACTAAATGTAAACAAATAAAAAGATTCTCATGTAATTTGTTTTACAAAGATTATAAAAAACCTTACATTATAATTGTTCTTTAAAGAGAAACATAGTAATATGCAAATTATTGTACCCTTTAATTTTTTAAATGTATATTAGTTTACTTATGGAAAGACTAGGATTGTCAAAGTTATATACTACCAGCTTGTTACATTGAAGTGAAAGAATTCATTGATATAGAGGTGTAAAATTTTTTTATTGACTAATTTATAGTTGCCATTGATTGAAAAGCATGTTTTATAATACTATAAATTAAAAATTGGTGTATTTTGATTCTGAAAACAATTTATTTCAATTTTTTAGCCAAATGATTCAGAAAGGGTTACATTAATGAGATCTAACTCACATGACTTGGAAGTGGGGTTAGAAAGGTCTGAGGTAGCTCCCCCTCCCTGGTGTGATTGCTTAGAGGAAGCACATTATATTATTACTAGGTTTGTAATTTATATGTCATAAGTAATGTTACTATCACTTTATCTTCATCATAAGATGTAGATCATTATCATCCTTTTGTGGTGTCCTAATATTTGTTTATGAATTTCAAATAACCCTTTTGTTAATATCTGATACCCTCAAAGTCTAGCATCTATATCTCCTCCACCTAAACCGTTATGACCTTACCACTTTCTGAGTAAAACAAAGCTTTTCTATAGACTAAGAACAAAACTGTCTGAGCTGCAATCACGTCATGAGCGTCAGATCCGTCGACCAGCACTAGACGACAGCAGTGAACAGCAACACATAGATAGATTATCAGCTGAGATTGGTAAACATTTTACACAAGCTCATACTAGATTGATAGCTATTAAAGGACAGATAAAACATGGTGAGTAGAAAATCTTTTGAATAATTTTTATGTTGTGATAGAAGGCTTCTCAGTATCATAAAAACAAAATTAAAATCACTTTGATCTAATTAATAGGATAAACTTGTTTAATTAAATATCTTAACACTTTAAATATTAAACAATTTTCAAGTCAGTACTTTATCAAAACAAGTTAATATTATAGCAACATTTTAGTTATCAATAAAATATAATTGAAAAATCATGTGTGACATGTTGTAATAAATAATTATGTGTGTTATAGTTATCTTTTGGTGCATAATATGTTTTTTGATAAATACTCTCAAAATTGTTGTCTATTAAATAAAGAGGAAAGATTTGGTTCGATAACTACTGAACCCACTTTATAAATTTTTTCACCATAAGTTATGTGTCATAAATAATCTAAATAAAGTGATATGGCCATTTAAGTGCCATAACAAGGCCATTTAGTTATGTGAAGAATAAAGACAATTTATTATTCAATTAATTTATTTCAGGTAATAAAACTGAACAAAAACTAGCAAATAATGTAGTGTTAGCTTTAGTTACCATACTGCAAGACCTAAGTGTTACATTCAGAACCTCACAGTCAAACTATCTAAAATCCCTGACATCCAGAGAAGAGAGATCGAATGCATATTTTGACTTACCAAACTTTGAAGAACTTAGTCTACAAGATGAACTATTACCTGGTTTAACAAACAATCAAACCGATATCTTATTTTCCTTACCAAGTACAAGTCAAAATTTTGATGAAAATTTAGATGACATGTTTCAAAAACCATCAAGTCAAAAGCAGTTACTATTAATGCATGAAAATACTAAAATGATTGAAGAAAGAGAAGAGGAAGTTAATAAAATAGTGAAATCTATAGTTGATTTAAATGATATTTTTAAGGATTTAGGCAATATGGTCCACGAGCAAGGGACAGTGTTAGATAGGATAGATTATAATATAGAGCAAACTCAGGTTCAAGTTCATGAAGGATTGAAGCAGCTGCAGAAAGCAGAACGATATCAACGCAAAAATAGGAAAATGCATTGTATTTTAATATTAGCTGTTATGGTTATAGTGATGTTCACTTTGTTGATCATTGTGAAGAGTTAGCTTTGAGAGTTCTCTACTTAATATAAAAGAAGCTCTGTGAGGTTTTCAAATCATGGTAAATTTTATTATCTGTCTGCATAAATAAAAAAAAATTGACAATTTTATTTATTTTACGTCTAGGTATTCTTGATTAGTATTATTTGACGTGATTTTTAGTAATTATATATTTAAGGCACAAAATGTTCTGAAACATGCATTTTTTGTAAATTGTAAATATGATCTATCATTTGTGTTTTTGGTCAATGTCACGCCGTACTACGCCGCTGCCTACGCACGTTTTCAGTTAATAACCCTTATCATATGGTCAATTTTAATGTTGCATCACATTTTTCGGTTTCTTTAGGGTAACATGTTATTATCAATTAATTTAATGCTATTTAAGAAGAAATGCGTTTGTGTATAGATGGGTCATGGCATATTCCTTGAGCTTTGACCAAAATTACACCCGGTATATTACTGGAATTACTCATTGTGTATCTATTTATTGAATTTATAATTGGATTGTTAAGCTATTTATTTATAATAATTATGTTATGTAAGTTAGTGACAGATAACTTGATGGTAATTTGCGTTTAATACTGCAAATAAATTACTCCTGGCTAATAATAAAATGTTGGTAATCCAGCCATTAGACTTGTGATGACATATGCAATTCCAAGTTTCATGATATTTCAAAGTCGATATTTAAAACTCGTGGTAATAGTCGTGGAGAATCATCTAGGATACCAAAATATATAGCATCCATCCATCTCACGTCGAGGTTGAAGTAGACTTGCAAATCTAAATAAGATAGATTTTCAAGTACAGACACATCATAAACTCTGAAAACCGCAACAAATTTCGTGCTGCACTTTTAGCGTGATTTGCATACAGGTACAATAATAAAAATAATTGTTTGTCTTCTATTGACATTAGACTGGTCGTTAAAAATATTTTTTTCGATCTCTGAAATCGAAAAGCACTAGCCGTAATACAAATATAAAATTCCAGTTAATTTGTTGCCAATCATGTTTTTAAGGATGCTTTTTTTTTCATTCACGTGAACTCTTAGACCTCTGGTGATATCTAATGATAGGATTAATTCTTAATATATTTAATTTTATTATTCTTATTAGTATAAATGTACAGTTTTATTGTTAACTTAATTAATTTATATCTTAAAACTAGCCGACCCGTGCGACTTCGCGTGTTGCTCCGCTCCTATGGGTCGTAGCGAGATGTTAAATAGCCTAAGTTACTCCTTGTTACATCAGCTTTTTGCGAGTGAAAGTCCTGTCAAAACCGGTCCAGCCATTTCAGAGATTAGCCAAAACAAACAGACGGACAGACCAAAACTGTAAAAAATATTGTTTTGGTATATGTACCGTGTATACATCCATATATGCACTTAGTAAAACGCGGTTATTTTAATATTTCTTGAACAGACACTCCAATTTTATTTATTTGTATAGATTAGAATATTTTTGTAAAAATTGTAAAGTTCCAAAGTATGTGGAAAAGACTATTATATAAATGAATAATGTAACTTATTTATGTTTTACTTTTAAGTAAAAATTAACAACAATGTTTTGTGAGAAATAACCATTCCTATAAAAATAAGTAATTATTTGAATACCAAAATATTTTAGGATATTTATAAAATATTGTTGAATAATTTTAATCACTCTCATTAAGTTATGACATTTTTTTTTATGAGTATATAATGCAAATTAAGTTGTATATATGTTTTGATTCGGAACATTTCAGTGATATAAAGTATATTTTTTATTTGGAATTATTTACCTATGTAAGATTAAATTATTTTGATGATATCAAATGTACTAATCTAGTCTTCATGTTAATGGTGTAAGATATTGTTTTTTACTTAAATATATTGTGACCTAATTACTGTTATTATATATAAGTAGATATGATTATAATATACAATTCATAATGAAAATTTGTTTGGATTCATGATAGAGGTTGATCTAAGCTGAATTGCTATAACCTAATCCTGGCCCTACAATTTTTTTAGTTAAACACAAATCTTTATATTTCAATAATGCAATGATTTACATAAACGGACATAAAACAGTCAAACCTTGCAACACATTCAGTGTGCACCACATATGGCAAATTTTGACTTTTGAGGTTCTTTTGGTATGTGCCCCACAATTTCATACAAATTACAAAAGTTTAGATGTGGGAGTCGTGGGCAACATGTTCAAAGGGTTAATCAAATTTTTGTAATATTATAATTAAAATCAAACAAAAATATCTTTTATTATTGAAAATTTAATAAGAAAAAGAATAGAACAAAGAAATTACCAAAAAAAATTGTTTAAGTATAATAATTATTACAAGTTTTTTGAAGTAATTTATTTCTCAAATTTACGCTTGCTTATCCAATTAGCTCTTATTTCAGAAAACAAAATCTTCCTCAAAAAAAATTAAAAGTTTTGATACAATAATAGTGAATACAATTTAAATATTTTTATGCTACATACAAAAATGGCTTTTAAAACATAATTTTAGCTTTTAAATGAATAGAATACTTTTTTTATTATATTAGAAAGTTATTTAATAAAATCTATAATATTTACACATCACAAGGTAAAAGCTTTTGGTGGATATTAATGATTATTTTAAGGTGGGATGTTTAAATTAATAAAACAATCTTTGAATTGAACTAAATAAATGTATTTGTCTGTGATATTTTAATTTCTATATTGTCATTTTACAAATAAAGATGGAAGCAGAAATTATTAACAAACTGAACTTTTTACAATAAATTACATGTACTATCTTAACTAAAGTGTAGATTTATATTTTAATTAAAAAATAATATTCAAAAATCATACTGACAACTTCCATCAAAAATTGACTCACCCGTTACATTCACAACATAAAATACAATATAACATAATGATCAATCTTTATATTTACTGTAAAATTCATCTAAATATTTCTTATATGCTGGCTGATTTGGCCATAGATATGAAGCTTGCTGGTTTAGAGGGCTCTGTGTGTTCGGCTCTGCTAACAAACTCTGTATCGACAGGAGAACTGTGCGAACGTCATAAAGAGCCGTCCACTTATCTTTTAATATATCTAAACATATTAAGCCACACGTGTCTACATTGGGATGAAAACAGGGAGTCATGAATTTAACTACGGGAGGGGCGTAAGGGTAAGAATTAGGAAACTCCAAGGATAATTTATACTTGTGACCCGCGTACACCGTGTCCTGTGGACCGTTAATAGTTCCGATCCATTTGAAAAGATTTTCACTTTCGGGAAAAGCTGATATTCCTTTGTCTGCGCATCGCATCAACTCCATGAGTTCTTTCTGAAGTCTGAAAGCAAAACGCGTTATAGAAAAACTGGAAATACGAATAAGTGTATTTTTTAGTGAAACATCTTACCTTTTGCTGACGGCGTGATTGTCCTTTAATTTAATAGTATCTTCATTTTGTTTGGCGGGATTCGACGACGACGCGTAATGAGGGTTAATATTTTGAGCCATAATAATATAATCAGTCGAAATTAGATGTTACTCGTTGTCTGTTATGAGAAAACGACTTTACGACGACTTCCTGTTAATTTTAAAAAGCTCAAATTTTATTGGATATTTCACTTATTTGACAGCAATATATTAATGGCGACGACCAACGTTTAAACCACAGATAATTATTATACTAAACTATAGACTACAGACTATAACCATTAAACATAGAGCAAAGATGGATAGAGTGTCATAGAAAAATATAATGTTCTCTTCAAAGATTATTTATTGGCAGTTGTCTTAAGAAAAGGCTCAAACCATTGATTAATTATATTTTGTATCCTTCGGTACTAGAATTAAAATTTTCTATAATTTACTACCCAACAGAGAATATCCATTTCACTATTAATTCTTAAAGTAAAGATTTCATATTGCCTTTAGTAATACAGTTAAATGATGAGGTTAGCATGATTAATGTTAAGATAACATCTTTCTTCCTTTAATCTGTGTTAGTTTATTTTGTACTTTCTAAAATAGAAATGAATTGTTTTATTTTAATAAAAATATAAAAGTAATTGTTACGCTAAAATAACTTTCACTTTCTTTTGTATTTTCGATGTTCATTTACCCGTGAAATTGGAGCGTAAATAATGTTTGGATGAATAATCTATATAAGACAGATTGCTTATTATGAACCTTTAGTTATTTATTGGATTTTCAGTGCATTAAACGTAATAATTTAAGAAAACTTCGGGTGCAATGATAATCATTGTAAGTATTACAAAATAACACGGTTAATCATGTTTTCAAATTACCTTTTGAATTTGGAAGGTCACTTTTTATTACTTGATATTATTTTCCAACATATGTATTGGTACTGTTATATATTATATGCAGATTACATTTTGTTGAGGCGGATTTGGATTTGATTAGCACTAAATAAGTTTTTATTCCAAGCAGTTGACTACGATGAAACTACAATTTAGAATATCGTAAAAGTGATCAAAAATAGGGCGATTAGGTCAAAAAAAAAAAACGCTGATCTCAATCCAACGTTCCAGACTGGATTTGAGCTTTAAAAAATTGATTCTGGATTCATAACTACTTTTGATGCGGTGTACTATTATGCTTAAAGAAAAACGACCATCCATCGACTTTATTAAATCAAATCTTGATTTTCTAAATCGAATCATTGGAACGATACAGTAAAGACCTTACACTTACTAACTAAGTGTACCTAAGGTCTTTGCGACACAGCCCTTAATATCAATTTAAAAATCGAATTTCAGTCCAAAAATTCGATTCTCCGATCAATCGATTTCAGATCACATCCCTAACTTATAATCTTTGTTAGCGATTTCAGAATTGACGGATGACGATTGACGATGTTATCATAATTAGTAATGCTTAAATTTTGATAGTGAAATGTGAATTGAAATCTAACACATCAAAACTTAATAGAGGAAGTACTATTTGTGTATAGTAAGAGTATATAAAACTTGTTTTTTGTATTTTAATAATAATGGCGACGATATATTTCAATAATCGCCTTGTGACGAATATCGAAAGCAAATGTGTATCTGGTATAAAGCAGACTATTTCATCACAAAGTGGGTATCCTGCTGAAGATTTGTATGTCCTATTAAATGGGAAACTCGTCACTAAAGATATTGATCTTACAAACCCTGAAGATGTTGTCAGAATATGTTGTAGAATGATTGGAGGGAAGGGTGGGTTTGGTTCAATGTTACGTGCTATTGGGGCACAAATTGAAAAGACTACAAATCGAGAGGCATGTAGAGATCTTTCTGGAAGGCGACTACGTGATATCAACGAAGAGAAAAGGTTAAGAAAATGGTTGGAGGGGCAAGAAGACAGAGAGCGGGAAGCTGCTGAGAGGAAACAGAAAAAATTGGAAAGATTGATAGCTGAACCCAAAATAGAAGTGAATTTAAACGCTGATTATGAAAAGGAACAGCAAGAATTGCCGGAGCGTGTTAATGCAGCTGTAGATGCAGGATGGCAAGCTGCCGGGACATCTAATCAAGGCATTAAGCGGAAGGGTGCAGCAGTTGAGATTAAAAAGAAGAAAGCCAAGCTATGGATTGATGCTGACTTATCTGACTGTTCTTCGTTGAGTGAGGATGACGAGGAAGAAGTTAAATCACTTAACACTCAAACTGTGTCTACAGATAGTGGAAATGAGTCTGATCGAGTATCTGGAAGTAGTAAAGCTTAGTTCCGAGATGAATAAAATTAAACAAATGTTATTGGACATTTTTTTAAATATCTAAAGTACTTTAAAATATTATTGTAACATAAGAATTACAAAACTTAATTTCTATTTCATTCTCTCCATATTTCTTGAACATTCTTCATTCGTTTTATCTGCATATACAAGTGTAGTGAAACATTTAACTTATATATAATTTGTGAACTGATAAGTTTTAGACACTTGAGATTATTAGTAATTCACATATGTAATTATATAGCTGCTATAATTACAAATTTATCTGAATTTGTGCATAATAATTTAGATATTATCTAATGTTTTACTAGAAAACAAAAAGTACTGTCTGCAAATTGTATTTTTTTTTTATTTGTCAAAACAAGAATGTGTTTTCTTAAATAAATATTGATATTCTTTGAGCAGTGTTTATAAAATGTGTGTTCAATTGTTCTTGATCACTTCCTTTATTCAAAATGGCTATTAAATTTATTACTGCATGCATTTTCACTACAATATTAATGGCACTTGAATCACCATATCACATACCAACCAATATCAACTCAACACATAACATCATTTAGATTATGTTTCCCGAAAAAGATGTTGTCTGTTCAGTAGTTTTGAGCCTATTTCCAACTAACAAACATACAAAAAATCCTGGATGGATGTGGATAACATAATTGACTTGCATTAATTTTATAAATATACATGTATTTTATAATTCATGGATCCTGTTTCGCTATGTAAACTATATTTTGATTTCTTTCGACAAGAGTAGCTAAAACAAAACTGCTGTTTATTTTGTTAAAATAGTATTTCAGATAATATTGAAATATGATTTCACTTCAGCATTTAACCTTCCTGGTATATAATTTTCAGAAAAAGCTTTGTTTAATACTTATGCTTCTATCATGCATTGTTCTTGTTATGAGCAGACCACGCGACTTCGACTATGACAAAGGGGACAGAAGGTCTAATGATCACAAGAGTAAGTAATTTCTAAAATTTATGTTTTCTATCAATAGAAACACTAGGACCTTCTTTCATTGGTCTGTTTCCATCATTTATTTGTTAATTGTTTTAAACTCGGGCACTTTTAAAATAATACTCTAGATCTTTTTTAATGGAACTGCAGATACGAAAAGGGAAAGGGAAGGCCATTCATTTATTACTTATGATTGTTTTCTCTAGTTTTTGACCCCCTCCTCCCCTATTATAAGAAAAAAATAGATACCGACTTCTCCCCCCTTGTTTCATATTTATTACGTGAGAATCTAATGGTTTGTTTTAATGTATATTTTTTAAAGTAACGATTTTTAGACGTGAACTATCGAGATTCTCTCCGACCCTATTGTGAAAGAAATAAGGCATGGTCGAACCTCCTACCCCCCTAAATCGTCTTACGGAATTAATGAATGCCCCCAAAGTAACTGAATCAGTTTCCGGTTTAAGTTCTCAGTTATATGTTATAATTATAAATGAAGATCTAGAAAGTGAGAAACGATTTTGAACCAATTATTGTAACAAATACTTATCAATATTTTAAATCGAAAATTAACTCTGCATGTTTGTCTGTCGCGCTTTCACGCAAAAACTGTAGAACCGATTTAAATAAAATTTGGTATACAGATAGTCTAGAGCCTGAGAAAGGACATAGGCTACTTTTTAATGCAAAAAAATTGTTAAAAGGGGTTGAAAGAGGGGGGTGAAAAGTTATATAAGTATGTTAATATTTTTAGGTTGCTGATTCGTTATAAATAAATATAACAATCAACTATTCCACGCGGATGAAGTCGCGGGCACAGCTAGTCGAACATATTTTAGAATTCTGAACATGAGATTGACGTCTTTATTTTGAATTTTGATGAAGCTACGATTTACTGCTTAGATACATAAGCAATGTATTTTTTTAAAGATTTATTAATACAGACTGGCTGAATAACAGCAATATTTAAGTTAATAATGTATTATTCCAGATGACGTTGGACGTGTTCAAATAAAAGTCTACAGAGGACCGACTAAGCATGACGGATTCGCACCTTGGGGTTTTTGGGTCAAGCAGCCAAGTGATGAAGAATAGATATATCCGAATAATAATACCAGTTTTTAGTCGTTTAAATAATAATTTATTAAGATTTTTTTCTGTTTGTCCGTCTTTTAAAAATTAGGTATCTTATGGTCCTTATTATGTTGTTTATTATATTAATATTTGTTATTAAGTAATTATAAGTAACCCTGCTTTTAAAGTACAAACTTTAAAGTAAATCTGAAATTATTAATGTTTGAAAAGACAAAATGGCTATTATAATACAAAAATATATATTGACTTAAAAAAGCTATTGTTATTGTTAAGGAAACATTGATATTTAACAATTATATTTATAATTAATTAATGTTAAAATAAAATCAGTACTTTTAGCATGTATATGAATAAGAACTATAAGAATAAGATCTATTAAAATTTTGAAGTTATTAAAAACTTATTGGTTTTTTTTTTTAATATTTGTGACGTTACTTAATTTTTTGACGACGCCATATGGCGGTTGCATATATGTCATTCATGAGATAACATTTTGTGTACAAATCTATTGTTTATAATCAATTATAATACAAAAAAAACATAATAGTCATCAATGATACATAAAAGTTATAGATATTGTGAATGTCATCGATTTTAACCTTTAATTTAAGGTTAGTGTTTTAATTGTAATTAAGCTTTCATTATTTTTTTAAATCAAGCAACAGCTGAATTGTACTGCTTATGACAGATTTGCGATCTTGCCTACACGCCTGATTGTCAGGTGTATGTTAAAAAAATTAGAATCAAATAAAATGTTTAGTTCGATAAGTTTTCGATAGAGACTAGGTCAGGAGTTTGATACAGAAAGCGATAGAGATATATACCAACTCCTTGCAAGTAACGACAAGCAGAAGATCTCTGTACTTCACCTCACTGGTAATTTTTTATATCCCTATAGTCGGTTTGTTGCTGAGATATTTTTATAATACATATTATAAATGTCAACATGGGTTTGTTGGCTTGTCTTCCTTTAACTTTGAAATACTGACGTGTGATTTTGCATAGAGATAACTCAATATCTTAAAACCTTAATAGGGTATTTAATATCAAAAAAAAAATGATACATCCTGAGGGAAAAATATTAATAATATATGTTTAAAAATACGAAAGTTACTAAATATTTCTGCATAGCAATACGTTGAAACTAATATTATATTTAGAGTGAAGCTGTTGTGCATTCCTAGCAATATTATAAACACGATAATGCCTTTGTGGGCTTATTTTTACACTGTATACTTTTACACTAGGACAGAGTACCTAAAAGTAAAACAAGTTGTATTATATAACCTGAAAAGTTGCATTACTCGTATGAGATAGTTATAAAATAAAAATATCTGTAAAAAATTAAAAGCACCTAAACTATTTTAATATGGCAATAAACAAGTAGCACGACACAGGAACGTTGACTGCTAGTTTAAAATTTTCTTTAAACAATATTTAAAAAAAAAAATTTAAGATACCTAAGTTATATTCTATTAATATAATATAATATAGTAATATTCTCAATGGTATAAATAATTACTGGAGTAGATGTTTATGAAATACAATATGTCAATAAAGGGGAAAAAGCGATATTGTGAACAAAGCGTCGTACACCGTATTTATCTTCATTTATAAGGCGTTTGTTTTAAAAACAATCACACGCATATAGCATTTACTTGCTACGTTGAAAATTTTATTCGTAAAACAGTTTCAGTCTCAAGTTGTATTTTAAACACGACTGTTGCTGTAACGTTATTCATTATTAAAATATTAGTAAAGTATTATTATGGTTGGATAATCTAAAGTGCTACAACGCCATCTATACTTCCTGTTTAAGGTAAATGAAAGTTTATTTATTTTGTGTATTATTTATGATGTTATCGAGGATGTTACATGTCACCCAGTTTTACATTGGGAGCTCGACGGCGACTTTTTTTCAAAAAATACAAATTAATTATTAAATAAGAAGTGAATTTATTGAGTGTTAGCAAAGGAATGAAATTAAAATATAAACTTAAAGTTCTACAGGGCATACATATCGTCCACGAAGAACATCTTATCTCTTACAAGAATTCGCTAGACGCACGGATATCGACTAAACGCCTAGTCAGCGGAACTAGTGCATAGGACAGGGCCGGACCCTGGTCGCATGACTATACTGCTCTCGCTTAGCTATTGTGTAAAATTCATAAATGGTTACATTTTGTCTTTTGATCTATTTTCATGTGCATACTAAATAAATAGACATTGAATTTTTTTTATAAAAATAAATATTTTTCTTCTTGGGTTAGCTTCTATGGATGTTTTTAAAAAAAATTATACATAACAGATATGAATATTAATTAAATGTCCCAGTAAAAATAACAGATATGAATCCTCAGGACGTATATATACAGTGTAAACTTTTTTTTATTTGGAAAAATAAAGGTAAAATTCTCCATGCAGAGGACGACCGGAAATCTTGCAAAAAATTAAATAAACCTAAATACGAAGATTAGGATAAAGCTATACTATCATGTATTCACCGACAGCGCCAGAATAATATGCCTATCTCGGGACCGATTGTGAAAGCTAAGGCGGAAAATTTTGCTGAAGAATTTGGTTTAACTTCTTTCAAAGCAAAAAAATCAAGCAACGTCATCATATCACCTGGTAAAATAAGTGGAGAAGCACGAAGTGTTGATACGAATGTTACTCATGATTGAATTAGTAAAGTGTGGTCAAAATTGACAGGAAAAACGCCCCAAGTGACATTTTCAATGCTGATGAAGCAGTAATTTTCTATAAGTTGACTCCAGATAAAACTCTGAAATTTAAAGGGGAAAAGCGTGTGGAAGGAAAGCACTCCAAGGAACGTATTATGGTGCTTGAGGCGGCTAATATGGATGGCACAGAAAAAAAAGCTGATAAAAAAAATCTAGATTTTTCAAACCAGTCGTCCGTTTGGTGTGGAACACCACATATCTATATCTATACTACTTATTATATAAAGAGGAAAGATTTGATTGTTTGTATGTTTGTTTGTTTGTTGCGAATAAGCTCGAAAAGTACTGAACCGATTTTGAAAAATCTTTCACCGATAGGAAGCTACATCCTTTCCGGGTAACATAGGCTATGTGGTGTTGCCATAAATACTCTAATTAAAAAAAGATATGGCCATTTAAGTGCCATAAGGTGGCCATTTTGTAAATTGAAGGGTTTCTCAGGAACTACTAATCCGATTTTAATTTTTTTTTCACTGATAGAAAAATGCACTTTTCGTGAGTGACAAAGGTGATTTAGTGTTGCCATATGCATTTTTTAATAAATAGAATATGGCCATTTTGTCGTAACTAACCCGATTTTAAAAATTCTTTCGCTAATAGAAAACTATACTTTTCGTGAGTGACAAAGGTGATTCAGTGTTGCCATATACATTTTTTAATTCACAAATTTGGCCATTTTGTCGTAACTAACCCGATTTTAAAAATTCTTTCGCTAATAGAAAACTATACTTTTCGTGAGTGACAAAGGTGATTCAGTGTTGCCATATACATTTTTTAATTCATGAATTTAGCCATTTTGGCGTAACTAACCCGATTTAAAAAATTCTTTCGCTAATAGAAAACTATGCTTTTCGTGAGTGACAAAGGTGATTCAGTGTTGCCATATACATTTTTTAATTCACAAATTTGGCCATTTTGTCGTAACTAACCCGATTTTAAAAATTCTTTCGCTTATAGAAAACTATACTTTTCGTGAGTGACAAAGGTTATTCAATGTTGCCATAAACATTTTTTTAATTAATAGAACATGGCCGTTTTGTTACTACTGATCCGATTTTAAAAATTCTTTCACTGAGGAAGTCTACAGTATTTCTGTCTCTCTTCCTCTTATATCTATCATTCTCTCTCATCCTGTCTCTTTTTTCTCTCTTTAATATTTATCTTTATCTCTGTTGAGAATGGTCAGTCTCTGTTCGGTTTTTTTTCGAGAGTCTCTCTCTCTCTCCTTTATTTTTATTTTTGTACATATATTCTTAATTTAACATATACTTTAACGTAGACGAAGTCACGGTAGTCGACTAGTTATATAATATAAATTTAGTTGAACTTTAGTTTTAACTTCCACTAAAATACAATATGTACACAGCCTAACTGAGAAATGTAACAGAAAAATAACTGATATGAACAATCTGCACATGTATGATACATGAAATGATTTTTGGAACCGACACTAATTTGTTTTCACACAAAACTACCCGCCTAATTAATTTCAACAACCATTATTTATATCTTGTATTAAAAAAAAGTGAAAAATACTCACTAATCCTTATAATTAACAATGTGAAATCCAGAAATAAATATCTAAAGAGCCCGTTGCGCGCAAAATTGGTTACCGACAATGCAAGAACAAAATGGTAAAATCAACGATTACGCCCCTTGTTTTGGTAATTTTGGGTCTAGTGATGTGACACAAAAGTGACGTTATTTCTAATTTAGGAATACATATTTTGTAATCAGCGTAACATAGAAGAATCACAGAGATGAACGTAATTTTGGACATGGATCCAATAATTTAACTTTAATGTATTATGTAATTTATTAATATTTATATCAACATAATAAACTAGTTTAGTGAAATACTGTGCTTAAAATATCCTTAATTTATATATAAACATAATCCGAAGAAAATAAATTGATTTTTTATGGTTTTTGGGCGGAAAGTGGATGTAATGTACACGTTAGAAGTTACATCGACCATGGCACAAAATTTTTGATTTAAAATAAAATCTGCTTATTATTTCAACGTTTCAATTGATGATAGTAGTAGCTAAATATTTTTTAAAATAAACTATAAAATTCACCTGGTTTAGCATCTACAATCAAAAAATAATCATGACGGACAGGAGGACAGTAGTAAATGTACAATTTTTTTGGATATAGCCGTTATAAAACCCACTCATATAATATTGTTATCTTGAATATGTCATGAAGTTGTTGATTTATAAGTAATAAAGCTTTAATTACATGTGTGCCTTTATAACAAGTGAGTCGGTGTTTTGTTAGGAAATAGTTTATTGTTAAAAGTGCATTAGATTAATTAGTCGTAGCTAGAAACAGTAATATAACAGAATATACCCTTAAAATTGCAAAATTTTAAAACAGGATTCGCCCTATACTTTAATATTACACAGAGTTAGTAATTATCTTTATTTTTAAAGAAATTAGAAAATAATATCCTTAAAACTTCAGTGTGTATGTATTTATATATTATAGGTCGTGTAGCATGTCACCTGACATCGGTCGCTTCTTAAAAAAGAATTTTTTTGAACCATAACGTGGACATAAGCCGGTGTCTAAACACAGATAAGTTATGTAAAGCCCATTGGCTGATAAGTCTCAAACAAATCGACAAGCGATAAAGTCATTGATAATATTGTAGTTTATAGATATTCGTAGGATACTATAGAAGTGTCAAAAAAGCAGTCTGTTTAGTATTGGTAAAAGTTTAAAACCTTTAGTAGTGCACGTGGTAAACCTGAAGTCTAGTTACGATCTTGTAAGTATAATAGGAATATAAATAAAACAATTTCTCAACCAATGTTATTGTTAGCTTCTCAATATTTAATATTTTTCCAGATATGTAGTTTGATAAAAAAGATGAATCATGCGTAGGGTCGACATGACGCGAATATTTGTTGATTTATTGGATTGTTTATTTATCCTTCATTCAAGACGTGATTTTAGATTAGATTTTCATATAGCTTAGCCCCTTATCCAAGGATGCGCCAAGCATCTTCTACGCCGTCGTGCCCTAAATTTTTAAGAGGACTAAAAAAATAATATGCAATTGCTGTCGCCCGCCTATAATATCTGATCAGAATCTGATTGGACCAGTAGTTTTAGACGCCCCTGAGTAGAATTACTTAATTCACAAATATAGTAAGTCACAAATATATATTGAGGTGAGAGCAAAAAAAAAAATAACGGAGATTGAGTCCCGTCTATGCAATTGTTGAGCAGCCGCTTTGCTCGACGAGCTTTTTGGACAAACTTTAATTAAACTCAAACTCGAATAATATTATATTTTCATTTTGGGGTCCCCTAAAAACTTCACGATGCCATTTACACTGGCGCCGTCGTACCCCGCACGAGTCACGACCTTGCACATATGGACGGCTCACCCCTGCCCTTAGCCTAGACTCTTAATCTGGGATAGTATTTTCCTAGTTAAAAAGTAGCTTGAATGAAAAGTTCCATTACATAAACGAAATTATTTTCAAAAAACGAAACTTCAGGATTGTTCAAAATAACTGATAAGGATATTAAGATATTAATAATATCTTACTAAACGTAAGGTACTTTATTTTGCATTTGATTAGGTTCTTTTAAGGTAACTTGTAGTCAAATACCTGATAGTATCTTGTGATTCTGAATTTGAGAAATTTATTATTTTTTCTTCAAATTTAATATAAACTATCGCGCTTGTTGGGACTTCAATAAATTTTTACCGGTCCTCTGCTGGATATTAGTATCGTTCTCTTTCTTCTTAACTCGAGTTCACCTCAGGCTCCTTAGTTCATTCACATAAAGGATATACTAATCATTCATGCTCTAATTACTAGTGCTATTTATCAAGTATACGGAAGTCGTTACGATAATAACTTTTATAGTCGCGGCTAACGAGATTGTGTTATCAAAATTCTAAAATACTGAAATCAATAATTACTATATGGCAAAGAAGATAAATACGTTAGGTGGGTAGCTAACTACTAGTGTAAGCTTAGATAGAAAAGGGTATATTTAATAACTTAAGTTTCTTCTTTTCTGCTTTTCGTAAAACATCTTTTTAACTATACATTTTATTGTTTTTTGAATACTGACAGATAGAGAAATGACGAATTTCTTACAATTATTTTATTTTCAGGGTAATGTGTCGAAAAAGTACATTATTTTTCAAATACATGGGTATGTTTATTGTTTTATTAAGTTTCATTTGAATGTGCTCAATTTACAGAAATATTGTTTTCGAATCAACAATAATCAATCTTTTTCATCAGTTCCAAGGAAAAAGGGTATAATAATACGATTATGCTTCATCACATTGACTCTATCATCGGTGATATGTGGATGGTGGTTGTCAGATGCTACAAGTATGGCGTTATTGCCACCTTATCCCTCATTACATTTGGACCACTTTAGACTGAACAGGAGCTTGAAGAGATACTTAGATAATATGTAAGATGCACCCCTCATTATATAATAATTATTAAGAATAACAATTTTCCGTGCAAGGTGCAAAACTTACAGTAATAAGAATTTATATGTTTATTAAACTGTTTGTTTTATTGCATTGTTACAAAAAAGTTTAATATTTTTATTCGTATAAATATGAGTGGTGACTCACCCTTGGTGGTATGTGATCTGTTCCCCGACTGGTTTGCGACCACCAGCATTCGAATCCGACCGCAAAGTGTTATAGACGCGTTCCAGTCGCGCTGCATGTGGGCCAGACTTACTCCCTCCTTCTCTCATTCCAATTAATGCTGCGGATCTAGTGGACTCTGGGCTCTTGCTCAGGGTTCGTTGAAACCATAGCATTTTTTTCTTCTCTCCCCTCCATTCTATCTTCGAGGATGTAACGCATCGGCAAAACCAGAGAGTATCTCTTATTTTGCTAATGTCCACGGGCGATGGTGGCCACTTATCATCAGGTGGACCAAATGCTCGTTTTCACCTTATCTACAATTAAAAAAAATGAGTAGGTTTAATTTTTATCTTTTAAGAGAACTTCTGATCGAACCATCAACGCCACCATGTAAGAATGTTCCACTTGTAGTCATAGTGACGTCATCACCAACTCGCTTCGAACATCGCGATGCTATCAGAAGAACTTGGGCCAAATACTTTCCTACATATTTTATTATGGGTTTAAATGGACCTGATATAGAGGATATGTTGGTAAGTGTTTTATTTTGAAGATAATCGTATTTTGATTATAAACGCAATAGGGTTTTTTAAACTAAAGACAGATACTAATAATGTGACCTCCGTTTGTTCAAATATAATATATTTTTTTTACAAATTTAAATTCTGATTGCTTTAATTTCTAGTATTAGATAAATAAACAGATTAAAGAGATATTTTTACTTTACTTGATAATACAAACATTTCGTTAATTCAAGTGAAGTGCCCAAAATCCCCTTCTTTAATGATTAAGTACATTAAAGTCTGGTACATAAATTCGAAAAATTGATTGTATATGTACAAAAAATATACATTTATCTATTTATTTAAATTTTAAACAGGTAGAAAACTACGTTGAAGCCAAGAAGTATTCCGATATCATCATATACAAGTTCCAAGACCACTACCAGAATTTGACCCTCAAAACCGGTCTGATGATACAGTGGTGCCTGAATAGATGTTCTCCGGGTATGCTCTTCAAAACAGACGATGATGTGCTGGTCAATCCTTGGATTTTTAAGAAAGTTTTGGAAGAAAACGCCGATAAAGATCTTGTAGGTAAATATAGTATTGTTTTGATGGTAAAAAATGTTGGATTTGGTAACATTTTACTACATTACTTAATTATTATTTTTAGGTTATAGAAAATTGAATTCTTATTTACATAGAGATGAATATAATAAATGGTATTTACCAAGATGGTTGCTTCGAGAGGATTTCATTCCAGAATACTTGTCGGGCACTGGATATATCATTAATGGTAAATAATATATCTATAATTTGTTGTTTATATTTTTTTAAAGACAAACTCTCCGAAATATTTAATAATGAATGCATTATCCGATTTATTTTTAGAGTATTAACATACCCAACTCTACTATAGATTTATCTTAAGTCACTACACTCCTATTTATCTGTCTAATAACTTTCACCAAGCAATCCATATCTCTTTCTATCTTTAAAACGACTACATTAAAATATACAAAATCAAAATCAGTAAGTTTTTTTTTGATATTATGTACTAGTTGGAAATTTATAATGGGTGGATATAGTTGGAATACACAATCTTTTATAAGCATCGTATCAAATGAATCCTATCTTGAAAGCTACGGGCGCAATACGATCTGGAGATTACTAAACATTTCGATCTCGTGCTACTGACAGGAACTACAGGAGTCCACGCAGGTCTTTGGACTTGTGGCCAAGCGTGTAGATTTAATGGCTGCACTCCACATATATGAACACTTACTTCTACTGCATAGGTTCTCTATACAAGCTTAAGGTTAAGCTCACAGAACCTGCCATTAATTTAAACCAAACTTTTTATTACCCGCCTACGGCGAAGCCAGAAGGAAGGGTTATGAATTTGGCAGTCTATGTATGTTTGTATGTATGTATCTATGTATGTTTATATGTTCCACTCTAGCGCCTAAACTACTGAACCAATTTACATTAGTGAGGTGTCAATAGATTCGTAAGAATGGCGCGGGTGACATAGGCTATTAAAATTGTATGATTTTTTTATGACGGAATTTAAACCTCACATTCTAACCTCGAAAAAAATTAAACTGAGGTAATTATCACGTTGGTGTCAAAAGAAAGGTCTTGGCGAGCACATTACAAATATGTATGTCGGTGTGAGTTAGGTTTAGGTTAGGTTAGCCTTGTGTTAGGTTAGCCTTGTGTTAGTCTAATCTTAAGATTAAACAGTGAAACTAAGCAGTGGAGGTGAGTGTTATGATCATTTAAAGGATATCCTTAAGCCTACACCTTGGTCACAAGTCCAAGGCACTGCTTGGGTTCCTGTCATAATAGTTAGAGATCGTAACGTTTAGTTATATCCTGACCGTATTGCGCCCGTAGCTTTCATGATAGGCCATCCGTTGTGCACATACGATGCTTATAAAATGATTATATATCCATTCAATTCTCTTAGTTTTCGACATGTATTTTTACTTTTTTTTTTTTTTAGACTTTTTTTTTAAAGATTACTACTAGTATTCCCTTTACCCCTCTTAGTAAGCTAATAAATAGCTTGTGGCAGGAATGGGCTACGCCAGTAGTCCAATGTCCGGGATTTGAACCCACGATTTATCGATCGTGAATCCAACGCCCGCACCACTGAGCTACTGACGCTTCAATTATTGTTTAAGTCAACATATTATATGTCTTCATCTTATTGTTTAAATCAACATATCTGTTTAAAATGCGGTCATATAGTCCGCGCGGTCTTGTCGTTGCAGTTATTCACCAGTTTAAGCAAATAAAAACCAAGATTACGGTTCAATATGAGATTATATAGGTTATCAATCGATCAAGAAACGGAAAACTAATAAATAAATAAATAAAGTTTAAAAACTATAACCCGACTACGTAAAAAAGTGGTCTAAAAAGGTCGAAACAAAAAAATACTTTATGTAGATAGAAACCTAGAAATTCATAGGTATAAAAATGGTTAAGGTAGAACCGTGGTCGCACCCATGTATACCTTTTATATATTTTATTATTTATATATGTGATTAGAGGAACACTACCATGAAACAGACATGGATCCTTTTTTACGTAGTCGGGTTATAGTTTTTAAACTTTATTTTTTTATACCGGTTCCGACATACTTTAATCATATTATATCATTAGATTCAAATCTTAGAAGTAGTCTTGTGGAGAATAAAAAATATTTTATATAAATTATAATTGGAATTTTTTTTAAATATTAATTATTTTAGATAAAAATAATTTAAAAAAACTATGGTAGGCACCTGAAAACACAAGCTTTTTCGGGCTTCTTAATTTAAAGTATACTGTCGATGATTGATTGAGATCAAAAGCACTTTTGCAAGCTTTCAGTCTTTAAAAAACTTAAATATTAAAAAAAATTTAACATAACCCTATGGTATCTGAAAGTAAAGCTTTTGTACACGCCGTTTAGTTCTAGTATATTGCCGATAGATGTCGTTTTTATCTTTATTATTATTATTTGCGTTTCAACTCAACAAGCTTTCCGTAAAGAAAAGCTCTTATATAAGTTATAATTTTTGTTATTAAATTCACACTTACAAAAATGAATTTAGATATAGTGTGGTGTGTGTCAACACAAAAGCTTTAGTGCAAGCTTTCTAGTTTTATTATGTGGTCGATAGATGTCGCTGTTCAAGTTATGTGTCATATAAACTGCATCGCGCTGGCCAGATGTTCTCGGTCGTAATGACTAGGGCGGGTCGGCGCTCATTTAAGCATACTTACCTGGCGTAGGGGACACCGTGATCAAGAAGGCGGTTCCCCCAGAGCGAGACCCTTCCATTGCACTGCGGTCGGGTTGACCTCTGCGATTATCCCTAATGCGGATAACTCGGACGCATAATTTTTGGTAGTGGGGACTGCGTACGCGCCGTCCCCCCCCCATTCTTGAAATTGAATACAAATCGGAATTTTTGTTATATTAGAGTAGTATTTATATATTCACCTTAATTAAATTCTACCGATTGTAGTAACTATCTCCAAACAGTTTAAACCTTACGATGTAATGTAATATGTACATATATATAAAACACGTACTGCAAAAAGTACGTTTCATAAATCAGATAATGTTGAATATTTAAAAGGAAATTTCTGTCAGTTTTACAATTTTCTGTATAGGAAAGAAAAACTGCATGAATGCTAAAAAATAAACTTGATTATTGTTTCTCTAGAGTTTTTACTAATTTTCTCCCGATTTTTTATTTTTCTACTCCCGATTACTTGAAAATGGGTCTGGTAATACTGGTCATCTTTATACTTATGCTTTACTTATTTAATACTTAAATTTATAAAAATATATTAGAATAAACAATATCAAAATTAGAATAGGTATCCCAGATAGGGCTTGAAGTCCAAATTGGATATTCGAATTATCCGGATAGCCGTTATATTTACTCTGAAACATCCGGTCTTCAGTATCAGGATATTATGAATAATTCGGATATAATTAAATGCAAAGAAAATAAGACAAAACAACTATTCGATCCGTCACAAAGTTGCAAATAATTTCCCTCTTTCTCTATATTATGTATACTTTTTAGAATTCAAACTAGATGGAGGTGTTCGTAATTATATGTCAGAAAAAGACCATTTTGTATAGTAACGAAACGAAACGATTTCTAAATTTTCGTACAGTTTTGTACGTTCTAGCAAGTTTTCGTATGTTTTCGTGTATATAAACTTACTGCTCTACATCCATACTGCATACTGAACAGCTGTACAGTGTATCGTCAGACTAACAGTTTTACGTTTATCTAATGTAACATATATTACTAACAATAAGCTAACTGTAACTCATTATTTTATTTATTGAAAAAATTGAAAATATCGGAAAAAATCAGGTCAAGTGCTTCAGTTACCTACGCAACTTGCTATTGGTTTATTTTGTTAATTGGATATTGTAATAACACACTGATGTGTTCCTCGCAAACGTATTGAAAAGCGTTGTATGAAACTCGTGCATGATGCATAATGTACTTATAACGTCATTTCATAGACTTACAGTCAAATGCAAGTAATCGTACATCAAAAAATTACGAAATGGTGCTATGTGGAGAGCAACTAGAAAAAAAGGTCTCTTTTTTAAATAGTCGCGTAGTAACTATAAAGCCTTATAATCAAAACCTTATATGTATACTAGCTGACCCTGCAAACGTTGTTTTGCTTTCATGGGTCACTTATATCCCTTAGGGGTACAAAAAATAGATGTTGACCGATTCTCAGACATAACCGATATGCACACCACAAAATTTCATAAAAATCGGTCAAACCGTTTCGGAGGAGTAAGGTAACTAACATTGTGACACGAGAATTTTATATATAAGATAGTTGTTTTGGAGATAGAAAGAGATATAGATTGCTTGGTGAAAGTTATTAAACAAATAAGAGTGTAGTGACTTAAGATTAAGGTATAGTAGAGTTGCGTATGTTAATACTCTAAAATTAAATCAAATAATGCATTCATTATTAAAGATTTCGTATATATAAATCCATTCCGCACTTGTGTGTTTATTTAAAGTAAACGCACGCGTGTGTCATGGAGCTGCTTACATTCACAAAAACAGTGAAATAACCGCCATTTTACGAGATGGATATGGCGCTCAGGTACTAAACTTTAATAGAACCAAAGCTCACACTATGTGAATAATATGTTTAAAAAGTTTTTCTCATCTAATATTATTTTGCATTTCTTTTCAGGTAAACACTTAGAAAATATCCTTACAATAGCTTATGAAGTGCCAATGATTAATTTAGAAGACGTATATTTCACGTATTTAGTGTCGAAATTGAAATTAAATTTAACTCTAACCCATGATCATAGACTGAGTCCATATAAGCCGTGGATGTTTTTAGACTGTCTCTATTGGGGTTTAGGTTCTATTCACAGTTTAACATCGAACGAAATGATAAACAAATGGGTTAAAATTGAAAATATAGGCAATACATATGATAATAATTACAGTGTCTGTGATTATTTTATTAATAACTTTTGGAGTGAATGGTTTTTGTATTAAACATAGTTACCTCATAAAAGAGATACCCAAGATTGGTCCACAAAGAATTTTGTAAATAATACTAGTTATAAGATGTGATGTGAATTTGAAACTCCTAGAGAGATTTAAATTCACTCCTAGAGAGATTGGTATTACATTTTACAATTTACAAATTCCTGTTAATAACTTACATAAAACGGAATATTCCTGCGTGCATCGTTAATATAATATCATTATAATCGATTATTATTTTTAGCAAAAATTATAAATCACATCATTTTTCATAACACAGCGACTTTAATGTGTCTAATTAATTTAGTTATAACTTTTATAATAGACGTGTTGTTTTGTTTCACAATAAATTTTTCCTTAGGACTATATCTAGACTGATTAGTGCTCTAATTACTAGATTACAATTTTTTTATAATTAGAGGAGGAAAATATTCGAAACACTTTCCTTCATTTAAAAATATTGTAAAGATAATATCACTCCGTAAGTTTAAAGAACTTTTTTTCTTGAATTTAAACGTTACTTTCTTTTTGTTGGAAATACTGATTTTTAATTAGAGCAAAGTATTAAAACTGTGTTTAAAGTATTTTCATTTTCTTGTAAATAATTACCTAATAGTATAGAGTATATAAGTATTACTTAGTTTAAGTTTTAGATTTTTTTAAAAATAAATATTTGAATAATTTTGATTTTTTTCTTTGACTTTTAACGTTTAATATAGACGAACACACAAAATAGTATTTTATACATAATATAGCACACTAAAAAATGCAAATTGATCACAGCGCTACCTACTGGTAGGTACTGACCATCCATCTCGAAATAAAAAAAAATAGCCAGTTTGTTGAACCGTTTAGTAATACTACGTTAATAAATGGTCTATTTAAGTAGCGCAGTATTGTAAAGAATTAAATGAAATAAAAAATGCAAATATAAATAAATTAATCGTACAATTAATAGATGAGCGTAAAGATATATTGAACACATAGTCACAAGTAATAGTAGTAAACTGAATTATTTTATTCGTTACTTGAATTTTTAGTTATCAATTCCTTTACAGATAAAACAGCAGCTGTAAGCGATAAGGTTGTAATGATTTTTTTCTCGTCTGAACATTCGCATTGTGATAACATTCACTCCTTAAATACAGAGACGAATTTGGATCTCTTAAGATATAAACAATAATAAATTATAATAAATTAACAACTTAGTATTTAGATTTGATTAACTCCTCTTTTTTATGGTAGATAAAGCGCAAACGAGCAGATGGTCCATCTGGCGGTATCGTAAGAATGAAATTAAAACGGAACATTCACAAAAAAATTGGTTAAAAATAAAGTTATTATAACAACCGTACCTATGTAATTTAATACAATTTAATACAACAGTTTACCTATTGTAATAAAAATCATAAAAGTCTAATTTGTATTTATTTGTGTAAAATGCTGATTCCGACTCTGTACTAAAATAAGGCATCAATAGAGTAATTCAAGCTGAAAGTCATATAAAGTTTCTGCACAATCAATTCGTACTAGTCACCATGGACATGAGAATCTTATTGCTGATTTGTGTTATCCTGACCTTTGAAGCAGTGAAAGGAGGTGAGGATTCTTATTTTTTAATTATACATAATATTACTTTGTGTTTATGTAAAATTTGATACATTAAAGTCATTAAGTCACTATTACGGTAGAATATTTTTCTGAGCTAATTTAAGCTATAAAGGGACAAGAATTAAGAAACTAAACTTGATTTGTATGTGAAAACGTTCTAGGATTTTTTTATAATCCTTTACCACCTACGAATCAACAAATTGAAGAGCGGGGTCTAAAATGTATTCCTGGTCGCACTGTTATACGAATAGAAGAGATAAAAGCGTTAAAAGAAGAAGGCAGCAGCTCTGAGGAGGAGACTAGAAGGTCTCATATGAATGCTGTAATTAAAGATGAATCTTGCAAAATTTGTGTTTGCTCAGTTGAAGGCAAAGATGAGTATTGCAAAGTGAGACCAGCAAGAAATGTAAATGAATGCGTTAGAATGGCTATTTTCAAAAAGAATATTGAGAAAAATTTGCCTTTTTCGCACGAGAGGTCATTATCTTTTAGGATAAGACGAGGTTGGTGAATTATGGATCAGTGCAGCTGTAATAATTCAAATAAGTTTTAATGTTTTAAAAATCATGTGCGTTCGCAATCCTTATAACGGAATGACGCGTCTGATTAATTAAAGCGTCGCGTGTATTTACAATTTTAGAGAAATGAATCTAATTTGGCTATTTTATCGACATTGCAAGACTGAACATTTGTGAGTTCAGTCGATTTTTATTGCTCGAAAATTAAAGTTTAGATATATTATTAGAATAGTATTGTGATACACGTTTTTTATACAATATGTATTTAATTAATGGTCTTGTAACGAGTTATAAAGTGTTGTCCTAGGCGCTGAATGTTGAAACTAATGGATTACAGGATTATTTGAACAAACAATTGAAGAGCACTGATAGTTAGCTTTGCTAAGCTAGGCCTTCATTAACTTTACTGAAAAAAATAAATTGTACAGTAATCTCAGAAACATAACTATGGATAAATGTTGATATTAGTGATAATTATGAATATTTTAAAATATTTGGCCATCTTTATTCTATATTTTTCAAGTTGACTTATATTAGCTTTACAAGACGTAATAAAATTTGTTTTACTCTTAGACTATATCTGGCACTACGACGAGATTCCTTACGAACCGAAAGCTGCCTGTAGACGAGGTACTTCATACTACACCAACAACATAAACGCAGTTTCTACAGACATTGATGTTCCTAGTGATGTAGACTCTCTATTGGACTACTCTAATAAGGATGTATGTTTCTACTGCGTCTGTTCTGTTAATGGTAGACAACCTGCATGTATGAGTAGAGATTCTTGGTTCTGTAATTACTATAGAATTCTAAGAGAACCAGGGAACCCAACAGAGAAATATCGTCAACTTTTCCAACAAGATAGACCAGCATATTTTAGAAATTTGTCCTATAGATTAAGGAGGATGATGGATGATGGAATGGTTGCATTCTTAGATATTGGTACGACAGTATCTTCATTTTGGTATCGCACGCACTACGTGGTTTTTATCTATGCTTCTCTTGTGTGTATGGGTTATACTTGTATTGCTTAGTAATAAAACTTGAGTTCATTTGAATCTTAATTTTAAAAAAATTCTGTTCTGGATAGGTAGGTGGTATAACTTTCCGACAATACAGTTGAAGTTAGGCGTAGAGCATAAGTATACTCGGAAATAGCTTTTTAACAATATATTCGGTAATTTTTCCTAAAATCGTATGATGAATGATGGGTCTGGTCTGGATACCTGCTTTTTTGAGCGCCATTCAACAAGGAAACAATTTTATATGCTTATTGTCATACACCTGCAACCAATCTAGTTTCCAATACATTTAAAAATGTTAGCAAATTATATCGATTTTAATATGTAGTTTTTGTTGAAAAGATTCTAAACATAGGATTGGTTGCAGGCGGCGACACGATGTGCTGCGACCATCCCTATGGTCACCGTCGCAACCTTCATGAACAAGTCAGGAACAAAATACGGTCATTGAGGAGAAAAATTCCGAAAGAGAATATTCTGGCTGGCAGCCCTAGAGGGGACTATGTGGACTTTATAGTTAATAATGATTAGATTTAGACCTACTCTCAGATAATCTTTAAAGCATTAATTATTAGGTTATATATTACATATTTATGATTATTAAGAGCAATGAAGATTTCTTAAAACATTACAAAAGGGAGCAAAGTTTTATGTATTAGGTAAATTTTAGTTTTTATTGGACATTTCAATGTATAAAAAACCTTAAGGATATTTGAAGATGTTACAACTTCTTTTCTTTAAATTCGTTTTATAGATCTTTTTTAATTTCCTATTTTTTTAAAATAAATACTTAAATCAAAAATGTATTATTATTTACATCCTAAAAATAAAGAGTTAAGTCACGTCTCCGTTTATTTGCACATTTACAAAGCACGTTTGTCCTTATTGCACATTTCACCGATTTTCTATTTTGGTTATTGCAGTTGCACTGATTCCAACACAAAATGGTTTTTCTTTTTAATAACTATTTTCTTTCTATTTTTAATGAAGATTTTAGTTAGTTATACTCATTAATTTTATAACGCAAGGCTTAAAATATTAAGCACTATGGCATATTTAATATTTAGCATAAGCTTATAAGGCTCAAAATACTAAGCACTATGTCATATTTAATATTTAACATAAGTTTATTGTATTAAATAATTTTTCAGTTGGTGACCAATCAAATAATAATAAATGTGTTCCATATGTGTCTGAATACTCCGACTGTACTGAAGGTAAATAAAAACTTAAATCAACTATATTAATTTGATAGCTCTACCCATTTCGGCAAAAATTCTTACCAATAATTTTTTTTATGGTACATTAGATGCAAACGAGCAGATGGTCCACCTGATGGTAAGTGACCACCATCGCCCATGGACATCGGCAAGTATCTCTTGTTTTGTCAATGCGTTGCATCCTCGAAGATAGAGTGGGGAGGAGGAAAGAAGAAAAATATGCTGCGGTTTCAGCAGACCCTGAGTAAGAGCCTAGAGTCCACTATATCCACAGCATTAATAGGATGGGAGAGGGAGGGGGTAAGTCTGGCCCACATGCGGCTCGACCGGAACGCGTCTGTGACACTTGGCGGTCGGATTCGCATGCTGGTGGTCGCAAGCCAGTCGGGAAACAGATCCCCTACCACCAAGGGGGTGCTGGGTTACTCAGCTCTTACGAGATGCTCTCCCAGCGACAGAGGGGAATAGTATTATAACCCGTCCCCTCTCGGGTAAAAATGATTCAGCATGAATATAGTTTTTAATAACTGGAATTACACTTTAACGAATTAAATGTTTAATTATTTTAAAGCAAATGCTTGTTCCGGCTGTACTCGTTGTTCTTGCACGGAGAATAGGGAATGGAACTGTCAAATGGTGTTTGAATGTCCCACGCATGATGATGATACAAATCCCGAGGCTATTAATGTAGCTTTAGATATGATGTTTTCTGGTAAGCATTGTGCATTATGTCCTCTTGAATATACTAGTCATATATCATCATCGATTAAAGTTTCTACGAGTAGAAGTAAGATATAATAGAAGTAGATATTCGCTTCTCATAAAAATACCAACATTTTATTTTTATATTAAGTAATAATAAAAATTATGTTATTAAGTAGAATGTACATGTATATATATTATGGTATTTAAGTTATTTATATCTTTGTAGAGCTAAAAAATAAAGAAGATAAGAAGAAACCTCGTAAATTAGTACCATCTCCTCCAAAACCAGAAGACGAATTGATAGGTAAAATTTTTTAGTACCGATTTATGTTTTACTTTATCTTTTCTATATTTATCACTTATTCATTAATGCGATAACAAAATCTTTATTTTCAGGTTACTTTGTAGTTATACCTTGACGAAAACTTTTTAAATCACTTTTGTATTAAATGTTGCACTAAATGCACTTTCTTTATTTCTGAGCACTATTGTTTACGTATAGAATATATACATAATATCAAAGTAAGTACTAATCTTCATATTTGAATAGTAATATAAATTATTGATTGTTAATAAATAGTTTCAGAAATAAATCCATATGAGGAATCTTTTGAATCATTTTTTTCAAGACAAAAGCGATCGATTAGTGACAATCATAAAGACGATAAATCTAACAATACGATCAAATTCTATCATGCAATTGATGAATTAAATGAAGGTAGAGTAACTTGTAATCTTTTTTATATACGAGACAAAGTCGGGTTTGTTCGAACACTTATAACTCGAGAACATTTTTGATTTTTTGTATTTTTCTCCGTCTCGCAAAATAACTATTAAAAACATTGGAAAATTGACGAGAAAATAAAGTTAAAAAAAACTGTGTTTGTGGAAATAAAAAAATGGGATGTGTACTCAGCAGTCGTAGTGCCGATAGTCGCAAGATTGCCGACTATACTATGATGCAGTAGACAGTACTATTGGACACGGCATGTATCGTTAGGAGGTTTCTCTCTCTGGAGCCCTTACCATCGGTAGCTTGGACCGTGTTCCCGCTGCCAGTTGATCTCTATTATTTATATTTTTAAAAATGTAATTTTTAGAAAAATAAATATAATAAAACATAGCACAAAATAAAATAATCAGTACTTTGTATCTGCTGTAATAACAGCTATTAATTTTAAAAGTTTATCCGATATTATTTTTTGCAGACACATTAAAAAATTCTAATAAATCGGGTACAATTGCAACTAAGAAAATAGATGCAAATCATAATCCAAAAATGTCACGAAGAACAGGATTGTTAAATAATCTAAATAAATCATCTCTACATATTGAATATAATCAACCTGAAGAATATGATCACCATATTGTGGAAAATAAAATAGAAACAAAAGATCATACAGGAAAACTAGATCAATTATTAAAGAACAAGTTAGAAAAATTTATTGCAAATTTTACTCACACTAGCAAGGATGCTGATTTATCAAAAGTAGTTGTGAATGAACTTAAACCCGGGATTGAAATAATAGGTGATAAAAATATCTCCCCCATGTCTAATATTACCTTTACACCTGAAAATGATACTTCAACTGCATTGGCTTTTATTGCTGGTAATCTTCTTAACAAACTATGGGATATGGAACAAGATTCTTCTGATGGCTTAATTGACACTGAAGTTCTTAAACATGAGAAGATAAACGACTTACTTGAATTATTTAAAGAGCCACTGAATTTAAGACAAGAAATGTTCTTAAAAAATGCCCTGGAAAAATTGTCAAATACATTAAATAAAAACAAAAACATTAATAATGTATCACTTTGTGAAACAATAGTTGCTCAAGATAAACCAAGTAATGAAGATTTAAATATTAATTACGAAAAGAATAAAACCAATAAATCAGTATGTGATCAGAAGCAATTTAAGACAAATGCAGAACAAAAATTAAACAAAACGCAAAATACTACTGACTTGGTTAATAAATTGAGTAATGTTTTAAATCTCATAAAGAAGTTTGATAGAGTGCAACATAAATTATCTAATTTTAAACCTGAAACGAATATAAAACATTCTGATGATTCACTAACTCCAGATGAAAGTACATCTCTACACATTTTTGGTAATTTATTAGAGAAAATAACCAAATTAATTGTTCCCAATAACTTGAACCAAAAAGTTACAAATAAAATAAGAAGCCTTTATCAATTATATAATACAAACAAAAATAACAAGCCCTTAAACGAAAAACTTTACAGTAATTTAAGTACATATAGTTTCACCTTAAAAGATAAGATAATTTTAGACTACCTTAAACATATTGAAGATAATCCTCATTGTCTGCTTAGAGAAAGTTTACAAGAAACACATCAAAAACCTATAAAGAGTGATGGAAGTATTCTTTATAATTTAAATGAATTAATCAAAGTAAATTCTTTTATAGACCTAGTAAAATTAATAAAATCTGACACAGACAAAAAAAATATTAAAACTCAAACGATTGAATCGTCTATAACAGATAATATAACTAAGGACACGCTGCGAAATTACAGTGAGCCAAAACTAAACACAACAAAAGAAAAATTAAAGAACCATCTAAAGGCAATAATTGACGACCTACTTGAGTTGCAAAATGATAGCACATACTTTAATCAAAATAAAATTAATATTGCCGATGCTTTACCCTGTATTTACAATATTATGAACGCCGAAAAAATATTTAATAATTCAGTATTAGAAAATAATTCAGTATTAGAAAAAACTAGTGTTTCTTCTTTAAATAAAATCAAAACTCTAATTGACGCATTAAAAGTAGAATTTACATCCAACCACTTAACGCGAAGGACTAATACAGGCAATGAAGGAAGATCTCAATCAGCCAAAAATTGGGAGAGAGTTGTAAATAATATAATTAAACTGCAAAAGAATAGGAGAAGTTTCAATCAGGAAAGTCCAAAGTCATTTGAGGAATTAAAGAGTATAATAGACAAGATAGAATTAACTGGAAACAGTTATAAGAATTTTGCGTTACTTTCCGTTGTACCTCAGAATAAACTAATGCTTCTTAAAACTTTAGAAGCAGATACAAAACAACAAGCATTTGCCTTAGAAAACGTAAGGAAATCTTTTGATAACTTAATCAAATTACCTTTAGATAAGATAAATGAAATTAAAGAATTCATAGATAACATTGAAAACAGTATGCACCTAAGTGTTAATGTATTGAAAAATGTATCTTATTCAAAACAAAATATCAATGTTCAGCCATTGTCAGATTTAACAAGAGCTATCAATAATATGGAAAAACTGAGAATACAGTCTAGAGCAAATATTAATAATAATATTAAGTTAACAAGAGATCAAATAATCATTAAATTAATCGAAAACCGCATTAAATTGTATTTGGCATCAATAGAAGAAAAAGATACAGATTTAAGCAGTAACATGAATTATAATATAGGAAAAAGAATATTGGCTTGGATTGAAAAAGGAAATATTAATTTGGCTAAGGAACTTTTTGAAATATTTATTGCCAACCAGCGTAAAGAAGTTAAAAAATTAAAAAGCCACGGTAATTTTTATTATCACTTTAAACTAACACTGCCTTACAGGTGCAGGTAGTTTATTTTTGAATTGTATTAATTTTAATTAGTAATGTCATATCTAATGTTATCTTTTTTTAGCAACATCACTAAATCAAGACCTCAAGCTAAAAGAACCGTTTCTTCCGTTTATATCTTTTACCAACGAAAAGCCTAAACAAGAAATCCATCCATCTCCGGACTATCTATTTAAACAATTGCTAAGTCTTAAAAATATGAATTTAAAATGAATTTAATATATGTCGTAAAGTTTTTTATAATGTCTGACTTTTATATGTTTTATAAGTAAATAAAATTAGTAGTTTCGTAGATAAGATAATTTTCTTTGCGTTTTAAATTATTCTTTAAGTTATTCACATTTCCGATATCATAAATGTCGACTAAATATGTTTGTAAAGGCAGATTTTGGCCTTGTTAACGCAACTAAAATTTTCTCATAAGAAATTGTGACCCTTACATTAAAAACAACATGTTGATTATTAAATATACTCTCTATATTTTACCATGATTTGTTTTTGTTTTTAATGTGGGTTGATTGTCTAATTTTATCCTAGAGGTTGTAGAAGCAATTTTCTTAGTCTTGGAATGCCCTGAAATAAAAAAGTACCTAAGTAAAAGTTCTCAAGCAAAAAAACATCATCAAGTATCAAAATTCTATTCATGTCTGTCATTTCTGTGTCTAAAGCAATTATTTTTTTTCACATGCCAAAAAGTAAAATATATTTTGATAGGTATTGTATCCAAGATTTTAAATGATCATTTTAAAGGAAGTTGAAAACTCGGTAATCCGTATGTGCACTCATGGGAAGTTGGCAACTGAGTAGGAAGTATTTAAATTTTCGATTGTACCACGTTTATCATCATCATCATCATCTCAGCCACAGGACGTCCACTGCTGGACATAGGCCTCCCCCAGAGATTTCCAGTACGACCTATCACATGCGACCTGCATCCAGCGGCTTCTTGCCGCCCTGACCAGGTCTGTCCATCTTGTGGGAGGCCTTCCAACGCTACGGCGTCCTGTCCGTGGTAGCCACTCGAGAACCTTTCTGCCCCAACGGCCATCGGTTCTACGGGCTATGTGCCCAGCCCACTGCCACTTCAACTTACTAATCCGGTGGGCTATATCGGTGACTTTGGTTCTTCTACGGATCTCCTCATTTCTGATTCTATCACGTAGAGAAACACCCAACATAGCCCTCTCCATAGCACGTTGAGCGACGCGGAGCTGGCACACAAGGCCTTGAGTGAGAGACAACGTCTCAGATCCGTACGTCATCACTGGTGACACACACTGCTCGAAAACTTTCGTCTTCAGGCACTGAGGTATTTCCGACGAAAAGACGTCTCTTAGCTTCCCGAACGCTGCCCATCCGAGTTGGATTCGACGATTGACCTCCTTCCTGAAGTTGGACCTACCTAATTCGATTGCTTGTCCCAGGTAGACGTAATCGTCAACAACTTCAAGAATAGAGTTCCCAACGGATACTGGAGTGGGTATAACATGGACGTTCGACATGATTTTCGTCTTGTCCATGTTCATACTTAGACCCACTTGTTGGGAAACCCTGTGGAGATCATCGAGCATATGGTTAAGATCTTCCAGGGATTCTGCCACGACTACGATGTCGTCAGCAAATCGAAGGTGAGTGATGTCTTTTCTTTCTTTCTTCTTCTTTTTTAGCCCGTCGCCACCCAATGTTGAGTGTAGGCCTCTTCCATTGCACTCCATTTCATGCTGTCTTGAGCCTTCCGCATCCAGTCTTTCCCTGCTATTTTAATCAGGTCATCGGTCCATCGCTTTGGTTGCCTACCCACGTTTCTGAATCCAGTTCTTGGTCTCCACTCTAGCGCCTCGTTGGCCCATCTGGTGTCATTCCTGCGACATATGTGGCCCGCCCATTTCTACCTCCTAAGAACTATGACTTTTGCTATGTCTATAAGTCGTGTTCGTCTCCGGATCTCTACGTTTCTTATTCTGTCTCGGAGAGAAATACCTAACATGATCCGCTCCATAGCTCTCTGGGTGACCTGCAGCTTGTTGATGACTTGCTGAGTGAGCGTCCAAGTCTCGGCTCCATATTCAGGCTTTTTGTCCAATCGAGAAGCCTGAATACGTCTTCTAGACAAGACGTGAATAGTTTTGGGGAGATTGTATCCCCTTGTCTTACACCTCTCTTAACTGATACTGGGAAAGTGAGATCATGCAACTTGACTTGCAGAGAAGCTTTGCGATATACTGCCTTGATAGCCTCCACATATCTAGTGTCCACCTGGCATCTTTGTAGAGAGTTTATTACAGCCCAGTGCTCAATTGTATCAAACGCCTTTTCATAATCTATGAATGCCAATACAAGAGGTTTATTGTATTCGTTGCACTTCTCTACTACTTGCCGCACTGTATGTATGTGGTCGACTGTCGAGAATCCACATCTAAATCCTGCCTGCTCCACTGGTTGGGCTGAGTCGAGCCTGGTGGTCAGACGTAGGGTAATCACCTTGGTGAATAGCTTGTAGATGTGACTAAGCAGTGAGATGGGGCGATAGTTACATAATTTCGAGATATCACCTTTTTTATGTAAGAGTATAACTATCGCATTACCCCAAGCCGGTATTGTCCCTTCAAACAACACTTTGTTAAACAGTACCTGTAGCTGCTTTAGTACGGCTTTCCCTCCATGTTGCAAACTTTCATAGGTGATCCGGTCTTCCCCAGGTGATTTCCCCTTTTTCATAAGTTTTAGAGCACTTTTGATCTCATAAAGGCTTATTTCCGGAAGGTCTTCAGTGTGGTGTCTTCTTAACGGTGCTCTTGGGTCTTGAGGGGTTCTTTCCTTTCCGTGGCTTTGGGAATTGTACAGTTCAGAGTAAAACTTATGAACTACTTCTAATATTTGGGTTCGGTCAGTTGTAATGACTCCCCCTTCCATAGTTAACTTATGTATCTGTTGACTCCCTCTTTTCAACTGTTTCCTAAACACTTTTGGGCCCATGTGCTTCTCAATCATATTTACAATCAAGCTGTTCTTTCTCTGTCTCAACAGTTTTCGTAGCATGTGTCTTATTCTGCTATTGATTTTTGAGATACACTTCTGGTCGGGGGTAGCTAACATCTGCCTTTGTTCTTCCAACAGGTGTTCCAGTTCTTGTGACCGTAGTCTTTGATCAAATCTAGTCTTAGGTTTTATTTCCCTTAGTGTTTCGTCGATGGAAGCAGTCAGCTGCTTGTTCAAGGCATCTACTCCCCCCCAGTGAGTGATGTACTCGCCATTTATGTTGATGCCTCGTCCTTGCCATTCCAGGAGCTTGAAAGCATCTTCCAGTGCAGCGGTAAAAAGTTTAGGGGAGATGACATCTCCTTGTCGGACACCGCGCTGCAGAGGAATGGCTTTCGTGCAATGCTCCTGTACTCGGACTGACATGGTGGCGTTATTGTACAAACACTTCAACACTTCGATGTATCGATAGTCGATACGGCACCGCTGGAGAGACCTCAACACAGCCCATGTCCCGATCGAATCAAAGGCTTTTTCATAGTCCACAAACGCTAAGCATAATGGCAGATTGTACTCCTCGGCCTTCTGTATAATCTGCCGCAGCCTATGTATGTGATCTATGGTACTAAAGCCTCTTCGGAAACCGGCTTGTTCGGGAGGCTGGAAGTCATCAAATCTGCGTTCGAGACGGTTCGCGATAACTCTCGAAAACAACTTATAGACAAGGCTCAGGAGTGAAATGGGTCTGTAGTTCTTTAGGTTTTGTCACCCTTTTTGAAAAACAGAACCACTACACTCCTGTTCCATGCCTCCGGCGTTTTGCCCTCAAACAACCTCTAGAGCATTCTGAGGATCGGCTTACCGCCCGCTTTAAGAAGCTCCGAGGTAATTCCATCCTCGCCTGGCGCTCTATTGTTTTTAAGTTGCTTAAGAGCCATCCTAATCTCGTACAGGCTGATTTCCGGCATGTCCTCGGTGTATTGTCGGGTAAGTCGAGCTCTTGGGTCTTTGGCCGGACTGATGACAGGCTTAGCAACCGAGGTATAGAATTGTCCATAGAAATTCTCTACCTCTCTCAAAACTTCAGAGTTGTTCGACACTACCTTGCCACTATCCGTCTTCAGCTTAGTCAAACGGCTCTGTCCAATAGACGAGTTTCTAGTTTCCTTTATTTCGCTCTATTGCTTCCCCAATACATTTTGTATTATAGGGGCGAAAATCGTGTCGCATAGATTTCGAAATCTGTCTATTGAGCTGCTTATATGACTGAGCCTCATCGGAGGTCTGGAGTGTCACGGAGCGTCGTTCAGCCAACAGTTTGAGTATATGAGGAGAGAGAATTTGGGTTTTATCCCTACGCCTGGGTCGGCAGAACTGGGATCCTACCCCATGGACAGTTTCAATAAGCCTGTCATTTAACTCGTCCACTGAAACACAGGATTCCAGGCAAGAGAAGCGATTTTGGAGCTCGAGTTGAAAGCGCTCGGGGTTCTCGATTAGGGCCGGAGACGGTCGGAGCGTAGACTTCATCAAATGAGACCTTTCAGCTTTGATATCGATATTCAATGAGCCTCGTACCATTCTGTGATCGCTTCCGGTTTTCACCCTGTGGATCACAGAGACATCATTGGATATATGTCTCATGGTAGACATGATGAAGTCTATCTCATTTTTCGTCCTTCCGTCTGGGATCCAGGTCCATTTCCTGTGCTGAGGTTTCTGGAAAAAGGAATTCATCATGAAGAGTCCTTCCTTCTCCAAAAACTCCGCCAGTCTCTGTCTTCTAGGATTTCGCTGCCCATGTCCGAAGTTCCCCACTCTCAACTCATCATCGCCTCTCTTACCCAGCTTTGCGTTGAAATCTCCCATCACAACATTAAAATGTGTTTTCGAGGTATGTATGGCTCTACTAATGTCCTCATACATAACCTCCACATCTTCATCTGGGTGTGCCGAAGTCGGGGCGTAGACCTGTATAACCTTCAACGAATACCTTTTGGATATTCTGAGTATAAGGTACGCAATTCTGCTCGACACACTCTCGATGGAAATGATATTGTTTATGAGAGACTTGCGGACGATAAACCCAACACCACCACGAGACTGTTGGTTGCCTTCCCGGTAGAAGAGCAAGTTACCGGATGTCAGGGTTATCGTGTCCTCTCCCTCTCTTCGGACTTCCGATAAATCAATCACATCCCACCGTAACCTACTCAATTCTTTTTCCAGTTCTACCATCTTTTCGTCTGTCCTCAGCGTGCGTGCGTTGTATGTCACCAGGGCCAGGGGTCTTCGGGAGTGGTAGCCAGATCGCATCCGGTGATTCTTAGCACCCCTTGCCCCGCCGTATCCTTGACCGCTATCGTAGCCAAGACTAGCGGGGCCGCCGGGCACTAGGGGCCTGGTCGTGGTGTAACTGCTCATTCTTTGGGGGGAATTTTGCCAGCGCAGTTGTTGTTGGCGAGCGCAGTGTTAGCTTTTTGATGGGGCCAGAAACGCTGCTGCCCGTTCCCGGAAGGCCCTTAGTCGCCTCTTACGACACCCACGGGAGGAGATGGGGGAGTGCTATTCTTACTCTGGCACCACCACGTTTATACCGGATTGTAAATCCGATTTTTAAATCCGGATATTATTTCTATTCAATCGTACCGGAATTTAGAGCATAAAAAATTACGAAATATATTGTTGCTAATTTTTTAACTTTCGAAGTATTCTTAAAGTAAATCATAAAAACCTTAATTTTTAAGTTCAAGTAGGTACTTAGTTGCCAACTGTACATAGGTCTCATGGGATAAATCCCAGGACATCTTGTCATCCAACAAAAAATCAACCATAATGCTAATAGTGTCAGTAAAAATAGTTTCGGTCACAATCAATATTTTAGCCTTAACCTGATTAATTATTACCTGGCCGATGCTTCTTTTTAGTAGTTATACTATTATGTTTCTTTTTATCAGCATGTTTCATTTTATTACCTACTAAAAAACTTGGTAAGATATTTTTGAAACGATTCATGAAATCATGAAAATACCCAGCATATCTTTTATTCCTTGATAAAATGTTTAATCTGTTCTGCCATCTTTGCATCGTTTCTTCGTATTGAGATGATCTCTTCTTAGGATCTTCATTTTTATTTTCTGTGCTGTTATGTTTATTCTCCACAAGTTGAGGAGCTTTGTGTAATAATTTTTTAATGCCTTTTTTTGAGTTTTTTAATATTTTTTTTATTCTTTGAAGAAATGATTTTTTGACAACTTCATTTCCATCTTTCATTAATAATGGTTTATTAATTGTATTATTATTATTTTGATATCTCGGTGTTTGTGAATGTATTATTTCATTTACTCGGTCTTTTAAATTGTTAAAATAAATTTCGATTTTAGAAACTAAATCTTCTCCAACAATATTATCAATAACACTCATGCGTCGATGTTTTAAAAGATCTATTAATTCCATTGCCTTTATTATTCTAATAATATCCTTAGACATTTGTAGATGAAGTAACTTCATGGTATAAAGTCTTTCGGAAGTTGCAATGGTGTCTATTTTTGACGTCTTATTTTTCCAGTTTACACCTATACTTTTTAAGTTATTTGCTATAATATCATAATTAAAACTACGTAAGCTAGTATTAATATAATCTTCAGCATGAAATTGTTGTATAATTCTTTTTAAGATTTCTCTTGAGTTTCCAGGTAATGACTCCAGAGGATCATAAGTGGCCATATTTTTATCTAAAACCTCTAATATTTTTGTTAGAACATCGATAGGGTACACTTTGTTATGATTTTCATTCATATCAAAATTTCTTTGCAAATTTACCGTCAATTTATCTTTTATTTTATTTTCTTTTCGCATATAATATCTAATGGCCTTTACCAAAATTTTGAGGTTTTGAGGTAAGTAAGAAGTATTAGAATTACGTTGTATTACTGTTATATCTTTAAAGACTTCGTTAATATCTTTTTTTAATTTTATCAAATAAGTGTTTAACATATTCGAGTTTTGTTTTCTTAAGTCGTCATCAAGTTCTACAGGTAGTTTAAATTGTAAAAAGTATAAAGATGGATTTTCCGCACTTGTGATATTCGTTACATTATTTAAAACACTTATATTCATATATGGCTTCAAAAATATAACAAGGTTTTCTTGAACACTGTAAAGCTGGTTAAGCTCTTTTCTTTTTGCATTGACTATATTAATTAAAGGATTAAGAACATTCTTATGTAACTTTTGAATTTGTTCGGTTTTATTAAAAACAGTTGATGAATTAATTTTACCATATTTTACTGGAATAGTATCGCGTTTTTTCAATTGTCGGAAATCTGTTATAAACAAAAAAAAACAATATTTAAAAAATAATTAATATACATGTTTACAGTTATTCCATTTAAGAACAATAAGGCTGTGGAGGATAACACTTAGATATAATGAATCATGAAAGATTTTGGCGAAACATACCGATGTTGTTATTTCCATTAAATTTTTTGATTATATCATTGTTAAATTCTACGCTTGTGTCAAACTTGTTCACTCTAAAAAACCACTTGAGTATATTTTTAGGATTCATTTTTTTATTTCCTTTCTCAAAATAAATCGATCTTTTATATCTACTCAATAGCAAATTTCTATCTGAAAATAATATACATTTTTTTTAATTAACAGCTAAACAGGTAATATTTAATAAATACTATATTAATAGTAATTAAAAAAAATAGATCTTTTATTATATTTGATTTAAATATATTGTACATTTTTACTACTTATTTAAAAGTCGATATAAGGAGTGTTAAGCAATATATTTTTAGAAGCTCTGTCAGTGTTGTCCTCAGTTGTCACATATATTAAGTATTTAATCGGTATTGATTTATTCACATAAAGTAAAAAAAAGTAAAGATGTGTTTCAATGCAACTTATGCAACAATTGTTTTGTAATGGTAATATTTACATTCTTTAAGACTTTCTATAGAAAGAGCCAATGTCCTGTGGTCTACATTTGATGAGACAACAGCGTAGCATTGTTCTACTGTACTACAATTCCATTCTCCTTTGATATCACAGTTACACACTTCGCAGCCTGTACAAATGTTACCTAAAATTAAATTGATTTATTAAAATTTAAAAACCTTGTAAAATACTTATGTGTCTTCGTTTGTTCTTTTTATTCTTAAAATCTTACCTTTGTAGCAGTTTGTGTATTGCGATACGAATGGTATACAATCTTTGTAAGACGTAGTTACTGCAGCTGAAATAATGTTTTGAATGTAAACTAATGTTTTGGTAACTACACGAAATGTTGCAAGAAACTGGAACTGAGAATATTTAATTTCTATGAATAACGATAATATAATAATAATATAAATGAATCTCTGGCTACCTATTTAGTAATAATTTCTAGGTCTACTAAAATGACACTATCCAATTTGGTAATTAATTTTCCAAAATTACTGACTTTTATTGGGTTAACTTGTTGCCTATTTTCATATTATCTGCTTTACCTCTTTTCTAGTTGTGAACTTTATTGCTTAAATTAAAGATACCTTTATCAACGTAATCCCAGAGTATATCATCAACCTCATCACTAATTTCATCATCACGTCTTTTGTACTCGTCTTCATCGCTATTCATAATATTATTCACTTCTCTATAATATTGACATCTTGATTCATTTATATCTATACAGTCGTAACCAAAGCACATTTCACAAGTGTCTGTGTGACTGAAGGAATCCTTGTTGATGTATTGAAACTCGAGACTATGTGTCATTGCTAGAAATTCATTTTTTTATTATTTTTCCGTAGAACCAATGCCTTATCCGAGTTTTTTTGCTACAAACTAACTTGTTCTCGCTTTGTTAAGAAAATCTATTTTATACTGCAGCCCAATTTGGTGGTTACTATTGTTCTGTCCAGGATTATTTAAATGATTAGAATTACTTATCTAGCCTTCACAGTCTAGTCACATTTTTGGAACAATTTATAAAGATTATTACTAACGCTTCACGCTTAAACAGACTGACTGACCTATTATGATGTGTTAAAAGTACTTTCTGAAAGTCTTAAACTATTACGATGTACTGATCTATGAACAAAATCTAGGATATGGGGCACGTAATAAACCCATTTTAATGTATTTTTAGAAGGGTACTAAAACGAAATCATACTCACCGGAGATGCCATAAATACCTATGAATAGCAGCAACATGACGTTCATCGTCGGAACAATGCCGATTTCGTAATACGAGAATGTTTGCCCAAATATACGTGGAAAGGGTTGGATTTATGAAGTTTTATTTCAGTTTATGCAATATTTTACACAATTACTTAAAAATTGCATTACAAGCTTACCTTACTTGCTATATAAAGAAACATCTGAATAAGTATTAAGACGGAGAAATAAGTTTAAAAATTTTTTTCGGACTTTTTGTTTTGTGTTTTTCAAATCAAATAAAATATATATTGGAATTTCATTTTACGTATTTATTGTTAAAAAACTAACGCAAAAAAAACGTTTCACTTAATAAAGATGTTATGTTTTTAAATGACGATAATATCTTCGTGTGATCGGATTGAACGATAATATATATTCTATATCAACCTGCTTCTACTACTTACTACTCGTGCTTCTAATAGTATAAAATCCTTTCAGTACTTTGGGGCCATCCATTAATTACGTCACACGAATTCCAAGATTTTTTGACACCTACCCCGTCTCTGTCACAGCTGGTCACATAATGTAAGACTCCCCCCCTTCCTAGGGTCCACAATGCCTGCACTCTAAAAGTGAAAAAAAACGTATTTTACGGCGGAACGATTATGGGCCTATATATAGTCGAGATCGTTGCACCAGAGCACAGCAGCTAATACAGCTGTTTGTTGATTATTTATAAGTAGAGTAGTTTTTATTTTAGCATAGTAGAGGAAGATTTCGTAAAAGGGCAAAGTGATAATGAACCTAAAATTGATATATACGCAGTGATGGAATTGTTTTCTTCAAATCCGTATTATGTTAGTGCTGTAGACATATTTATTTGTTTCAGGCGCAAATTTTAAGTCCTATGATATGTTTTTCAAATTATTGTTTAATTTTACATTAATTTTTAAAATTAATATATAAAAAAATTGGAAACTTCTCCATTTCAAATTCGTCGTTCGATTACTGGAATCAAGATGTGAACCGAAACCGTCATGTTTCAATACAACACCAGTAAGTTCGTGATTAAGAGGCGCCATTCGTCGTTCCAGGTTGTTGAAAGCACTTCTTCCTGGAGCATTTGTAGCAATGTAAATAGCGTCCTAATCAAAATCTGTAAAATGGCGTATATCTGAAATAATAACTCACTCGTGGATTTTCGTCAGGACCACCGTCGCAAGGAATAATAAATACTTGTTTTACAAAACACTTTGTTTCTTATGTTTATACAGATAGAGTTGCAAATGTTTTTAAGTACGTATTTCGTTAAAAGTGCAGTTTGTGCTTTAACACGTAGATTTGGAAATGTGATGTCACTAAATTTAGGACCCCTCCCACATTATCACACAATGTCACACATCGTCGAACCTCTCCCTCCTCCTTAACGTGTGACGTAATTTATGGATGGTCCCTTTCAGAAATAAGTGCTTCGTAACTTTAACATAAAAACAACAAAAATTGTTTGTACCTAGATTAAAGTAGAAAATCCGTCTCTGTATTGAGAAAGCTGACGTTTAATGTTTACAAACACAAGAATTGTTTCAGTACGATCGCCTACAGTTGACAAGTATGCTCGTGTTGCTACTCCTGGTTCCTCATGTTTTTGGGAAAGGTTAGAAATTAATAAATGTGTAACCTAATTTTTAATCCAGTTTTATTGTAAATGGGTGTTATTCAAAAAAATTGTACATTTATTACTGTCCTCCTTGCCGTCATGATTATTTTTTGTTTGTAGATGCTAAACCAATTGAATTTTATACTGTTTATTTTAAAATTTATTTTTCTACTACATCAATTGAAACGTTGAAATAATAAGCAGATTTAATTTAAATTAAAAATTCTGTGCAATGGTCGATATAACTTCATACATGTACATACATCACGTCCACTTTCTGTCCAAATACCATAAAAAATCAATTTATTTACTTCGGATTATGTTTATATATAAATTAAGGATATTTTAAGCACAGTATTTCACTAAACTAGTTTATTATGTTGAAATAAATATTAATACATTAAAGTTAAATTATTGGATTCATGTCCAAAATTACGTTTATCTCTGTGATTCTTTTATGTCACGCTGATTACAAAATATGTATTCCTAAATTAGAATCACTAGATCCAAAATTACCAAAACAAGGGGCGTAATCGTTGATTTTACCATTTTGTTTAGACATTTATTTCTGGATTTCACATTGTTAATTATAAAGATTAGTGAGTATTTTTCATTTTTATTTTTAATACAAGAGATAAATAATGGTTGTTGAAATTAATTAGGCGGGTAGTTTTATGTGAAAATAATTTAGTGTCGGTTCCAAAAATAATTTTATGCATTACACATGTGCAGATTGTTCATATGAGTTATTTTTCTGTTACATTTCTCAGTTAGGCTGTGTACTGAAAGTTGAAACTTAAATTCAACTAAATTTTACATTATATATAATATGTGGTGTTCCACACCAAATGAACGAGTGGTATGAAAAATCTTGATTTTTGATCAGCTTTTTTTTCATCCATATTAGCACCGTATTACGCTTCTTGGAGAGCTCACGCTTTTCCCTTTTAAATTTAAGAGTTTTATCTGGAGTCAACATATAGAGAATTCCTGCTTCATCAGCATTGAAAATGTCATTTGGGGGGTATTTTCCTGTCAATTTTGACAATACTTTATTAATCCAATCTTGATTAACATTTATATCAACACTTTGTGCTTCTTTACTTCTTATACCATAGTTGATATGATGACGTTACTTGTATTTTCCGAGCCAGCTTTCTGATGCTTTGAAAAAAGTTAAACCAAGTTCTTCAGCAAAATTCTTCGCCTTAGCTTTGACGATCGGCCCCGAGATAATTATATTATTCTGGCGCTGTCGGTGAAACCATGATAGTATAGCTTTATCCAAGTCTTCGTATTTAGGTTTCTTTAATTTGTCCTCTGCATGGAGAATTTTTCCTTTATTTTTCCAAAAAAAGTTTACATTGTATATATATATACGTCCTTAGAACTCATATCTGTTACTTTTACTGGGACATCAATGAATATTCATATCCGTTACGTACAATTTTTTTGAATAATATGCATCTATCTACTAACTTTTAACATTTATTTTCTATTAACTTATGCTTTTTATTTTATTAATTTTTGTACAAGATTTTAATATCTCTAATTACAATTATGTAGGGCTTTCGATAAGCAGGTTAATGTGAAGTAAAGAAGTTCTGAGATAAGTGCGTTTAGATAAAAAATATGATCATGGTTATAATAATAAAATATAGCTCTATTATCTATATCATAATGTTTAGTGCCCTAGTAATCAATGATTCTTTACTTCAGAAACGTCAAAAGATGTCCACGTCATTGAAAAAATTGATACATGCCCAGAAATAGGATATTACTTCAAGAGAGTATCTAAACAAAATGAATTAGGACTTTCATGCTACTTGTGCTTCTGTCAGAGCAATAACATTGCTGTTTGTTGGCCACGAGATAACCGTCGATGTAACGAAAAACAATATTATCACATTGGAAGAAAAAAAAGGTCAGTTTTCTGAAATTTCATGAGAGAGGGATTGATATACTCCATTTAAACTAGAAGGAAATATAATAAATATAGTAAAACAAAACAGATAGAAAAAAATGGCGTAATGTTTGTATTCCAAAAAGTAGATATTTTTTGATAATTGTTACATACGTCATAAAATAAAATATACTAGTCTGTAGTTACTATATTATATTGTCTTATATTAATAAAATTATTAATGTAATCATTCAGATTACAATTGTCAATTATTATTAGTATCTTTAAATACAAGCACCTAAGATCTCTTTATTTTGTTTATTTTTTTTTTGTTTTTGCAGAGAATCTCGACCTCGACGATCGCCTGGGTTCTCTGATATATTCCTTCGTGATGCTACAAGAGATGGTTAGTCGTATTGGTACTCGAAAGGTACTAATTACCTATAATATCCAAAAAAATACAAAATGTACATTTTGCAATTTGAGAATCTATAATATCCTGTAATTCAAATCCGATTACCAAGTTTTAATTATTCTAGTTTGCTAAACGGAGGTGATGTATAACGTCCAATGTTTTGAAGTTATGAACGGATAGATTGTTGATAACATCCTTCCGCAAATACGCAATTTGTCTTTACATGTTAGTAATGGAATTATGCATATTATGTTAAACTAACCGATTTGTTTCTCGTTTCGCTGTACTAAGTAGAATTTTATAAAACTTTTACTACACTGTAATAAGTAAAGATTTCTTCGTCTCGTATATTATCTTTACATTCTCAAGGGCTAAACTTCTAAAAACACTTTTTAATGAGTAACTATTAATTAAGTACTGTTCAAATTTCATGTTTGTAAAATTAGTTATCGCAGTTCGTCAATATGATGAAAATTCATAAGTTGGATAGATTACTCAAAATTAAAAAATCATTGATAAAGGGAAAAATAACTTTTAATTATTTTTGTATTCTTCATCTTATTTAGTTGAGATACTATTAATACATTGACCAGTAAATGTTGTTGTTTTTTAAATTTTAACTACAAAAGTCAATAAAAAATATTTTTTTAGTTTTCAATAGACAAGCACCACAACAGTGTAAGCCTCATGAGTCAAGTTTTAGCGAAGGATGTCCTCCAGGTAACTTTTCATAAATTATATGACAATATAAAACTAGTTTGGAAATTAATAAAATAAATATGATATTTGCTTTTAAATTTTCATTATACGGAGATTAAAAACCTTTCATTAAAATCGGAACTATTTTGTTTGTTTGAAACAATATTTCAAAGGATTTATAGTAATTAGTAATCAAATATAAATGAGGAGTAAAATAAGGGAATGTTAGCCACTGTGTAAACCCAAGGTTAGGCTAACACAAACCTAACCTTACACAGAATTAACTATTAGTAACCACGTGACCTTGACCGGACAGCACTCCCAGCACGAACACAACACTGCACTACACAACACTTCCATTAACACTATCCAGAGACTACTCCACTCCTGGAGAGACCGCGTAAGACTAACTGCATTACGATTGTCGAGGGTATATAAAGATTCAACTGTCAAAATGACGGAAATGACTACTACCCTACTCCAGCGCCATAGATGGCGATGACGATTCGATTATTCGATAATCGTTTACTATTTTTTGACATACATTTTTATTCTAGCGGATTGGTGCATCGGCTGTACTGTATGTGACTGTGATGCTAACGGTCGTTGGGACTGCCACATCTTAAGTTTTTGTCCTGATAGTAAGTTGTTTAATAAAACATTGTTTGTTATAAGACGCTTCGTGGAAAAAAAGACTAATATTTTATACAACTTAATTTATAACAATGATTAAGCAAACTATAATAATGCAATTAAAATTATAATAATACAATTACAGATAAAGGAAAGAAGCAGATGAAGAAAAGAAAAGGATCATTGCTAAACAATAATGTTAAACGGCAGTTACCGACGACAAAACTAAATCCTAAACGCACAACGATGAAACCAAACAAAAAATCTCAAGATAAAACCACTAACAAAAAGCCAATTAAAAATCGAAAAATGCAAGTTAATAAAAATAAAGTAAATTCGAAGCAACATAAGAACCAGAACGTAAAGTCTAAGACATCACCAATGAAAAAACCCAAAGCGTCATTGAAGAAGAAAAATGTACCATTAAAAGGTAATAAGCAAATTAATAAAAAGGAAGATAAATCGAATCAGAAACAAAAAGCGCCTGTAAGTCTTAACACACGAAAAGCAAATGCTAAAATGAACACACAAACTGACAGCACAGCAACATTTGCTCAAAATATTCTGAAGCAAGTAATGGCTTCAGTAGAAAAAATATTAAATGAGAAACAAAAGAATTTCAATAAATCGATAACTCAAATGGATAATAATAAAATTCCTAAACACTTAAAAAAACATTCAAAGAATACTAGAAAAAATAATAACAACGATCAATTAAAGCCTAAAAGCGAATCAAAGATTAATCTAAAGCACAGATCGAAGCACATCATTAAGAGAAAGCAGGATGAAAAATTGGGAAGTTACGCAAGAAGAAAAAGGGAAGTTACTGCTTATAATTTTCTCAATTCCAATAGAGGTAATTAAATATGAAATAAGTTTTGCGAAAACTAATTTCTTATTGCATGGTGTATACAATAAATATTATTTTATTATTTCAGATAATATTTCTTTTTTAAAGCCTGAAACAGAAAAAAAGAGTTTAGTCAATAATAATACCATAAGTGAATTTGTACTTAAAAATCCCATATTGGATATAAGGAACACTTCGAGTTATTATAGTTATGATGTTTATAATTATGATATATTCAGAGATACGACTAGTAGTACGGAACCACTATCAGTTTCAAATGTAAATAATATTACCAGTAATATCATAATACCTAAAATTACTACAGAAATTAATAGTTTTCTGCAAAATATTTTGAAAAATACTACTAATCAGAAAAAAGCTAAGCAAACAACAACATCATCTTATGAAGACTTAGATCAAAAAGAGAATTATAACAAATTAAGTAGTGATAGTGGTATCACTGAGCAATACGATATTATAATGAAAAATATAACATGTAGCAAAATATGTAATTTAAAGGAATTTTTGAAAAAAATTGTAATTAGTTTTGATAAAAGAAATTCAACGTTCACAAGTAATAAAAAAAATAAATTCAATGTTTTAGATAAACTGAAAAGTTTTTTTGGAAATATGTTTATAAAAAATACAACTCGTATTGTAAAGCCAAAACAAAAACCGAATTACCCCTTTCAAAGGAGCAAGATAGTAAATAGTTTATGTAAAAAAATTGGTACGTGCAAATACAATTCTGCAGATAAATTATTACAGTCTAAACTTAATGAGTTGAAGCAGGAAAGTAAGAATATTTTGAAATCCGTAAGGAGTATAAATGGTCTTTTAAAACTACTTGACATAAAGGAAAGAGAAACATTCACAACAAAAGAAAATTTTATGAATAATCATGAAAGAATATTAACAATGATTTTAAAAGATGAGTATGGGTCATACTATAATTCAGCAAATCTGACAGATACACAGCGTACTCAAATATATTATATCAAAGAAAATACCCTGGTATTCATCAAATCGGTAGAAAGATTCACACATATATTGAACGACATAATCCAAATTTTAACAAATTCTAATGACTATAAATTGAAGGTTTCACATCGTTATCACAGATGTGCAAGAAGATATGAGACAAATAAGAATAATTCCATTAGTGAAAAATTAGAGAAACTAAGGAATATGTTGATCCATTATAATTTAGTGCAAAATGTATTTATGAAACAAATGTATGATGTAATTACATCATTAGAAGACTCTAAAAATTCGACAGATTTAATAAAACCAGTTAAGGTGAGTCATAAAATTGATAATAATAATAGTAATAGCACTATTGCTATAGATAATTATGTGAAAAATATAATAAAAAACCTCAGGAAACTGAAAGATTTGGCTCAAAAGTTGAGTTTTAGGAAACGAAAGAGAAGATCAATCATGGGAGATGATGATGCTATAGAATATCTATTAATGTTAATGGAATATATTTTAAAACAAAATCGACCAATAAATGTTTCTCCTGGTAAGTAATTGTTTTAGTTAATTTTCTGCTTTCCTTAATCTTTTTTAAATTGGTGCTTATTTATTTTCAGTATACGACGGTATTGACCTAATAATAGAAGCTATTAAAAATTCTCCTAATATAAATCTAATAAAAAAGAAAATTTCAAGTACAGAATATAATTCAAATTCATATCATGAGAAAACTAACAGGAGCCAAAATTTTGCGCAAAGACTACAAGTTTTAGAATCTTTAGATGAAAAAGATACCAACTTGATGAATGACAGTAGCTCAAATGATATGAAAAATAAAATTGAGCCTTTGACATCAAAACCAAAAATTATTTATGATCTAAACGAAAAAGTGGAGGCTTTAGAAAAAATTGTAAAAAATGTAAGTAAAGAAATACGACGGTATGAAATATTCGTTGATGATGAGGAAAATGATATGCCCATTGATAACAAAACCAAAGAAATAGATATGGGACAAGAAACTTCCACAGTAAATATAACAAATGAATATAAATTACCAGTGGTAACGTTCATTCCTACAGAAAAAGAAGCAGAAAAAGTAAATGTTAAGAAAATGACATTGGAGTGGGTTGAAGAAAATTACAATACTGAGAAAATACAACTACAACTAAAGGAAACAACAACTGAAACATTTTCGAAAGCAACAAGAACAATAAAAGAAAAAGATAAATATAACAACGACATAAGTAGCTTTTCTGAAGAACACGATGAGGAAAAAGGCAAAAAAGTCAAAGCTGAATCAGAAGAAATATATAAAAGGCAGATGAATCTTTTTAATACTTTAGATTATGGGACAGAGAAAACCGTCGTAGATTCAGATTCACAAGAGGAGAAATATAATTCAGAATCTTTTCCGTTGTATTTTGTATGAAGTAAATAGTAAAGTATTAGAAAAGTAGCCCCTAGAAATCAGTAATCTCAAAAAGTAATAATTATGATACTATACTCCCATACCGCCTACATGGCAACTACAAACTATAGAATTATGAAGAAATAATTTTGATTTTATAATATTACTTTTTAAAATATCCATTATCATATAGTATAACGTATGAAGAATCTTCTATATATGGAAGACACACCAAAACTTCATTAAATTTCTCTCTTTTGAAAACTGAGGTTATTTTCTTGATCAAGTTACTACCGAAGTCAATCAAATATTTACAATATATTATAATTCACTAACAAAAAAGTAATTCAGTATTATTTTTCATGTGACATCTGCTCAAGAAAAATCGGTCCAAGATACAAGCTTACTTTAAAATTATTTTACATGAACTCAGTTTTACTACTGTTTTATCTCAACGAAAACCTGAACAACAAATTTAGGTAAAGTTATTAATAATTTTATTCGTCATTGTTTTGGGATATATAAGACCTAAGACATATTACGAAGATAGAAACATCTGTCGAACAGTGTTGAACAGTGATGTAGAAGTAATAAGCTCTATAATACGAGTATATCAATATTTTGTATTACACGACTATAATAACACCACCGAACCTTGGACGCTTGTTGATTTTCTTTTCCTAAAAACATAACAATAAAACATTTTTGCTAAATCTTTAGGATAAAAGAGCATTCTATGAATTCTATCGCTTTCGCCTATATCATAATATCCACTCAATATTGAATTCTGATGTCGCAACCGTTCCACGCCGTCGCCGCCGCCTTCGCGTCTGCTTCCGTTGACGATTGCACCAAACAATTAGCATACAGCGGATAATTATTAAGAGCTAATGATTAAAATTATTAATAAGTTGTATTTACAAGACCAACTACTTATATTCTTAGTTAAGTCCAAATTGAATTCAAACTTTTATAAATAAATAGATTTAGTATGTTGTGATTACCTAAACAAAGCAACATATATTAAATGGTTTTTTTATTTATTCTTTGATGTTTAATTGTCAAACACGAAATAAAATAAATACTTATTAATTTTTTAGGTTGTTATTATTGTTGTACATTTGAATAATACTCTATAAAACGGATTCTATCGTGCTAAGGTTTTTTTTATTCTGACGTTTCGTTCATGTCTGTCTCTGACCACGAACACTGAATAGTATATAGTAAGAAACAAAAACCTTAACACAATAGAAACCGTTTTATAAAGTTTTATTTAAAAATAAATACTTTCAATTATATTATAGACAACGCAATAAAGAATATAATTTTGGACACAAATATAGAAGATATTTAAAATGTTCTGATCGTGAGCGAATGAAGCAGTGATGACTTCAATGTCTCGGGATGTCCGACTTCGAACCTGGGTACACACCTCTGCCTAATATCCTCCTCAGAATCTCAACAGTTGGCTATTGTCGGGTCGTGATGATTATGTGATCATTAGTTTCTCTCTTAATCCGTTTCATTTATAAATAACAATCGGTGAATTGTCTGTTATAAGCCACTATGTCGGATTCCTAACCCAAATCGGCAAGCTTTTGCGTGACGTGCAACTATGCATGTGTAAATATAACAAAGTATTTTATTACAGCTATAGATTACTTGATTTCACACATTTAGAAATAGTAAGGTAAGCACGAGATGAATTACGAAAGTTGCAATAGTGTTATGTTTCAAAAGTAAAAGGGCTTATTTCAGAATGCCCAACTCAAAAGTTAGCTAAAGAGACTTTATATTCTTCGTAACGAAGAGCTCTTGTGTAATAATTCTTAACAATGAATATATATTATACTATTTAAAATTTTATTTATTACTAGATTTTAAGAGTCTGCATGTAGAGACTAGAAATCCCTGATGGCAAATGTTAGGCTAGTTGAATTAGGGTTTCGTGGATGTTTTGTTACTAAGAGTACTCATATTTAAAGTTTCACACGTAACGTTATACAAGTATTCTCTTTAAGTACTTTACATAACAAGGTGCCAAAATGGCATGTGAAGTTAAGTTTTATCCCTTGAACTTACCTAGTTAATAGAGAAATAAATTTAGATCAAGAAAGCATATAAAACCAAATTGGTTACATTATACTACTTAACTGGTTTTAGTTACTTCTTATTTGGTTTTACCTGCAGTGTCTGTCTGTAATCAAATCCTGCAAGTTCGACTGGAACTTTCCGGTTTTAGATTGCATGTCATATCGGATGGCAATCCAATATAATTATGACATGAAACTGATTTGATGATGGAGCCGGAAGTAACCTCATCCAGTTTGAGCTACTAGGATTGTTTTAGATGATATTGGTAGTACGAATAGTAATAGCTAATTATTTGGGCTACATAAACGATTGAAGCCTGAAGCAAGTTTTATTATTATTGTAAATGTAAACGTAAGTGTTATGTCAGCAACAGCCTCCCCGCCATGCGCCATTCTCGACCTTAGTTCCCTCTCGATTTTGACATTTCACTGTTTGCCTCCAAACAAACTCTACGCCAATTTGTTTTTACTTTTTTAGTTTACTACGAGAAAAGTACAGAGAAAATATTTTGGAATTGTGAATGTAATGTGATTTTATTTTGTGTTTGTGGTTTTTATAAAAGTTAACAGAAAGGGATTTATGTATTTGGTATGTTATTTATTATTTTAATTTTATAATCAGACAAGCTTGTAGCACCTTATCTGTTTAATAGTAAAGATTTTATTGCAGATAAAACTAATATAAAAAGAGTCAACAAAGGTTTAAAAAAGTTAATAAATATTAAATATAGTATTTGCAGTATTAAGTAATAAACATAAGTAATAAGCATAAACTTTGAAATATGAAATCCTATAATTTCAATTTTCTATCAAATTTCCGTCATAAATGAATATTGAATGAGAGTCGACCAAGATCAACAAACAATAATTACCTATATATGTATAAAATCAACTTAAATATAACCAGCTACTATTTTTATTAATAAAAAGTCAAAAAGTATATATCTATGTAATATTTGTAGGTACCTATTATTTAATTTAAATAATTATATAAAATAACATTTTGTAACTTCTTTACATAATACGAGTAGATATAAGTAATTCACAAAAGTGCTTGACCTTAAAATAATTAATACTGTAATTAAACACGTAATTTTTCCATTCAACTTTATTCGTAGGTATTTTTAGTAGGTATAAATAAAAATGTATTTGTAGAAAATATATTAATACTATTATTTAACTAGTCAAAACATAACCCAGATTCGCTGGGCCTAATTAAAAAAATTATAATAACTTATTAATAAGTATTAATAACATTAAACAATAATTTTGTTATTGTGAGTTTTAGCTTCAATTTTTAGTCGTCTTCTTCATTGCTGAAGGTCGTGTCTCTGAAACGTCCACAACAAGACGACGAGGACCTTTCAGGAATACGACCTTGGTATTATATAAAGACCCCGCAAATTAAGTTTTATCTTCTATGAACAATTGTACAGATATACAATACGTTATAGTTGTTACAATATTGAGCGCGTTGATGTCTTTTGTACTTAGAATATTATTATTGTACAGTTTCCTATACAATTAAAAGAATTACTAACTGACTGACGTATGAACGTAGGAACGGAAATAATTTTGGAAACAGGATGAAAGTTTGTATGAATATCCGTCATTTTTTAATTCATTATATTAGTAATCAATTGTCAAATACACTCTTGGACTGTGACGTGGGTAATGCATTAATTGTTGTAAACTGAGCTAAACCGATTTTGATACTTTTTTCGTATGTGTTTAAGGGACGGTTGATGGCTAGATTCAATAATTATATTTTAGATTATAAATGTAGTTAGAATTCTAGATATGGAGATATCAAACCTCATCTTTATTTATTAACATTAACATTACTTTAATGGCAAGACATCCACTAATTATTATCAAGTTATTATATTGTAGCAGGAAATTACGATCTGGGTAAAGTGACTGGATTTTATAAATGTAGGTAAATGTCGCTTATTTTTATGGTGTCTGAACTTTGCAGATTTACAATAAAAAAATAAAATTAATATGATATTGTATGCAATTTTGTCTTCCAGGTAAAACTTATAAATAAAACTTATTCAATAATTGATAAAAATATTACCAAGCAATTTTTATACTTTTAAACAGTGTTATGTTTTGACATATCAAGTCAAGGCAGTTAATGATAAATGCCATGGTCACAAACTTACAAAAATAATGGTGAAAGAAACTAGTTTGAAGATTTTAGAGATAATAAATGTTATAATACATTTTTACTGTGATTTTGTAACAAAAAACTAGGACATTTTTATATATAAATGAGGACCACAATATTATCTATACTAATATTATAAAGAGGAAAGATTTGTATTTTTGTATTTTTGTATTTTTGTATGTAACGAATAAACATAAAAACTACTGGACCGATTTCAAAAATTCTTTCACCATTAGAAAGCTACATTATCCCTGAGTAACATAGGCTATATTTATTACAAGAAAAAATTAGAGATCCTTAGGAAATCTCACGAAAACCAATCCAAGGTGCCAAAAAATTAGCCATAAAATATCTTTCATCGCATGCGCTGCAAAAAGTATTGATGATAGAACAAAAAAATTTTCTACAATATTATAGAACGTATCAATATCTACAAAAAAGTCCGCGAGACCATATGTTCAACTATTATAGTTACGTCACTATAACTACTTTTTTACATTTTAAAAGTTGATAAAAATGCCTATCAAAATCAGACCATGTTTTCTATAACTTTGTATTAATCCTTATCCAAATAAATTATTTCGTATTCAAGACTATTTCAATAACTGTAAATTACTTTTTGAATTATTAAAATCGGACCTTCCATTCAAAAGATATTACGAAATTAAAAATATCAATATAAACAAAAAATACACGACGACGCGACGGGCCAGTATAGCGACGCAGCGCAGCGAGTAAAGCGGCAAGAGAGGGGGCACCGAAATGCAAGAGGGCTAATATATTTTTAAAAATAATATTCCACCCGCGCGAAGCCGGGATGGGCCGCTAGTTACTAATAAATTTGACGTGTATGGACTGTAGTATCACTAATAATCCAATTGAAATCTAACTATAAATAATAGATAATATTTTAGTTACTAGGTATAGGTATATCATTTTTGATTTAATTTATACATATACTAAAGGTATGTATTTTTTTAAATTAGTAGATAAACTAAAATTGAAATTATTTAAAATTGACCTTGACGTTTTGTTTAGACTTTAAGCTATGCATGTAGGTATATTCCTAATTGTATATTTAAAAAACTACATGTAGGCTTATTTCACATTTCTAAGATTATTTTAAAAATAATATGGAAGGTAAGACACGTTCACCAAGCTCTACAACCGTAACAATGAATTGCGCAACACGACCTCTCTAATAGTTAAGTTAAATAAACTTAATAGAGTAAATATCTATTTTTACTTGTACAGTTATATTTAGATTTACATATTTTGTATCTACTAGAACACTAAGGAAATCTGTATTTAATCAAACAAAATAGAAGTTAATAAAGTAAAACATAATTGATGAATTATAAAACCTATTGATGATTTTGAAAACAATAACAAATTAACAAATCATAATTTGATAAATGAAAGCGTAGAGTAATATATAAAATAATGTAAGGTCGTACAATTTAATTTAACTCTTTATAAACACTTTTTATGTAAATCTTGTATATTTTTTATCAGAGACCACGAACATTTTTGAAATAATGTCATAGATAAAATAAGAAATAGAAACTTGCAGCTATTAACTATCAGTGATGTTGTAACATCGAGACACTTGACTGACTTTTTAAATACACGGGAAGAAAATATGATTGTGATATAAAACAAAACTTTTTAATTATTAAAATTAATTTTATCATTTGTTGATAAAAAATAAAACTATTTTTTTCTAATTTAGGTCAGAGTACTTGTTAAGATAAATCAAACGAGCCCCAACGCAATGGTTTTCGTTTTACTACACTCTTTCCACCTTTTGGCTCTATAATAATATATAATAATATTGTACTGCCATCTGTTTTACGTACAAAATTACAATTAAATCGAGAATCAGAATGTGAGTCAAATGTAACTAACTAGATTAGACACACGATAGATGAAATGAAATAAAAGTAAAATAAAATATGGATCATAAGCCCAGAGATATATAAAAGATAGATAAGAGATTTAGGTATTTAGATTATCTATACATAGTAATTCATCATTAAATTAAAAAAAATAGTTATACTATTGAATATTTTAGTAATAATGAAATCATACAAGCAATAAGGAAATTATATTATTATTTTTATTAGTGTGTGTTTTTATGATTTTTTTAATTTTTCCTTTTCTTAGTATAAAAAATTATAAAATACCAGTTCTGTGTAAGATTTATGCTCGTGATTGATCAATTTCCATCACAACTATGAGTAGAACCTTCCGATCGCTATAATTTTACTTTGCAATTGTAAAATTAACTATCTTGCGGTTAATAAATTGGTGCATGTACATAGAGCTTAAGTTTTGCTCTTTTCACTATTTGAACTATAAAAACACCAAAAAACATCATAATCGGTTTGGCCATGGAATTTTATCATATAGGCTATTTAGGAAATGTATTAAATAACATTTGATATACATTTTCTTTTGATAGCCTAGTGGTTAAGACTTTAATGTCTTACTCGGAAGGTCCGAATTTGGTCTTGAGTACACAACTCTGAATTGAAGTTATGGGTGTTTTAAGCAATTTAATATCCCTTACAATTACGATGAAGGAAATCTTCACTCCTGTGAGTTCCCTAAAGTTTTCAAAGATTTGTGAAGTATTCCGAAATGAAAATGTAAAAATTATCACTGCACCACAAAATTTCTTTAAAAAAAAAAATACAAGACAGAGTAAACTGAAAATCAATAAGATATTTTATCTTGCAACCTCCAAAAATGACTACGATTTGGTGTTAAAAAACATTTAGTTTTAGGAATTGTATTACCTTTGATGCATGTTATACATTTCCGGTAACATAAATACTAATTTGTAATTCAATTAAATACGAGTATGTATGTGTTTTCATTGGTAGGTTGCAATAACTGGAATCAATTGAGTAAATATTTTTTATATGACAAGTGACAACTTTAAATTACTTCATAATAAATTTATTATACAATTATATTTTAGAATCGATACAAATGTCAAGGAGTGTTGCTACGCGATTTGATTAGTACTTACATCTGAAATTAGGCCATGTTTTGGAGGTCGAACATCTACTCAGACCCTTTGAGGTCAAAAGGTTTAAGAATTTCGGAATATCAAAGCCGGACTGTTACGCCAATTTCGAGTGCTCAAGACACCTTTTTATCATTTTTTGTGGCTGTAAATAAACATTTTCATTTTACCTAAATAAATGTAAAAAATTATTAATATATTTACGGACATAAGTAATTTGCTTATTTTGGAAAAAAAAAACCTTGTTTTTATTTTTGAAATTGATTTATAGTTACTGTTTATGAATATTATCTTGACTAAAATGTCTAGTCAGAATTATTAGTCAACTATTCTCATAAGTATTTATTTTAGACAAATATTACACAAAGAACCTTCTAAATGCTAAATGAAATATTGCAACACTGAAGACTTCAAGTTCACTGTTCTGTTTGATAGTTACACAATCAAGTCAATAATCTTAACAAACCTTTGAGATTGAGATGTTTTTAAGATGGTTATGAAATATTCAATCTGGCTATAAACCAGACAGTTACCATATTATGGGTTTCATTTATGAAATTCCTTTTTAGGATACCGTCTTAATAATAATCATATTATATTGTTATTAACGGACTATTTGTACTCTAGGAAGTCTAGGAGCGTTATTTTATATAGCACGGTATTATTTAGTTATTTTGAACTTTATTAACTGTTTGTAACTGTATTTGAGTATACAAATATTTGTCTATATGAAAATGTATTGATTGATAATGCCTAATTCAGGTATATATTTTATTTTTTACTAAAATCTGGATAAGTAATAATATACCTAACTTTAGCTTTTATTACATTGAAGTTTCGACTGTCACAATCGTGCTTGAATTTTTTGTGGAATACAGTGAAGTTTTCTATTTGTAAGTGACCGATGTCTGTATATAAGCGATGTTTCTAAAAATGTAATGTGCAAAATACTTATTGATAAGAATGCAATCCCAAAATTTTGAAGAAATCTGTCATAGGAGTAGTTCTTAAGTTTTTCCGAAAACATTAGATCGATATCAAGGTCAAAGAACTTTTTTTAATGAATTGTAAAGCTGTAGGTAGATGATGAGGTTTATGTAAGAAACGCCTTTCAAGTATTTTGTCAATGGTTTAAACCATTTGTCCATATCTTTTGTTTAGTCTGCTTTGAAAAATTAAGAATAATTAATTGTTTTGACCGTGGGAAAAAGATTTTGACATTCAACCAAGGTTTCTTTTTCGCTTTAATTAATTAGTCTTGACAGGGCAAGGACATTTACATTCTAAGCTAATAGTTCCGTGGTAATACTAGAGATCATTGTTGCGACCTTCTAGAATATCATATTGATGTGTGTGTCACCTTAGTTATAATCACAAAATGTCTTAATTTATTTACAAGTTGCTATTTACTCTTGATTTGAAAACACCAACAGTATCCGGAAACATAGACTTCCGGCAGATCTTTCAACATCATAATTATAGTGGGTTCGAAAAGCTCGGGGAATGTCCAACATGATAGACTATGGCCTAACTCTCTTCGCATTCTGACAAGACCCGGCTCAGCAGTGGGCCAAAACTGGGTTTTATGATGATAATGAATAATTCAATTATTTAGTATTTTATCTCAAACTGTTGTTTCTAATTTTCAATTTAAAAACCTCCTCCTCTGGAACGGTAGCTAAACTAATTTGCAAAAAGTGTAGCCCACTTTAAAAATACAACAAGCCTCTCTAATTTAAGTTCTTACAAAAGGCCATAAAGATTCACTTTTTTGGTTGGAAGACAATAGATATTCCATCACTTTTTCAATAAATAATTAATTTGAATAATAATTAAATGCAGTGGCCGCATTTTTTCTTATTTTATTAGTCAATGATAAATTACTTTTGGCCAATCGGTAAATATGATGATTTTAGAAGGAAAATGAAAAAAAAAGCAAAAATAATTTACTTGGCTGTAATTTGCGAGTGGTGGAAAGAAAACCTTAAAAGGAGTAAAATGTTAAGAGTTTAGATAAAATATTTTTTGTTAATAATATATTACAGTACAATATATAAATAAAAAAGTAACTCTATCTTCTCGGTGGCATCGTGTCGGCAGAAAGTGACACTTTTCCATTGTCGATGTCCATGGGCGACGATGGCCACTTACCATCAGGTAGGCCGTCTGCTCGTTTACCCCTTAACTGCCAAAAAAAACACATCATATAGAATGGTATCTGTAAGGCTATCGAATATTCAAATTGTCTCAAAATAATTCAAACTTACCTAATATATTTAAATCGATTGAAATCGTTAAGTTCATTAGTGTACCTATGCACTATTAAATGTTTAAAAGATTTTCGCCTTTGAGCAGCAAGTTAGAAAATAACAAGACTTAATGGGTCATATTAGCCTGTATTTAAGAATTCATATGTAGACATCAAACCATTTAGTACTTGAGCGAAAAGCCCTATATAGAAATAGGCGCGGTGGTGACATAACGTGTTACGTAAACATAGTGTTTAAACGCTATTACTATCTGCTATGTTAGGACGTAATATGTTCGATACACGGTAACGAAAGTGTAAAAGTAATAAGCATACTAATATATTAATGCGAAAATGGATTGTAATAAGCTACTCTATCTATATCTATATAAGCGTATCCTGATGAAATAAATATATCATTTTAATATATTTTTTTCCGGATATTCACAAAATAATATTATCAATTTGAAGGCAGAAAACTTTTTATTAGGCTCTTTTAACAAAATTGGGGAATTTAGAAAACATTAAAAAATATTATAAAACTATCAAAAGAAGTTTTATAATCTAAATATTATAACATAACGAAAATATTAAAACTATGAACTCGGTTTTTACTTCACTCATGTTTTATACATGAATTAAGTTTTTTTCCATTTATTTAATCTGGGGCATAAATAGTTAAGATAATTTTTGAACCCACAAAGAAGGAAGTGTTCCGGCTTTAAGTCATCATTCATCTAAAAAAGAAACAAATAAATATTCTCTTAACTGGTTGTTCGTGAATGGTTTACTGCGCGATTCTATTCAGCTCTTAATATCATTAGCTATTATATAAAGTAACAAAAAATAAAATTAATATTAAGTCAAGATAACTTCTGTAGGTACATATGCACTTCTAAGTTTAAAAAATATTAAAATAAACACAAACTCAAAATAAAAAAACAAGTATTTATATATAAAACTTCCTCCTTCCTATTATAGACATTTAAAAGTTGAATAAAACTATAATATGTCTTATTGGAGTTATGTTTATTTTTGAATTATCATATTAAGTTTTTATATCTTCCGGATTTTTAAAAATAATGTATGTAAGTAAGTGCATCGCACGTTGTTTGTTCTAAAGTAGTATTTGTATTGAATTAGAGATAAAATTAATCAACTTATAATTTATGTTTACTATACTTTATAGAATATTGGATCCTTAATGCTATGCCCGTTCACTTTACATTCCACACTTCGTGGTCAACCACTTTTTGTAACAGAATATAACGATAACATAATAAATGCCTTTAAAATTTATTAATTAGTAATTTAGACATGATGAGATAGACTAAAATTAAATAGGAATTAAATTAAAAAAAAGGTGAATTTTAATTTGCCTGTAAAGCAAAGGAGTATAATGTAGCAAATTTTTTAACTTGTTAAATGTTAGCAATAGTAAACAACAATTACATATTTATTTTTATATATAAGCGAGACTAATTATATATATATTTTTGATCAAATAAAACCATAAAATACAACAATCGCCATGAACAGCGCATAAACGGCGTTTGAATGAATGATGTCAAAACAAAACTTAATTAACAAAATTTAACTAACTTTGCACTGTTATTTTGAATTATAATTATCCATTAACTATATTTTTTTAATTAAAAACGTATTATAAGAACATTTTAATGAGTGGAAAAAATATCATACGACATCTTAAAACTATAGTAAAAAAGAACAAAGATAATCTACTTTAAGTGCAATACTTAGATAAGTACACGAATTTACTCCTACGCATTGTAGTATAAATCCTCTTCGCGGGGAATGGTGGCAATAGTGATAGCTGCATTAGCCCCGCCGAATCGCAATCCTGATTCTTTGGGCGAAGAATGAGCCAGCCCTCTGTCAGCAGTGACGGACAGACGTGTATCATCAAACGTGGTGTAACGTCTTTGAAGATTTTTTTTTGCGCTTCAGCTCCATGGCCGTAGGGTTTCTATTGCAAATATCTCGAATTCCAAAATAATAATTTTAAATAGCAATTTCATGTACTAATAATTGTGATCATATTAGAATCTGTTCAAAAAATAATTGATACTTCCAGTTTAGTACAACGATATAACTACGAGATTAACTCAATTACATTGTAGGAGTGTAATATATTCTCACGCTCTACTTTGTATGAGATTGTTACACAATCAGTTTTTAGTTTAGGTTTAGTTACAACAATAATTGTAAAATAACAATGGAATTATAAGGTGACATTATGTTGAGAGTGCTACTTGATATCATTTGTTTTTATTAATCATTTTCGTTATCATAAAAAAATAGCAGATTTATTATAAAAAGAAATAATATTAAATGAAAAATGTATGTCGGCGATTAAGATGGACTTGGGTTAACCTAACCTTAGGTTTGAACAGAGGGCCCGGGCACGAATCACAAGTCCAAGGCACTGTTTATGTTCCTCTCGTAATTGCAAGAGATCATGTTTGATTATTTATCGGTTCAGTAGCAGTATTTACGTAGCTAATAGTCCATTCGATATCATCAACCTTTGTAGTGTTTTTAAATATACCTCCACTCTGTCCTCCTTCCTTCTCATCCTAAATTTCCGACATGTTTCTCTTTAAATTGGAACCCATCCAGTTTAGTAATTATGAACTATCTCGCTTGGTAATTTATTGCTTCGCAATGTATCACAATAGACTTACTAGAATAATATAATTACTAGAATAAAAAATTATATAATAATAACCTCACAATTAAAAAACAATGACAAAATTGCATACAGCTTTCATAATTTTATTGTTGTTCTTATGATTAAAAGTGCTTGAAAATTAATTCAAGCTTCAAGCTTTCTATTTGATGGATATTTAAAAAGTGTTCTAAGAATATTGTAATAATTGTTGCGTAATTGTAATAAGTGGTTAGACTCTTCCAACTTTAATTCTGAGATTAAAAGTTACTTAAAAATGCCATAAAACGGAATTTTATTGATCAATTATTGTTGATGTTAATACAGCACTTGTGTAACTGTACAGTCTAGTTAACATCCAGTTCAATGCCAGCCTTTTCTTTATTTTTGTAAATGGAATTTTTGTTTCAGGTAAACCAATAAAAATGTTCGACAGGTTGCGGTAAAAAATGAAGGTTGATATAAGTGCCATATTATTTCTAAGTTCATTAACATTATCTTTATCTAAGTCTTTAGATTTCCAAAGAATTACCGACAAGAATGTAGGTGAAATAGATAATGATATTATTGACTTTGACGATGAATATTCAGTGAAATATGATAAGAGGTACGATGTACTTCCATGGAAGTTAAGTGATTTTAATAAAGATTCTTATAAGTATACTTTAGTAAAAGATGATAAAAAAGTTGAAAATGATAAAAATGACAAGAAAGAGAATATACAAATTACGTCTGAAAATACAAATCATTTAGTAATGGAAAAAACGACAGAACTCACCGTGATACCTTTGGAATTATTAAGTACAACTGAAACAGTGTCAATTAGTGTTACACAGACCACACCAGAGCCTGATTTAACAGTCATACCTCTCAGTACCACAGAGAAAAATCCAGTTCAAATTATTATTAACCAAACTATAACTTTGCCGCCTTCAACAGAGATGTCCGATGATTTTAATTCCACTACAGTTTTTTATGAAATGACAACAAAAATAATAAATAGTACAGAGAGTACTACAGAAAATAATATGACTGAAACAACAACGAACAACAAATATACAGACGAAGCAGTAACAGAAGATCCAGTGTTTACATTTTTAACACAAGAAGATTCTAAAGTACCTAATGTTATAGACAAAAATATGACTTCTGAAATATCAAATAGTAGTACTATAGTAAATGATACAATACACCGTACAGATAACGACAGTACAGAATTAAAATACGAAGTGCCTATATTTACAGAATTGGATGTTGAAGATTTAACCGAAGTACCAGAAGATTATTACGATTCGAAAGATGTAGTACCAACTTCTGCTCCTAAAACAGATGCACTGTCAGTGATTTTCGGATTTGCAGGAAGTGTAGTAGAAAGTGTTGTTGAGAGTGTAGCGACAAGAGTTGTACCAAAAAGTTTAATTGATCTATTTAAACGGATGCAGCGACAAAGTGAACTTTTGGAAGCTGAAAAATTGCGAAGTAAGGAAGAAAATGGAGGCATAGGTAATTACTAATTTTAATTACATCTTAGGTGACCATGATCACGATAATGTGGCATTCCAAGGCAACCTTGGAAGAAGTTTCGTGGTTATTTCGGTAAACAAAATAGACACAAAGATTTTTTTTTATTAAAGGCGGAAACACATTTAAGTGTCGTGGCGTGTCGTGTCGCGCCAGAAACGTATCGGTTTCATACATTGAATATGGCTAGGAGCATACTTGTGTGTTGTGTCGTGGCGCCGACTGCTGGCCACCGATTGCGCCGCGGTGGTGGTGGGGGTAAATGACGCGACACGACACGACAGGCAAATGTGTTTCTATAATATCTAGAGCACTTTTTTATTTTATTTCGTGAAATTTAGTATGTGTTTTTTTATGTCTCCTTCAACCTGCTAATGGACTTCCTCAAATTGTGCTTTCTTCATTCTAAAGTACTGTTTTTTTTCTGTCTCCCTCTGTTTATAGGATGAACCCAGAACCTTTTTTTTTTTGTCCTCAAGAAGTTTCATTGCTAAGAGAAATTGAAGGTCTTCATCAAAAAATATTCATAAGACTAGCGCAGTCAGTCAGTAGCGCAGGCAAAAAGAAATGTTTCGTAACTATAGTTATCATTTATAATGGGATACCCAAAAATATTAGAGAACTGGCTTTCAATCAATTAAAAAAAATTTAAACAAATGCCTAGTAGAAAAATGATTTTATGAACTAAAAAATTTGAATAATGTAATGTATTATTAATTAAAAAAAAACTATGACACTGTAGGTATAATTTAATTATGGCTTTTAAATTAAATTGTGTCTAAGTATAATTAATCTTTGACATTGTTTAATATAATTTATAATTGAATTTTCTGTAATAAATATTTGTATGCCAAATCCTGGCAAAACATGTGGAACCTTTAGCATGCATTAATCCAACCATTCTACTACATTTTTTACAAATAAATATATTTGATTTGATTAAAATCGCTACCCGAATGAGGGAAAAACTCACGAGGGAGGGAGGGACACGACACGTCACGCCACGACACGTAAATGTATTTCCGCCTTTACTCATAAACGAGAATTTTGACCATTTTAGGTCAGTTTACGCGAGGAGTCATCAAATCCATATCTACAGGACTGAGTAGACCCTTTAGCCAGATTATGGCTGGTGTTAGAGACATCGGTTCGTTGGACAGTGACCGTGGCTTCGTCAATAGCTTGGCATCTGGAGTAACAACTGTTGCCAACTCTATGGTTGATGTTTTTAAAGATAGAGTGCAGGCTATTTATCCAGGTAAATTATTTCTTTTTTTCTTCATTTCTTTTGCAAAAACATATTTTTTTTAAATGATAGATAAGGGACAAACGAGCAGTCAGTCAACAGTCCACCTGATAGAAAGTGGCCACCGTCGCCCAGGGATATCGGCAAAACTAGAGAGTTATCTCTTGATTTTTCGTTGCGTTGCCACTTCGAAAGTTGAGTTAGGATGGGGAGCGAAAAGAATGCTGCGGTTTCAATGGACCCCGAGTTCACTGGAACCCCAGCATTAATGGGATGGGAGAGGGTGGGGGTAGATCTGGCCTACATACGTCTCGACCGGAATGCGTCAAAAACACTTGGCGGTCGGATTCGCATGCTGGTGGTCGCAAGGCAGTCGGGGAACAAATCCCCGTAAACAATTTTATCTCTAATTCAGCACACATTACATTTTTAACTCAATCGGTTATCTTCCGAAGTCTCTCCTTAAGTTGATAAATTTTATGAATTTTAGGCACAATATGGTGTGGCGATGGACACTCAGCTCAAGCTCGGTCTAGTGATTTAGGATTATTCTTCTTTACTGATACATGTTGTAGACAGCATGACGCCTGCAAGATGTACATTTCTGCTGGCGAAACAAAGTTCGGTCTTACTAACACTGGGCTATTCACAAGGTAAATTAAACTAATATTATTCATTACTAGCAATGATAAACATTCTCTTTATCACAGCTTCTTATAAAGGATGCTATCACTATAGTTTAAAATTAGCCAAGTAAATATTTAAGACGGTAATAATCAACTTAAAAACCATTAAGATGTAAGTCGACTTTAATATTATAAAACGAGAATGTTGCACTAACAAGCGTAATCTCCGAATGATTATGCTTGTTAGGGCGTATGATTGAATTTTTTGGACGCGGTGTTCTTTTTACAATACCTACATGTCTCATTTAAAGAAAATTTTACTATTCTCGATTATTCTCTTTTATTATTATTTATTTACCATATGTAACAATAATTTAAAAAGTAACTTAAAAAAAAAACTGATTTTTAAAATAGGTTCATTTATTGAAGTGTACCTGTGCAAAACAGTGACTCGTTATTTGTAAATATATCATAATTAGTAAAAGTGCGTCTCTATGCATGTAGCTTTCCTTGGAACGGCTTGTTTATAAAATTTTCCATTCATATTTTACATATCTTATGAGGTTAAGGCCACATCAATAACAAACATATTGTCATCAGTATGTTGTAACATTTTTGACATGAAAATATTTGAGACCATTATTTTGATGACCCACTATAAAACGCAGTTATCTATTTAATGGATGTTTGTAATGTCAAGTCAAAATATTATCGATAGTTAGCAATATACATACGAGATAAAGCAATTAAAAGTGACATATTTTTAAATATTTGATTGAACGTCTAATTGTACTAGCTGACCCGGCAAACGTTGTTTTGCCATATAAATTTGGGGTAGGGCTCCCTTATCACTTAGGGGGATGAAAAATAGATAGTAGCCGATTCTCAGACCTACTGAATATGCATATAAAATTCCATAAAAATCGGTCTAGCCGTTTCGGAGGAGTATGGTAACTAACATTGTGACAAGAGAATTTTATATATATGATTCTCATGATAATTGAAGTAAGTGATTATACAGGATTTAAAATATTTAAAAAAGTTAACATTATAATTGTGGTGACCCGTGCAAACGCCTTTTTTTCTGTACATTTCTTTTAATTAATGGAAATAATTTCAGATGCAGGTATTATTTTTTGTTCTTATATTTGTGCCAAATAATAATATTTACATTTATATTTAGCGTTTTAATTTTTATGAATAGTTAAACCGGTCCTGTCCGGAAAAATTAGTAATATGAAAAAAATAGGAAATTTAAAAATTACCGTTTTACACCCAACAAAAAATATATCATACCTATATTATTATAAATAAAATTTATCTTGTTGTTACTACGAGTATATTCCAATTATGACTTTTATAATAATTTGGTGGAATCAATGATTTTTCTTGAATCTCGAGTTATATAAAAATTATTAAGGAATGATGATGATAACAATAAATAAATAGGTAATTATTAGATAATGTAGAAGCGACGAAAATTACTCTCAATTATTATTGTAATACTTGTGTTTTGAGTTTATTGCACGGTTAATTGCCTGATTTCTCAAAAGTAGGTATTTATGTAATAGTCATTGTCATTTTTAAGTTTTATGGTCAAGTTATGTAAAGCAAGATAAAGTTCATCATTGACATCATTACATAAAAAATTTGATTTCATAATTACATAATAAAACTTAAGTTGTCATTTCAGGTCGCACTGCAGTTGTGACGCCAAGTTTCGAGAATGTTTGCGAAAGACTAATTCACTTGTATCTGCCCAGATTGGTCTTACTTACTTCAATGTGTTAGGTCCACAATGCTTTAGGAAAGCCCATCCCATTGTGAAATGTGTCACACGAACCAGGTAAAAGATTTTACTATTATCTATAACCAGAAATTTAAAAGAACTATTTGTTTATGATTAAACATATCCCTAGCACTTAAGTCTTACAATGTAAATAAACTTGTGCCCATGATGTACAAACGAATAACATCAACATGTCACAGATTTATTATGAGCTTTGAGGGTAGAACAAAATAGTCTGTGTGAGTAAAAAAAATCCTGACCAATTAATTTCTTTGTTTTATTTCAAGGGTTCTCGTTGGAACTATATAAGTTATCTTAATCGACTATAAGTCTGGTCACATTTGTAACTTTGTCCTGTGCCATATCATACGTGAGACACAGAAAACGTATAATATATCAATAGAATAAAAATCTAAAAAATAAACATGAACTAAAATAGTATTGAAACAGTTTATTAATATAATAGATTAATATCTAAGTAAAAATATTTCTTGTTTTTCAGAATAACAAGTCTCAAGTGTGAAGAATATGAACTAGACTACACAAAACCTAAAATGTGGCAATGGTTTGATAATGAGACGTATTGAGAAAAGATATTTATATTTATTTCAACATAAATTCTCTTGTAGGCGTTGAACGAAGTGCGAGAAATTTTGTATATCGTCGAAAAACAAATATACAGATTGAGGTTGTTAAAGGAGGTGTCTTAAAATGGGCAAGGTAATAATAGATTGTGTGATTATTTTTGTCAAATTTTGTATAGATAGATGATGATTAAGTTTTTAACAATGGTACTATGGAACCTTTGAAATAAATCTGTGAAACAAAAATAAATATCCAATTGGATATTTTTAAGTATAAATTATTGTCTTTTACAAACAAAAAATGTAATTTTAAAATAATTACGCAATCAATTTGTTACTGTAGTGTACAGGTACCTGACCATACATTATGAAACACCTCATTTGAGAGAAATATTTTGTTTTTATCATTGTAAAAATTTAAGCTGTGATAATCAATGGAATTCCTTTTATTATTTTTATATTCTTTTTAAACCAATAATTGAAACTATTTACATTAGTGCATATCTGTATAATAACTTTAAACTAACCCTTTACTTTAAAGAGGCTCACTATTGTAATATAAGTACTATTATAATAGAAAGAAATAAATACAACAATATGACCTTTATTTCTTTATTTACCAAACATCAAAATATATATCGAAATGTTACATTCAAAAAAATTATAAGTCAATATGCTATTAACAACAACTATACAAATAAAATAACAAAACGCTCCAAAAAGTTTCGATTAAACTTTGGACCTTATGTTAAGTTTAATTAATAATTTTGTTACTACGATGACAATTATTTTTAATATATTAATGACTTTTATATTAAATGTATGTAAAATATCTTTAAATATCTTACAAAATTATTTTAGAATTGAATGTTGGGAAAAATAAATGTTTTCATACTAAAGCAACGTATCAATAATCTTTATAACTAATGAACAGGTTACAATCAAACTTTGCAAAATAATGAAAAGGTGAGTATTTTTTAATTCTATTTTAAAAATTACAAAATACATAATAATATAATAAATTGCGACGGTCTTTTTGGGTTATTGATTATAATTGTTTCTCCATATGATTAAAAACATCCATGTAAAATTCATTTTCATTTTCCCAAAATGATGTTAAATTCTGGTGGATAACAATCATTTCCAATAATGCAATATTTGAGAATGAACTTACCCCTATTTATTGCGATGATTTTTAAATCAAAGCTTGAATGTTTTCATTTCAAAATTACGAGCTTTGAGGCATTAAGTTCAAAAAATTATAAACATTTTTACTTTATTCAAAAATAACATAAGGTCCATTCTACTCGGAATCTACAGTGATATCTAAATGTGCGCAAAAATGTATCAGAAACTGTGTATATAGATATGTTCTCATTAGTTAATGGTTACATGTGCAGTCATTTTAAATATTATATGAATAATTATATTATTATTATGATTAATAAATGAAGATTGGAACGATTAATGTATATTTAACATGGTAATTATCTAAGAATAAATAATTGTTAACAAACAAAAATCTATTGATTCCTATTTTTTCTGAAATAATCAACTTTCCTTAGAATCGTATCTAAAAAATTGTAATAATTTGCATTATTTTGATAGTATATTTATTAAATATTTTATTTGTAAAAAAAACATGTTTGTTACTAATGAAGAACCTAATGTGTTTTATATATTTAATGTCCTTTTTACTGACATAATTAAATGTATTTAATTATGTCAGTAAAAAGGTTGATTAATTGGTGTTCTGGCATTAATTGCACATTTTTATAAAATATCCGCTACTAATACTACTTTGTTAGTTTACGTACATCGCCATTTATAAGATAATTTATATTATAATAAAAAATGCCTTTATAATACAAAGTTGTTAACAACAATACATATCAGCATAAATATGATGAATACTAAAAAATATTGAGTAACTGTTTATAAACGATATAAAGCGTAAGTTATAAACGTTTTTATCAAATTTATTTTTCATTTATAACATAATAAAATTATTAAGTATTTATGACCAAGTCCCTCCCAAGCAAAAATTCGTAAAATGCATAAGGGGTTAATATTATGATTACTGGTGACCGTCAGCTGCGATTCCGTGGGTGGGGTGAACAGTGGCAGCCTCCCAAACATGTAGAAAAAAAATTTTTTTCAGTCATTTGCTCCCATATGAAAATTTGTCGGATTATATATAGGTAAACACCTAGTATCTTGTTTTCTTATATCATTTAGATTATATATATACTCATAGTTACCATTTAAGTAGCTTTTTACTAAACTGAACTCCTGTTTGAAAAAAGCTACTTAAATGGTAACTGTAATTTTGCTATAAAAAATCAAAATGTTACATGGTCAAGGAGCCAGCTGACGTATAATCCACCACATTATGGTCTGCTGATTTTTTTCCTTCTAGATACTAGGTAAATTATATTTCGACAAATTTTCAAACTGGAGGAAATGACTGAAAAAAAAAATTCTACATGTTTGGAAGGCTGCCACTCCTAGCCCCACCCCACGTAATCGCAACTAACTGTCATGAGTAATCATAATATATATTCCTTATGCACTACACGAATTGTCACTCGAGAGGAAATGATTGACCGGATTTGAATCTGGCTTCCGTACCATTATCCCTAATATATAATAACAATGAAATTTTTTAGAAATAAACATAAATAAGTTAAATACTTTATACGACATATGATTAATAATACCTACTGAATGATTATTATTATTAAAAACACATATTCATAAGGACACACAAATTACAGGGGCATAATTGAAGTATTAATATAATGATATAAAAATCTAAGGTAAGCTACGCCTACAAAATTCTAAGACGAGTACTGGCCTATCAAATAGAGACGTAATATTGCTTAATGTGGTCCAACGGGTTATAATTAGGACTTAGTTATAGGTTCAGGCTTATGTCCCGATACAGGTCTTTAGGATACTTGGAAGTATATCATTATGATTGGAAGTACTAAGTGTTTAAGTCAAAATCAGGCTCTAGCGTGTTCTTGGGAATTACATTCTCCTTTCAAGTTCAATTGTACCTAAAATAAACTAAATTAGTTTGCACGGCAAGTTACAATAAAAGAAATATTGCATTTTATCTAAGATGATGATACCCTTATTGTCAATTCCCTGATATTTTTCTTATTACTCTCATCAATTGAAAATCACTGAATATCTTCCGTCACTAAATATCTTTTACAATTTAAGTAATTAATAAATAATTTGTAATAATGATATTCAGTGATCTTATTCGTCTAAAACAGCTAAGCCTCTACTTTTGACTAATGATTCCTGATGGACTAGATCAATACTAGGATGGTCCAGGATTGTCCAAGGGTGAGGTGAAATTGGTGTTTTATTTGGACCCTGGGATATAATTAAGCATTATAAAACTGACGTAACTAAATATTGTAGATAATAAATTACTCTTACGCGTTTTACTACTATATTATCATTAGTTTTCGGAATTATTTCATTTATACATACATATGTTGAAGTTGTCACATACAACTATAAAAATCTAATATATGAAATAATTCTAAGCAATCAATGACGATATTGACAATAACATTAAAAATGAATAGGTACACCTACTTATAACTTTATTTGGTAATTCAGGTAAATACTAATAAATATTTAAATACTATTAATACTAATATAATTGTGTCTAGCGTCTAAATACACGTCAGCTATAAATCAAACTATAATAAAATAAGGCAAATGGGTATTACGGAGGGATTAAAATATTCATTAAATATCAGGCACTCATATTTAAATTATGTTTCAAAGAAAAGCTTATAGGCCTAGGGTGACTACTAATTCTATAAAAAAAGTTATGCAGGTTACTAAAAGTTAAAAATGTTACATTATCGATGACCATAGTTACAAATCGTTCTTTGTTATTTAAAAGCATATTATTTTTTTAATATGAACTTCTATTTCATACTAGCATATTCCATTACAACATATTTATGTAAATTTTACAACATATATATAATTTTACGCAGTCACTAATATGGCTTTAAAACTTTTGGCAAATCATATATTGGATGGATTTGACTTGAATAAATCGTTCAATTCGTAATTTGGTTCCGAGTAAGTTTTTAACTTTATGAGTCACTGCTTTCGATCTAAGTTAACTGAATCTTTACATTTTAAATTCGTCCTGTTTTGCTACCCAATTTCTAGCTCTATTTTATTAAACAAGCTCTACATTCATCTTTATATAGCATAGGTTGCTAAGATGTCTTATGAAAAAGTTCACATTTTAAATTTATCATTTTGTAAGGTCTAAAATTAACTAAGCAACCCAAACTATATGAAAGTGATTATAACAAACCCTTCTCTAATATTACTATCCTTTAAAAACACGTTTGATATTTCTATTCCTAATTCGATAGCTTATACTTAAAGCAATGGACCCGATTTATTTAAATTATCAAGAAAGATTGAAGTTTCTAGAAAAATGAAATAAAAGGATAATAGTCTGAGAAGTAGTCAATAAATACTAATTTAACTAAAAGCAAATATTATCTAAACAGATTTTATAGAGGTAAGTATAAAGTGAAAGAATAAATAACTTATTAATACAATTATATGTTAAGAGTATATCTTTACAATACTGTACGCAATCACGAATATTTATATTATTCAATAAATATATAATATTTATATAAGCTATATTATAATAATGAAATGCATCGATATTGTGTAGTATACATTACTTTATCGGTTGAAGTAATATGAGTTTAAATAGTCTTGAAACGAGCGACGAGGTGCCTTATTTTAAATATAAATGTTTTAATAATGGTCTATGTGTTTTTAAAATCATGTCCAGTCTGCAAAGACTACCACTATATATCGAAAGTCTCAATTCTTTTTAGATAATTTGTGAAAATATTTTATTATATGGCAAAACAATGTATGCGAAAATGGACATGTTTCTATGTACGAGTATGTATAAATTTTTTTTGATTTCGGGGAAATTGTGGTACAAAAGTAATGGATTACAAATATAATAACATACACATTCCATGATATATTGAATGGGACAAGATTTTAAATACATACCGTTTATAATGATAAGCATTACAATAATACTTATTACAGTTTATTCATTGTAATTAACCAGTTTCGGTACTTGTTACAAATTAAAAAAAAATCTTACCACAGAAAAAGGAATAGATAGTTCTTGTATATATTTGTATACATTTTTATTATTATTATTGATTGAAAAACCTGTCAAAGCGAGCTTTTTAACTGTGAATAAGCTATACTATATTTTAATATATGTATGTTAAATAGCCTAAAGTCTAATTGGAATACGAACATTTATTTAGGAGTCACGATGGGATCACATATAATTTTATTAAAACTACTCTCTCAAATACTTCTATTAATACTTTCTTTTCTTAAGCAATTTTAATAAATGCTAATACAAATTGAACATTACTTCAACTTACTTTCTTAAGTTAGGGCAGCTTGCATAACATCAAATAAGTCAATTTTAGTATAGAAAAGAATTTATATATTAAGTTTAATTGATAATTGTAATAAAGCAAGCAGCCCTTAGTGTAAAGAAGATATTTTGAACTTAATTATTTTCAAATTCAGTATGACCACCGCCGGGCCCGTCATTTTTTAACCATGTAGCATAAAACGTGTCTTCAAATTATCTTTTGTTACCTCTGAAAATCTAGAGAACCTCATCCCAAATAAAGAATTTTATTTGTATTAAATGTCAAAAAACCAGTATATTTATAAAAAATACTTGGAATTTAATAGATATATTTATCGATTTCTACTAAATTATAGGATCTAAAAAGATTCAATTAATTTTTTAATTAATTGAATCTTTTTAGATCCTATATATTATATTTAAACAATACTTTAGTTTACATACGCCCTGTAAAATACATCTGGGGTAAAATGGTAAAAAATACTATAATTTTTTTTAAATATTTTCTGAAGTCAATATCTATTATTTGAAGAACAATAAATTGGTAGCTATTTTTTTCAGAAACGTGATGTTTTAAATTTATTAAAACGATGTTTTAATTGCAATTAATTTTGGGATGCCATTAGAGTTGCCACAATTTTTTTAATAATTATTATTAAAAAAAAAACATAGAAATATCAAGAATTTGTTAAATTTGTGCTGGTGAACGCGATAAAAATAATATTATTCTAACATATACCACTATATAATTTTGTAATAATATGTTATTTTAGTTCTGGTGGCAACCCTAGGTGTTAAGTAGGTAATGTTGATTCACGTCTAAGCGTAGTTGTTAGCGCAGTCAAAAAAAGGGAAGCAGGCGACGGGCTCGGCGGCGGAGTGCTAGAGCACATGAAGGTTCTCGCATGATTTCGATTTGGAGTCACGCGCCCAAACGCGGCCGAGAAGGCCTCGAACCTGCAATGATATTACAAACTTGTTAATCTTACAACTTACAACATAATCACAAAGTATAAACTTATTTCTTGCTTCAATAACCTAATTATTGCACGAGAAAAGAGAAGTAATGAGAGCGATGAGTGAGTGATAAGTAGAGAGAAAGAAAGTGGGAGGGAGATTGAGAAAGAGAGAGAAGAGAATTAATATACAGACGAAAAAAATAAAAGAGTAAAGTTTTCCATTAAGGAGCCTTCTGCCCGAATCATATTATGTTTGTGCTGTGCGTTAATTCGTTCATTTCTCTTCGGTATTTATTATACAATTATGTTTATATTATACAACTATATAAAGCCTGAAAAGGGAATTTCACGTAAACCGGATTACATACAAATGTCAGGTTCTGGATTTTGTTTATTTTACTTCTACGGGACTTGAATTTTATTGTAAACTAGTTTTTTTGTTACTGTTAATATAAAGAATAGCTTTACCTTAACACTAGCCGATAATCGTGTGCGTTTTCTTGGCGTACTTGCAGCTGAAGCTGGAGCAGGTGTTGTAGAAGTTTCAGTTTCTAATGGAGATCGCGCGCGACTGCGATTTTTTCGCGAACTACTGCGTTTCCTGTAATTGTAATGCATAAACATGTCTGCAAAATACATTTTTTATTTACTTTGCCAACAAAAATCACTTGAGCAACTCTAACAATAAATTATAATTATACTTGCTTCAATATTTTATTGTAATATAAAGTTAGAAGCTCTAATATTTTACCTTCAAAATATGCTGTGGTATTTAATGTTTTAAACTAATTACGAGTTACTTATGAATAAAGTTTTAGATTGGTTTCACCAAGTAATCTTATAATATCAGAATCAAATTTTTAGGTTTAATATAAGTATCAAACTTATAAGTATTAAAGCTTGTAAACACATGTATTATTAATATCAACTTCAAATGATATTTTTTTCAAAATTCTAATACTAAAATTGTCTATGTAATATGTAAGTAAATTTAATATAAAATAATCTGGTCGTTTAAATACTTTAACTAAATACAATTACATACTCGTATACTGTTTCATACCTAACTCTTTCAGCGTGCTGTTGCTTTAATCTAATCTGAGTTAGGAGTCCAACTAACAGTTCATCTACGTTGTGATTTATTCCCACCGATGTTTCTATGAACTTGCACTCGTATGACGTCGCAAGGGATTTACCCTCTGAAATAAATAAAACATATTTTAAATAAAATCTAAGTTGGCTGAAAATGCAACACAGTTCACAAGCTTTTTTTTAGCTTTGAAATAAAATGAATAGAACTCCGCACTACTTCGTGTAATAGTATAAAGATTTAGGTTGAGCTTAATGGGACCGATAACCGTGTAAAGTTCAACCTTGGACCTTTTACCACTTTACGACGTCTCTTGTGGAAAAAAATTAGGGTAAGGAATTGTAGTTCACTTTTATTTGGAGATTGCTTTATTTAGAAACTAATTAAACGAGAAAGAAAGCATTAATTTTGACGTAAGTAATGTCTATCACTGTAAGAGTTAAATAGCATACAAACATACTACTAAACAATTAAGTACATCATAAATTGAGTATTATTTTATAAAAGAATCGTTTTTAGTCAAACTTCGAATAATACTTTAATCTTAAGGGTTTATTATTCAGCCAAATACTATTTGTATTGCAAATTTTAGTCACAGCTGCGGCAAAAAATTTATCCTACCTAATTAAGATTCAAGCATACATTAAAATAAATAAATAAAAAATGCACGTAATGGTTGTTAGTCTTATTAGTTCTCTCAATCCTCGTTTGGCTGCGGTTAATATTTATATAAGTTTTTGTGGGATAAATATATACATATTATGTCATATTCATTTTCCTGATAAAATTGGAGAGCAACTGATTAGCTAAATTATAGATGAAAAATATGTGATAAATGCTCTCTAAGGTGGCAGAATTTTTTCGTTACATAATACACACTTTTATTATACTTTTACGTATATTATTAAGTAATTAGAATATTCCATTCCAGATTCATTGTCAAATACACTTCATGTTAGTAAGGAATGCGACATCGTAATTAGCTCAATGTTTTAAAATAATCATAATTTACGTCTCCACTTCAAACCTTTGTTTTATATATTGTAGATATGAATAACAAAAAACATCAATAATTTTTTTTATCCTATTATTATAGGACTATTGTATATATGTATAGATATTAGAAACACATTACATAATAACTACTATAAAAGAAATCAAATTCATTCAGCCGAAAATAATATCGGTAAAATTAATATTAAATATAGGCCAAAACATTAATCATTTCAGAAATATTGAATGAAAATCGATACCTAATATCGTAACATGCGTATCTGAAATTGGGGCATTAGCTGATGATTAAATTGTAATTTTTATCTGGGTATGGTAAAAGAGGGTTATTGATTTCAAACAAAAAAAATCTACTACCTTGGAAAATTAGTTTTACTATATTAAAATACACAATCGTTTTTGCAGATCCAAGAAATCGAAACAGAGCGACCAACATACGAAGGAATAACATTCGCATTAAAAAATATATTGTTTCATGCCATCAAACTTAATACTTTCAAATAACGTGTATTAAAAGCACCATTATATCCCAATTACCTGTAAAGATGAAAAGCGTAACTAATTCAGGTTTATAATGACCTCAATTTCTTTCATATAAAGCAAGAGCTTTCAGCTTTTAAAGAAATGTTTAATTACAAACTTTTAATTTTGCTCGAAATATTCCATTAAAAGTTTTCTTCTTAGCAAATGTTTATAATTGTTTAAAAATTTTGACGTAATTAATTAAAACCGCCGTTCTTATTATACGGTATGGAGAGTTTCAGTTACAATGAATAGCATTAACACAATTAAGCAAAATTAGTATTTTATTTAAATATAGAGTGTTTGTACTTAAATAAAGTGACTAAACTTTGAATAATAATAACTTTTACATGATTATATCATAATATTATAGAGGTTTCTTAAGGCTCAGTTCTGTTGCTTAGCCTTTTACGTATTGAAAGCGATGTAAACTTGAACTGAATGCAATAATTATTAAATTGTAAAGAAAATCGGGCCCATATCCAAACCAGTGTAACTAGGTATAATGGCAATATAACATAACCACATTAAACCAACCTGTTTCACATTAACGTCATTATCATCGGGCTGAATAATTCGATCAAACACTCACGACTGACGATGGATTAGCACCAACTTAGTATAGATTGAATGTATTCATAATATGTACTATTATTAAATCGGAGCTTATTCAGTATAACTAAATTGGATTAATACAATTTCTATCTGGCAAAATACTCCCGTAAAGATGCTCACTTTTGCTCAAACGAAGATTGAGGGCTATAAGTGACTTGTCGATCCGCGATCTTTGCACGGGTGCTATCTTCCACTTAGATTTATCAAAGAACATTAAATTTTCAATATTTTATTATTGCTAAATAAAATATTTCTGCTGAATAAAAATATTCATACGTTAACGGTAGAAGCATATATATTTTATTATTATATCCCGCAGGAACGCTGACTTTTTCCGGGTTTAAAAATAGCCTTTGTGTTTATCCAGGTTATAAAGTATACGTGTGTCAAATTTCAATGAAATCCTGTGTGAATAACACTTTCACTGCGATATGGCAAGTATTTTGCCGTTTTTGACTAGTAGCCAGTGCGTTAGCTCGTTCTCCTTGTGTTACCCTCGGTGCGGGGGTGATTTAACTATGTTCCCGTAAATGTAGAAAAGGAACAGTGATCTTTTCAATATTATTACGTTAAATATAATAATATTCTACCCTAATAATGTACGGCAAAATAATTGCCGTAATGCACAACGAGTAAAATATTGATAATATTTTGTCGTACTCTCCAAACCCTGCCTTACCTAATGCACCCACGCGGAGCCTCAGTTTGCAATAGAGCTGGCCGTAAGCGAAACGTTTGTGCTCGATATTTTTTGTTCAAGAGAAAAACTCGACATGAGTGAAGCAACTAAAAGTGAAGGTAAAGAAGCAAGAAAGCAAGTTCTGCAGTGTAGGTGTGACAACTAATTCTAAAAAATCAAGTTCCGTGAATATAAATAAAAATATAAGCACTGATCCTGATCTAGTATATTTCTACAACATTTCTATGAGCAACTTGATATCTCCGCTCGCATCACGTTTACATCACGTTTATCAGTACTTCTGATAGATGTTTTGTCGACGCCCAAAAGTACGCAGCTTAATACACCGACGAGTTCTTCAATTATAAATACTGATAGAAATATTCGAATTCATCAAACACCGACATCATATACTAACTACGATACCTTAGAGAACCAAAGTGATAATGATATTGAAATTTTATTGACACGTCATCAAATTCCTGCTCCAGTTTTATTTTAAAACTTTTTATTTTTCATGTGTAGTGTAGATATAGTAGTAGCAAAGTAAAAAGAGAGTATTTTTAGAAATTCAGTACGTAAATGTTTTAAAAATTAATGTTAATTATAAGAATAATTATTATGTTGATCAATTAAGAAGAATGATGTTGATTCTTACACTGTTAAGTTTTAAAGTTGTGTCTAGTATGTCTAATAAAGAATATCGTTAAAATATTGATTGTTTATTTTACAAGTAAGCCCCATCCCTAGCATTTTGTCACTTCTATGCTATACGGCAAATATATTGCCGTAAATAGCTGATTTTGAAAGAATCCCTTTATCTTTCTAAATATCTTACAGAACCTCGACCGCAGCCACGTATACACGAGGATGTAGCCTATCGATTATTTAAACAAAAACGTTGATATCATGAGTTTCCACGTCTGTATGGACCTTGGAACTCGGGTGCTGGTACGGCAAAATAGTGGTCGTAACGCATAGCAGGAAATATAGATACGGGCAGTATTTGTCTCGTAACGCACAGGCAGAAAGTTTAGTTATAGCGCTGCTGCAGCGAACGTGTTAAGCAATAAATATCCAAACATTTAACCATCCAAACATACAAACTTTCACATTATTAGTAAGTGATGAAGCTCTCTAACCAAGGTAGAAGATTCAATCTAAAGTAAAACACAGAAAACGCGAACTAAATAGGTAAAATCCTTTATTCATTCCAAGGCTATTTTGAATAGAAACGGTTAGCAACTAAAATTGAAGAAAAAACAGGCCAAATGATACAGTACCTTTTTATATTAGATTTTAACATTTAAATAGTAATATAATTATTATAAGTTTTTGAATCAATTCCACTATAAACATACTTCACAGTAAGCTCTGATTCATCATTTTCGATCGGTAAACTACCTAAATAGCCTGTCAAAGGAAGATAATCTGTCTAACACTGAACATATTCAGTTCAGCTCGATATAAATCAAATTATGTCCATGCTATGCTGATAATATCATTACGCTGGCTGGCTCCGTGATAAACCGTGTTAGGGAATACTGTGACCGCTTTCGATAACCATCGGAACATAGACTGATATTGCTCGCTAATGAGTTTATGACGCCAGTAGTATTCTGTACTAAAAACTTTTTACATACGGAATATTTCTTTCTCATATAAAATATATACCTAAGGTTTACCTGTGAATTATTTTGTTTTAATCCTGGAAAATTCTTGGCGCGTGTTACTTAAACAACTTAGATTTAAAAGGCATTCGTGTAGCCTTAAAACCCAAATAAAAGATTTAAATAGGCTGACATAACATATATATTTTAATATACATGGACGGGAAAAAGTACTCAAAATTAGTATCTAAATTTGTCGAATACGTTTAGGTATTTGAATTCATTGTTAAAATTTAAATTGAGTCCTAATCGATAAAATAATTTAATAAATTTATAAAAACACTTCTGATAATCTGAAAATAATGCTGATTTATAGCTATACCTACCACCGAGATGTGGATAAAATAAACAGTTGTGTGTTTTTAACTTGGAAAACTAGAGTGCAATCTTTTACGACGACCAGTCGAACTTAATAGCAGAACAATTTACAAAGTAGAATGACAATGTTTTTATTAACTCTTCAACAACTACGTTACCATTTTATGTTAGTATAGATAAAAATCGTAAAGTGGTAGGGATAATAAGAATATTATATTATCTGCATCACTTACCATCGGTTGGCACCACTCTCGATCTAGCCAAATCAGCCTTATTTCCAACTAATATTACCGCTCGTCTTGCAGTGTGACCAGCTGCCCATAGTGTTTGTAGCCTTCTCTCCGCTTCTGCAAAACTTGCTCGATCTGCCGTTGAGTATACTACACAATAACCGTGTGCTGCACCTTCAGACTAAAGAAAAATAGTTATTTAATGTCATATCAAAGGTAGACAAGAATAGTGTCGTCAAAGTCCTGTAAAATGCTTATTTTAAGCTTCTTTCAGAGCTCATGAGTATTGAATGTAACCAGTGACTAGCATTAGTTCAGTAAAATTATTTATAAAGTTATATTACAAATGGAAATAGTAATGTTATTTGTTGTAACGAGCTTGAGTTCGGGATTGGAAGAAATTGATAGATGCTTCGTTGGTAAAGGATTTATTTATAATGTTTCAAAAGTCCACCTAAATCTTCACAAAAATAACTACATTCTCGCACTATTTACACGTCTTCGGTATTTACACTTCTTATTTCTAATCTGTACAGTTCCACACTTATTACGCGCACTTCTCACTAAACACTATTTCCACCGCTGTTCGTCGCTATACACTTCACAATATTCCACCACTGTGACTAGGCACCGCTTTCTCTGCACTTCAATATCTCTTCGAACTCACTTCTTCTCTCTCGAATAATAGTTACTTGATCTAGTAATTTAAAAAAAAGATTATTCTGACAACCATAGAAAAGATATAGAATTATACCCATCCCACTCGAACACATAAATTTGCCTTCCTTTTTCCACATGTCAATCATCAAAGGCTCGCGAAATTTCCAGCGAACGAAATCTAGCTGTCACTCTCGGTTCATCTTGCCGTCTTATTCTATTTTGACATTTTCTAGCAATTTCGAAATAAAGCTAAGTCTAGGCATGCGAATTGTTTTCATGTAGATTCGCAACAATATTAACAAGAAAATAATTAAAACAACAAACTATTATGTTATCGTATCTAAAAGTATTATCCATATACGTCTTAAAGATTTTTGAGTTAAAGTCGCAATAGTATGTACTTACAATCATATTATCTGGTGGTGAATCGAGAAAAGTGATTTCTGACTCCTCTCCCGCCAGCAACACACAAACAGACTTCTCACCCGATTCATCGTCTGAAATCATTTAAGCTTTGGAATAAAGAAAGAAGTTTACATTCAAACTAAGTTTAGTATCCTCTATTCTCGATATATCTAATGATATAGAGAAACTTATTAGTAAATAACTATTAATTAGCTGATTACGATAATGAGTTTATGTGAACTTCAGAAAAAATCGCTAATTGGGTTCGAAAAAGTATTTTATTTTCCCTTCGATTCCTTTATAAGTTAAGCTTTTTAGTGATGTTACTGTTAATGGCTAAGGTTGATTTTAACTATTCGATGGATAAGTAAAAAATATATTTAAAACAATTAAAAAGTTCCTATCAGAGACAAACCTATTTAAGAACCAAATAAACATCTCGCGGTTTCATGTTTCATTTCTATTGTAAAAAAAACCGAACCCGCAGTCGCTCTCCTGCCTACTGGTGGTGTCAATTACTATAATATGATCTAATGCCCTAATATGTATATGAAACGAAACTTTCAGAGACACAAAGATTCTTAAATGGTAAAATATTACCAAGTATTGAGAGTCACACAAGGTAGATTCAAATATGACATTTGTTCTTATACGAATATATTAAGGTACCGTTCAAACCTGTGATCTTTGATCTGTTAAAACGTGATTTCCACGAGATTGAATAAGTAAACATAATAATAGCATTTTCGTTTTATCCAGCAGGTAATTTTTGAAATTACTTTAGGGCATAAGAAGAGAAAATCAATACTTTATAAGTATGTACTTATTTATAGTTTATTAAAACTCGTAATTATATAATTCAGAAAACAGTCGGAAACGGAAATTTCCCAAACATCTGCTTACCAATACTAGTGTCATACGCATGTAAATATTCCGATGTCATGAACTGCCCCACCAGGCTAGATTTACCGACACCAGGCCCTCCAAGCACCAGAACTCGATAAGTACTAAGACCAGCTGATGAGTCCCTGTTAATAAATAAATTTTGATTAACAGAGATAGACTAGAGCTTGGAAAATGAAATACCTTTTTAAAAAGACTTGTAGGGGTTAAAATAGGGAATGAAATTGTTTATATGGGGTTTCGTAATATACATATAGAAAAATACGAGTGTAAAATTAAACATAAGGGCGGATCGACTAGTTATGAATAATTCCTAATAGCTAACGAAGTAAAATTCAGAAATTTCAAAAATAGATTTAAATAAATAATTATTATAACAAAATTACTTTATTGTCTAAATTCCACTGTTTGTCACAATGTTTATCACCAGTCAGAATCCCGCAGCCAAGTGCCGACTCTTTGACAAGTTCCGGTAATACCGGCGCTATATTATATGAGCCAGACTTCTTTTCCATCCCATTGATGCCTAGGTCTCAGTGGTCTTTAAAATTCCGTTGAAAGATTTGTTTTAAATACTTACAGAAATTGCAAGAGAAATAAAACACGGATAATACTATTTTTATTTTATTTACTAAAAATCTTAAAGATTGTGTTGCAGCTATTCAAGCCATCTAAGATAGGATTCAGACTAACTAACTTCTTGCGAATTGGAGCAGGATTAGAGCGACGAAAAGTTTCTTAGCTAAATAAAGGCTAAATTTCTATTACTACCGAAATTTTATTTTTATATTAAATTATTCATTCAGTTACTCAAAAAGCCAACCTTTGAAAAGATATTCCATATAGGAATATGTCCGCCTTGGTACACTTTTTTTTAATTAACTGTATTTTGCTTTGTGTGTACAATAAAGATAAATAAACTTAAGGCCAGTATTTTTATATTGTCGATTTAATATCTAAAATGAATTTACCTTGAAGAAGCAAGTGAACAAGGTGCGGAGGCTCGAGTTACAGCTTCAGTACTAGATGCGCTTGACGCCACTGACGTGTTTGATCTCGATCTTCGGGATCGTAGAGAGTCTCCTCTGTTCACTACACCTTTACCTTAATAAAGCATAAAGAATTAAGAATAGGTTAATAAACTTTTCATCACACAATTATAAATATGTGGTGAAAAGCTTAACTTCATCAAATGTCAGATGTTATTATAGCTTAGTGACCAAGGTCATATTATCGTTTATATTATATCACTATGATAGCTAATTAGGTACTGTTCTAAACTGAATTAATACAGATCAAAAAATCTCTACATGTTTATTGTATTCTTAAAAATCAATTGTCAATTAATAAAAAGGGGTAAAAGTCCTAATGTAGTAATCTTATTCACACATTTATATATCTAATTTTTTTTTTTTTTTTTTTTGTTTTTCAATTAGACTTTTTTGAAAAGTACTTTTGAAACGTCAAAAATTTGTCGGTCAGTTAGTTTGTCTGAAGCTACCACCAGCTCGGAAAGCAGTTTTCTGTTGAGAAGAGCCGGCCAGAAACTCAACAGTCGCTCTTTTCAAAAAGCCATGTTTACATAGTCTGTTATACAAATCATTTAACTTGAGAGTCAACGTCACTTAGATTCCAAGCATTCTCATCATTTAAGTAATCCTGTACATTATAGTATGCTTTATATATTAATGACTTCTTGATACGAGTTTTAAATTGTTGAAGTGGCAAGTCTAATATAGTCTGTGGAATCTTATTATAGATGCGAACACCAAGCCCCATGAAGCTATTACTCACTTTGTGGAGACGATAGTAAGGCGTTACAAGTTTATTTCTGTTTCTAGTATTAACATTATGTTTGTCACTGTGTTTTGAATACAAATGAATATTCTGGTAAATGAACAAAATATTACAATATATGTATTGAGATGGGACTGTAAGAACGTCTATTTTTTTATATACATCTCTAAGGGAATCCCGCGCTCTTAAGTTATAAATGGCCCGAGCAGCTCTCTTTTGAAGAATAAAAATGGATTCAATGTCCGCGGCCCTACCCCACAGTAAAATGCCATAAGACATAATACTGTGAAAGTAACTGAAGTAAACTAGCCTAGCAGTATTGATATCAGTCATTTGTCTGACTCTCCTTACTGAGTAGGCAGCTGAGCTGAGTCTTCCCGCTAGAGAATTAATAAGTTGAATATTCTATTTTGATATTGCTTTTAAAATATTTCAGGACTAAGATTGAAATATTTTATGTGTGATGACGACGACGTCGAAACATAGAGAACATTTTATAAAATTTAAAACAATGGTAATACTCAATTTCTTTGATGTCTCATACAATAGTTTCTCGGACTTCATTCTTTATTGAAATTTTTGATTTAGTCAAGAGCATTAAACTTAATTTACAGCTTGTTAATGCGCGATTGAAACAGTGTAAAGGTTATTACAGGTAAAACGTAATGAAGTATATTAAGAATCACTCATGTTTGCAATCCTACTAATATTATAAACGCGAAAGTTTGTAAGAATGTATTGTTTGTTACTCTATCACGCAAAAACTACTGAATGGATTATGATGAATCTTTTGAATAAAATAGGTTACACAACAGAATAACTCATAGGATATAATTTATAATGATATAGTGTAAATTATCCAAAGTATAGCTGTTGAAATCGCGGGGCGCAGTTAGTTATCCATGCCAATAAATAAAATTTGAGTGTCTGTTTGAGATATTGAAATAATCGCTTTTTACTAAGTGTGAGTATACGCGATACATATACCAAAAGAACATATTTTACAATTTTTGTCTGTCTGTCGTTTATTCCAGCTGATCTCTGAAATGGCTGGATCCATTTTGACGGGATGGACACTGGCAGATAGTTGATGAAACAAGGAGCATCCCGCTACGATCCGAAGGAACGGAGCAACAGGCTAACGAAGTCGCGTAGTTCGACTAGTTTAAAATAATAAGAAAACAAACTAAGAAGCAAATGAATTTTTCCATGTAAGCGTAATTCTGGTACAAAAATGGGTATTGTTATTTGTGAGTTACTATAGTATAGTATTCACTTCAATTTTCCACGTATCAACAATCGAAAACCAGCGATGACAACAGTTAGTATATCAATAATTAAACTTTGACCTTTAGAAAGTTATAAAGTAATAATTCTTTGAATAGAACATATCAGTAATGCTGAAATGCCTCAATATTCTTGCGAATAATTTTCCACGTATTAACAATCCAAAAACCAGCGATGACAACAGATAGTATATCAATAACTAAACATTGACCTTTACACACGTGTACCGGAAAGTCATTACCGGTTTTTTTGAAAAAAAATCTACGTAAATTTCAAGAAAATAAAAAAAATATTTTTTCAAAGTATTGGCCATTTGATTCTACACATCTTGCCTATCTTTCTGGAAATTAATGGATGCCATCCCAAAAAAACTGTTTGTCCTTTGGGGAAAACCATTCATCGAGCCATTTTCTAACTTCTTCGAAATTGGCGAAGTGCTGCTCTGCAAGCGCGTGTCCCATCGATGCGAAAAGGTAATAGTCGGACGGGGCAAGGTCTGGAGAGTACGGCGGGTGCAATAATATGTCCCATTCAAGTACTTTCAACGCTTCCTTGACCGGTTTTGCTATATGAGACGGCGCGTTATCGTGTTGTAAAATCACTTTACCGTGTCTTCGGGCCCATTCTGGACGTTTATCGATCAATGCATGGTTCAAATTGATTATTTGTTGTCGGTAGCGATCACTATTAATTGTTTCACCAGGTTTCAACAGTTCGTAATACACCACGCCACTCTGGTCCCACCAAACACAGAGCATTGTCTTGCTACCGAAACGATTTTTGCGCTTAGGTTTTTCAAAAGTAAATCCACTTTTTATCACCCGTCACTATTCGATGCAAAAACTTCCGATCATATCTTTGAAGCACCATTTCACAGACGATTTTTCGATTTTCCATTTGCCTGTCATTCAATTGATGGGTGCCAACCCATCTTCCCACTTTTTGGATTTTCCCCATTGCTCGTAATCGGTCGCTAATCGTTTCTTGAGCCTCATTCAACGCTTCTGCCAATTGTTTTTGATTTTGAGTTGGGTCTTCATCCAATAACTCCTGAAGTTTCGCATCTTCAAACTTTTTTGGTCTTCCAGAACGTTCTCTATCTTGCACATCGAAATCACCACTTTTGAATTTTCGAAACCACACCTCACAAGTTTTTAAGGTTAGAGCATGCTCACCGAAAGTTTCTACCGACAAACGATGACTTCAGCGGCTTTTTTCTTTTGATTAAAAGTAATGCATGCCGCAAATGCACTTTTTCAGGCACGAAACTTGACATTTTCAAAGAGGTAATAATCTATGACGGTGTTACTTTTACAAAATATAACATGTACAGCTTTGAAGCTAGATGTCAGTAGAATAAAATACATATGTGTCAAATCATAACATTGCATACTTAAGCCTAGCGACATCTGATAGAAAAACCGGTAATGACTTTCCGGTACACAGTAGAATGTTATAAAGTAGTAATTCTTTGAAAGAACATACCAGTAATGCTAAAATGCCTCAGCCGATAATACTCCTCTTCGACGCCAGTATTAGGCATAGACGCAACTCTTGCTCTTTGTTGAGGTAGTCCAAGCAACTGTCTCTCCCCCGTCCTGGATCTTTGGGCTTTGACTGATTGTGATCGCGAGTGGTGTGGACTTCCATATCTGTTATCATAAAATACTCTGTGCTTAATATCAGTGATTGCCACAATAGATATTTTAGCGCAGATGTCTAACGCAATTAAAAATCAACACTGAAATCTTAGTTTAGATCTCTTGTCAGGCGAATTTCGTAATCTATTAAATCAGATAAATATATTAAATTGCTGGATTCGGTGCTCAGTTGATATTTCAAAATAAAATACGCAGTTTAATAATATAAGATGTCATAACAAGGATTACGAAAAACAAACATCTAAACCCTTAATTTCGTTTGAAAAACAATTTCCGTTTCCGAAAGGCGTAATAACCCTTCACTGTGGATTATGTGCCGTAATTACAACCCATCAACAAATTCAGCCTGTTTAGGCTGCGGCCCTATAAACTAGATAGGCAAGTATATGTATATTGTATATACTTGTGTACAAATATACATATTGTATTTAAGTGATATAAAAATGAATTTACTTTCTCATTTCGCAACAGAACCTGATCTCTTATTTTACTTTGTTTATTTATTTTATTTCACTTTTAATATCTAAAATCATTGTTGTGTAAAAAAAAAATCACGTAAATCCATTAAAGACACATGATATATCTCCTGTGTACTTAATATATTAATGTAAAAACGCGGCTTGGTATAATCGTAATGAGCTTTAAACTTCCCTCATTAAACCCCTAAACATATCCATTTTAAAGCAAAATAACAATTTCTCCATGAACCATTTAGAGAGTTCTGAGAGTACTATATCTTTAATATATTTCAAGGAGGTTTTGTGAATACCATCACCAAGAAAGTTAGTGTTTTATTTAATAAATATTCAAAAGGGATTAAAAAGGGCAACATAAGAAACAACAAGATATATATGATATTGATTTAAACGGAAACATAACGAAATTTAATAGAAAGCAGAAAGTGTGATTTAGTCAGGAAAACTTTGCGGTCGAATTCGTACGATAATGATCCCAATCCAGTCGGCGAGCGTGTCCCTTTCCACTCAAGAACGCCCGCTTTTTATGTGATGCTTATCCAACTGAGAAGAATTATATTTTAAACCTCTATTCACACTGATAAAAATAATTATTACAGCAAAAAGAAGAGGATAGTGCTACCTATATTTTGTTTTATAGAAGTAGTATTAAGAAATTGATTAGTAGAAAAATACAACCTTTATTTTTAATTTCTTGAAAATAAAAGTGAGATATATATATTTTGTATAGGGGCTATTCATTAATTACGTAAGACGATTTTTTCTTACAAGGGAATGGGAGGGATCTTGATAGTTCTTACGTAAGATTACAAATATGCTTTCACATTAATTTTTTACGTAATAAATATTAAACAGGGGGGAGGGGGACGGCCTATTCTTATTTTTTCTTATAATAGGGGGGGAGGTGTAGGGGGTCAAAAACCAGCGTAATGGCCCCATAGAGATAGGAAGAACTCCCGAAAAGTTGATTGCAACTGATTCAGTCACTATCAAACTGAACCAAAATACTAAGAAATTGGCCGAATACTATGATTAACATCGTAAACTACAGCCGTAGTATTAAAAATATAAGTACCAAGTATAAAGTTTTAATACGAACGTAAGTATCGCACTGTTAAAGCAACATAACACAATAATTAATTATATTATACGATCCCACCACAATAATGAGATTGTACCACATCATAATCACTTGGTAGTTATTTAATTAATTACCCGTATTGTGACACCTGTTCGTTACAGTTAAATATTCTATCATGACATACCTACGTTATGATAATCTTCCATGTATAATGTATATAATATTATAAAAGATTAACTGACTGACCTTACGATGAAAATTTGTATTTGGGTTTTTTTGATACTGAGGTGATCCTGAAGAAATGTTTTTTTGGAGAAAATGCTGCGGATAATGCTCTAGTACAAAGTATAGAGGGATGGCTGTCTAAATCATTACTAAACCTACAAACATGTAACATGGACTTGAATAACAAATAAAACTACTAAATAAAAATTAACAAACACCTTTCGGCATTTGCAAAATTGCATACCCAATATAATCTAATTTCCCTAAGCAAAGTGATTATAACATAAAATTATTGAAAATTTAGTCATTTATACTGAAACGATTTTTATTTGCTAAGTACTGCTTATTTAATTTTAATACAAATTTTAAGACAAATAATTCACAACAAATAAATAGTATCTACAAACTTAAAATGAGTAAAAATTAAATGGCCTAACGGCATTACTTTATGTCAACAATTAATAACTTTGTTATGGTATGTATATGTATGTTATACCTATTACTTTTTAATATGTATGTATATAATATATGTATTTATGTAATATAAATGTACGTTTAGTATGTAATATGTACGTATATATTTATGTATTGAAGTAATATATTTGTATGTGTAAACCTATTTAATACTATTAAACTAAGCTGTGTACACCCCTTCCCATATCTCTGCGCCATCTCCTATATCTTATGGTTGCCTGGCAGAGATCGCTCTTTTAGCGATAAGGCCGCCTATTGTGCCAATATTTTTAAGTGCATATTAATGTATTATACTTCTATGGTGTACAATAAAGCGTATTATTATTATTTTTTTATTTCTCTACTATTCCTACAATTTATATTTTTAAATATATCTAAAAAAACCAAAATACATTTAAAAATATAAAAAATAGAGGCCAACCGGCAGCGGTAACACGGTCCAAGCTACCGACAGTCAGGGCTCCAGAGAGAGGAACTTCCGCACGATACGTGCCGTGTCCAGTAGTGCCGCTTTCTGCATCAGGCCCTTGACCCATCCATCCAACGCGAGCCTCTTAAGATGTTGATCGAGGCTCTTGGCTATTAGGCCATTGGCCGTCACGACAATCGGCACAACGACTGCTGAGTCCACATCCCACATGTCGACAATCTCATGAGCTAAATCAAGATATTTCATTTGTTTATCTTTCTCAGCTTTCACGAGATTCCCGTCATGCGGGATGGTGACGTCAACAATCATTGTGCAGCGCTCCGATCGATCTATCACCACTATATCAGGCTTATTGGCAATAATAGTCCTGTCAGTGATGATAGTTCGATCCCAGTACAACGTGACACGACCATTTTCGAGAACTGGGTCGGGCGCATACCTATAGTACGGCACCTCAGACTCCACAAGGCCGTATCGAAGAGCAAGTTGTTGGTGGATAATCTTGGCCACTTGGTTGTGTCTGTGCAAATACTCGCCGTTAGCAAGACGAGGACAACCGGAAATTTATTATTATTATTATTATTATTTGTTTTGTAATTTGGAAAAAACCTACATCTTTTAGACAAACCCAACGACCTGTCCTATTTGACATCAACTCACAGAAGTAATGAAGATTTATCGTGATATGTGGGTCACTAGGTTTGTCAGATAAAAAGAGCAATATAATTTATGAAATGCGCAAGATATGTAAAAAGTAATATCTACTACTGCTGTGGGAGACACGAATTAAAATAATAATTTAACAAATCGTACAAAATTAATTAATTAACGAATTAATAATAATAAATCTTTATTACCCAAAAACAGATAATTTTACAGTTTCCTGGAGTTAATATTAAGAAAAACCAAAACTTATATCTAAATCTTATGCAATTAAGGAAAAAACTAATATTGTAAAGTTTACTTATTGTAATTAAGATAGCAAATTAAAAATTAATAGTTTAAGAACCCAAAAAAGTTTTAATAACAAGATTCTCTATCAAAATTCACCATAATTTAATCAAGTATTATTTCATTAGCGTTGAAATGTGGGTTTATTTCATTCACGTTTTGTTAAGTTGTTAAGTGTCGGATTGTTACACATTGTTGTCGGTCACGACATCTACAATACCATGAAATATTATTAGTCTACAGTAAAAATTATATTTACTATCTTGATTAATCGTGTGGAAATTCCCATTTGAACATTGTATTAGAATAAAAGAAATAAATACCATATAAAAAAATCTGGTAAAAAGTTTAAAAAAGTACAATTTAGCGTTATTCAACTCCTACCGAAATTTGTACTTATACTGAAAAACTTTGAGTATAAACTGGTTATATGTATCCAAGGTAATAAACATATCGTATAACGACTACCACTTGGTAATTATCAAGTAGTAAATAAGAATAATTTTATTACTTTAAAACAAAGGGGCAAAGTCAACAAATCCAAAGCAGGCAAATTGATTACATTAATATTTTTGTTTTTGCCAAGTTAGTAGATATATATGTAATACGTGTATAATTCACAACAAATATCATATGTAACATAGACTTATCACAAAAAACATCCTATATTTACCTCTTATCAAACTCGTGGAGATCTTCAGACGTGAACTGGCTAGTGACATCAAGGAGTTGCTGGATGTGATCGCTGCAGACCCTGCTCGTTCTTCTCCCATCTTCTCCATCTCTCACCAGAATTGTAGAGCAGCCTCCATAGTCTAGAGACAGGGATGGCTGCTGAACGACTATAGTTGTTCTTCCAGCTGGCATTGAGGATGCTGAATCTAATGGGTTGGCTGTGACGTGAACTTGCGCGGCTAGGACAAAAGATTTAATGATCGAGAATGAATGAATGTGATGTTTGAAATATTTCGATACATTTTTAATATTATATATTATTATGTTGTGTCTCAAATAAAGAACTAGTATTCTGGGAACATATTTGAAATTATATGACTATGACGTTTTTGTTCGTATAATTAAAAAATCTAGAAAACACCAAATAATTTATTAAAAAAATAATATTTCTAAAATTATTCTTAGAAGAGTCCTTCTGTATAATAAATTTTTTCTTGTTTTAGCATAAATCTATGTCTGAAGAAGAGATACGAGTATTTGCTTAAAATTACATTTACATAAACGATGTAGATGCTTAATGGCGTTTAAGTAAATTGGGACATAATATTCCCATTACCATATAAAAACGTTCTTAAGATCATTTTATTAAAGGAATTTTGTTACATTTAACAGTCCATTTACTTAGTATGTTTATATATAAGTACCCAGGCGAATATTCGTTACTTTAAAAAATTTTTGATACCTGTAGACTTTAAAGAAATATATGATACCTGTAGACTGTCTTCTTGAAGATGGTGGTGGAACAGAATGCTGATGTGCAGAAGATCGTCTTCGACTAGTCATGAACACTTCTGTTCCTTCTAGCTGTCTTCTTAATTTCGCAACCTCATCCTTATAATATTCTTGTTTCTCCTTTTGCTTATTCTTTAATCTTGGTTCACTACCCCTCCTTTTAACAGCTTCAGGTTCAAAATCGAAATGAGTCTCGTATTTCACTTGGTTTGCTTTAGGACTTTTGGGAGGTTCAATTTTATGGTCATAGGGTATCTGGATTGATGTAGATGGCCCGCTCTGGCTTGTTTGGCTAACTTGAGTTTTATTGCGAGGTTTATCAAGTTTTTTAGGATCGGGAAGGGGAACATCGAAGATAAATCTGGCTGGTCCTGGTCTTGGTGATTCTAGGGTATCAGTGGCCGATTGTGGGATTGTGTAAGCTGGTGGTTTGAATTCACAGCTATTTTGAGATCGATGGTAGTGGGGAGGTGCTGTACTTGGTGGATTTGGCTCTGGTTGTGGTTCAGGAACTTGAGGAGGATCGGTGTCGATAAGGTCAGGTTCAGCATCCATGGAGTCATCTGTGCCGGTGACGGATGTAAGAGCAGTGGCTGCAGAGTCAGTACTGGTATTAATGGTTTTGTCTGATGTGGTACTGCTGCCCATGACGACGACCTGATAAAAAAAAGTTAAAATATAGAAAACTCAAAAAATTAAATTCTCAAAAAACTAGTTCATTTGGTAAGGGAATGAATGAACGTAGTAAAATTAGTATGGAGAATGTTGGGTATATTTCGAGGAATATCGCCTGAAATAATATTTTCCGTCGAACCAAATTGTTACTACTATAATGTAGACGAAAACAGAATTTGCATATAATATTAAAGTAAATAACCTATACTAAAATAATATTTAATGTTGTGAAAGGGTTCACAATAATATTAACTTGATATTAATTGAATACTCGTTAGGTTTTTTTTGTGATAGACCGGTTCACCTGATAGAAAGTGGCCACCGTCGCCCATGGGCATTGAAAAAACTTGAGGATATCTCTTGTTTTGTTGATGCGTTGCCGCCTCGAAGATGAATTGAGGAGGGGAGCGAAGAGAAGGCTGCTGCGGTTTCAGTGAACCCCGAGCCGCAGCAGTAATGGGACAGGAGAAAAAGAGGTAGATCTGACCCACATTCGGCTTGCCCAGAACGCGTCAGAGACTCTTGGCGGTCGGGTTCCCATGCTGGTGGTCGCAAGCCAGTCGGGGAACAGATCCCCTACCACCAATAGGGGGTAATGGGTTACTCGCCTCTTACGAGATACTCTCCCAGCAGCAGAGGGGAATTATATTCTAACCCGTCCCATCACAGTACATATGTATTATTATAACACTGGCCTGCAAAAGAAGGTATAACACTCTATACGTGACGATAACTTCTGTACTATTTAAGTTAACAACTTGAAATAAAAAGCATTATGAAGAAAATTTAGTTTTGTTATACATATAAAACTCTTCTTTGACAACCTCCTATTAAAAAATGGCTGAAAAAATAGTGCTGCTGCTTTGCAGAAAGAGTCCAATATGGCAGGGGTTCTGTACACGTATGGGCTGGCATCTCTTCGGAAGATCGAACAAAGTTAGTGGCCATAGAAAATGGCACTCTGACCGGGGTGAGATATGCTCAAGAGATCCTCAATGAGTATGCAGGACAATATCTGGTAAATATGGGTGACGGTTTCAGTAAGCCAAACAGACTCGAAGCTGTGATCAGAGCTAGAGGAGGCAATACCAGTTATTAAAATTGTGATTTTAAGACTACTAACACTTTTTCAGGTTTTTTAAGGATTTGCCATTCTTTGAAAATGGTTACTTTTGTTTTTATGTTTCATTTATGTTAAAAACATTAAGTTAATTAAAATAAACATATTGAAATTACTTTATAAAACTAACTACTACTACTATACAAAATAAACTTATGTTCAAAAAATATTTTTAACTGTTCTAAATGTTGTTTTTTATTTCAAGTTGGAGAATTTAATAGTTTAGGAGAAATTTAATTTTAAAACTGTTATACCTTCTTTTGCAGGCCAGTATATTTTAGTTGCACTTAAAATTAAGACCAGACCAGGTCTTAATTCATAGCTTAATTCATGTCAGAAGTCTTTTGGCCCGTGTTAATAAAATGAAGGCACTCAATCACGTAGTAGTATAATAGTATAATCTTACATACGATTTCGTTACAGGTTCGTTCAATAGATATACCTATTACTATTCTATCTCACTACACGTCTGTTCACCTGGCTGGCACCTACTTCAAAAATTACAATCATTATGCTAATTAAGGGACGTTAATAAATAACGGAATTATTTCTTAATTTTGAGTGCATTTTTTAGAGTTTGACGTCGGTTAAATTTTTTAAAAACGTTTTATACTGTTGTGATAAGTCTACACAAAATACAAGCAATTACATAGTTTGATGGTTATAAACCTTACATAAAGCAAGTTCAACATTTAAAATAATAATAATGATTATAGAGTTAGTAAAATAGAAATGAATAAATATTATAATATAATATTTACAAATATACATAATAAGTTATTAATTTTATATTTAAAACGCCATTTAATACATTAGAATTAATAATCGATCATAATTTTTATTGATAAAATATCAAAAACGAATTTATTATTTGTATGGGATTGTACGCAGCCGCCGATAGTCAGCTCGCACGCGCCGCATCTATAGGGAGGCAGCGTGACATCGTTGGCACGGCATCTCACAATACAATACATTTATAGGGGCGATACGTGTAATAATAGTGAACTTCTTAATTAATGAATATAATAATAATATCTTATGTACTGACTCAGACGACGTTGTTCGTGTCTATCACAGTGATTTGTTACTTCAACGTCCTGATGTCCTAGTTGATATCGCTATGTCTATCACCCTGTGATTTGATACTCCGAGGTCTCTGATGACTCAGACAATGTTGTTCGTGACTCTTACTCTGTGATTTGATACTTCAACATCCTGGCGTCTCAGTTGATATCGTTGTGTCTATCACGCCAACGTCACCAGCAACTGAGCGGAGGCTGTACGGCGAAGTGGTACGTTCTAGAGATGCTGGGTACAACTACGAACATTGTCCGTGGGCTTTGTTTATGGACATTATAAATGGCATCAATAGTCCTTGTTCGGACTGGCCCTTAGTCGTAGTGCTAGGGCGCCTGCTGAATTATCCTTGTGGGATGTTTACTGGCGTATAGGATAGTGTGGCCTACTTTATCTCTTTACGTCCGTGGCTTGCCTTGTCTCTTTGTTTAACTCATATGCTCGATGGGAGTGTTGCTTGTTGTAAGCGAGTTGTACAAATCTCACATTTCACATTCCACTAAGGTGTACTACTACGACTGCAACGACTTATCCACTACAGTGGTTTTATTTATCAGCTACGGCTGCAACGATATCTACTACGGTGGCAACAATTGTCAATTACGGCTACAACAATATCCACTTCTGTGGCAACGATATCCGCTTCTGCGGGTGGCGGGTGTGGGACTGCCGACCTCTTCCCTCTTTTATATATTTTTCTTAAATGGTTATAAGGGGAAGTGTGGAACTCCTTCAGCTTCACCTTCTTTATGTCTAAAATTCTTCTGATGTCATTATTTATAAAATTATTACACATCTATGCGTAATCACAACATAAATATTACACTAACATAATAAAACTGATCTTTATTTAGTTTAATTTATTTTCTTTGATGCCCTATTGAACTCATACATCTAAAGCTCTAAAAGAACTTTGATGAGAAGGAACTTATTTTTTAACAACATATTAAGGATCCTAACTAGACGATTACATGCCTAATTAAATATTTTATAAATTATTTATTGACCGTTATAGACGTCTGGTCGTCTTCCTCTTATATTATTTTATGTATCTATTTTATAGAGTTAGCTCGATATAGTTACAATATTACAACTTAAAATCATCACGACAAATATAAATTTGCTTCTATTAATAATTTGCACGATCATCACGGTATGAATGGTCGTATTTTCTCACCGCAAATTTCGGATAAAGGGTAACCGACAAATCGCTTACCGACGATATTACGAGTATTTAAAGTTTTAGCTTATTAACATGCACCATTTACGTGCAAATTATGATAAAAAAGTGATTTATGGACGTTGTAATACCTCTCGAGGTGACCTAACTAAAATTTTTTTATTTCGGGTTTCCTACTACCTACTACCTATATTATAAAGTTTAAAACATTACATTAGAAATAGATAATGTTTATTTATTTATTATTTTTTCTTTAAAAGATTACTAGTAGTATGGATCACATACTACTAGTATTCCCTTTACCCCTCCAACTAAGCTAAATGCTTGTGTTGGGAGTGGGCCACGCCAGTAGTCCAAAGTCGGGGATTTGAACCCACGACTTGATTTATCAGAATACAGAAAAAAAAATCTCATTAAAATACTTAATAGGGGTTGAGGTACAGAATACGGTCTACTTCATTAAGAAAAGTATAATGTTACAATCAAAAGATAGTATTATTTACGTTGTATTCTTAATTAATTATTTATTGTTTTTCTATGTTTTGTTACAAACAAATGAGTGGCCTGAATTTGATTGTCTGATTTGTTTTTGTTTGCTACAAATACTACGCTTAAACATAAACATGGAATCTCCCTGTAATACAAGTTCATTTCAGCCATATAACTACACAAATCATCATATGGTACAAAATAATTAAATCGAAATGCAACCTCAAAGCTGTTATCGACATGTCGGCAATAATTAATTATTGCTATTCATTTCTAGTGGCAACATTAATTAACTACATCATTATAGTACTTAACCCCCAGTCAAAAGTAATGTATACAAATAAATAATATTCGAGTGTCTGTTTCTAATATTAAAAGAACCACTTTTTAGTATTGCATATGGATGTTTATTTGGTATATGTACCGTTTCTTTGGTACATGTACATTGTAAATATACCAAACAACATTTTTACAATTTTTGTGTCTCTCTGTCTGTCTGTTTGTTCCGGCTAATCACTGAAAATGCTGACCGATGGCCGATTTTTACGGGACTTTCACTGCCAAATTGCTGATGTAACAAGGAGTAACTTCGGCTATTTAACATTTCGCTACGGTCCATAAGAGCGAAGCAAACCGCGAACGAAATCGCGCGGGTCGGCTAGTCCCTAATAATGTTATGTGAAAATTTGTATGTTTAGATGTTTGTTATTCAATCACAAAAAAACTGCTGAATGCATTTCAATGAAATTAACAAGCAAATACAATACATTGAAAAATAACAACATATTGAAAAACTAGAGGGCTGCCCTCGCTTCGCTCCGGGTATTTAAAGCAATATTATAATTGATGTCCTTAAACTGACACTCTAAAATTGTGCAGCTTTTCATTATTTGAAAAATTAGAAAGAGTTTTCTGACTCTTTATAAAAAGTTATAAAAAGAAAAATAATAGAAACAAAATTAAAGAAAAGCGACAGATGATAAAAGAGGCAGGACAGAGCAGAACTAAAATTGAATGAGTAAAGGAGAGAGAGAAATTATCGAAAGAAAGAAAGTGAAAAGAGGATCATTCGGAACAGATAAAAATAAAAATTAAAGTGAGAAAAAAATAAATAAATAATAGTAATATAAGAGAAAGAGAGACGGAAATACTATAGACTTCTCTCAGTAAAACAATTTTAAAAATCAGATTAGAAACAACAAAGGGGCCATATTCTATTATTTAAAAAATGTATATGGCAACACAAAATCACTTTTGTCACTCACAATGTAGTTTTCTGACAGTATAAGAATTTTTAAAATCGGATCAGTAGCAACAAAATGGCCATGTTCTATTAATTAAAAAATGTATATGGCAACACTAAATCACTTTTGTCACTCACGAATAGTGTAGTTTTCTAACAGTGAAAGAATTTTTAAAATCTGATTAGAAACAACAAAGTGGCCATATTCTATTAATAAAAAAATGTATATGGCAACACTAAATCACCTTTGTCCCTCACGAATAGTGTAGTTTTCAAACAGTGAAAGAATTTTGAAAATCTGATTAGAAACAACAAAGTGGCCATATTCTATTAATAAAAAAATGTATATGGCAACACTAAATCACCTTTGTCCCTCACGAATAGTGTAGTTTTCTAACAGTGAAAGAATTTTTAAAATCTGATTAGAAACAACAAAGTGGCCCTATTCTATTAATGAAAAAATATATATGGCAACACTAAATCACCTTTGTCCCTCACGAATAGTGTAGTTTTCTAACAGTGAAAGAATTTTTAAAATCAGATTGGAAACAACAAAATGGCCATATTCTATTATTTAAAAAAATTATATGGCAACACTAAATCACCTTTGTCCCTCACGAATAGTGTAGTTTTCTAACAGTGAAAGAATTTTTAAAATCAGATTGGAAACAACAAAATGGCCATATTCTATTATTTAAAAAATTTATATGACAATACTAAATCACTTTTGTCACTTGCGAATAGTGTAGTTTTCTAACAGTGAAAGAATTTTTAAAATCAGATTGGAAACAACAAAATGGCCATATTCTATTATTTAAAAAATTTATATGACAATACTAAATCACTTTTGTCACTTGCGAATAGTGTAGTTTTCTAACAGTGAAAGAATTTTTAAAATCAGATTGGAAACAACAAAATGGCCATATTCTATTATTTAAAAAATTTATATGACAATACTAAATCACTTTTGTCACTTGCGAATAGTGTAGTTTTCTAACAGTGAAAGAATTTTTAAAATCAGATTGGAAACAACAAAGTGGCCATATTCTATTAATAAAAAAATGTATATGGCAACACTAAATCACCTTTGTCCCTCACGAATAGTGTAGTTTCCTAACAGTGAAAAATTTTTTTAAATCGGATTTGTTGTTCCTGAGTAGCTCTTCAATTTACAAAATGACCACCTTATGGCATTTAAATGGCCATATCTTTTTAATTAGAGTATTTATGGCAACACCACATAGCCTATGTTACCCGGAATGGATGTAGCTTCCTATCGGTGTAAGAATTTTCAAAATCGGTTTGGTACTTTTCGAGCCTATTCGCAACAAACAAACAAACAAACAAACAAACAAACAAACATACAAACATGCAAACATGCAAACATGCAAACATGCAAACATGCAAACATGCAAACATGCAAACATGCAAACATGCAAACATGCAAACATGCAAACATGCAAACATGCAAACATGCAAACATGCAAACATGCAAACATGCAAACATGCAAACATGCAAACATGCAAACATGCAAACATGCAAACATGCAAACATGCAAACATGCAAACATGCAAACATGCAAACATGCAAACATGCAAACATGCAAACATGCAAACATGCAAACATGCAAACATGCAAACATGCAAACATGCAAACATGCAAACATGCAAACATGCAAACATGCAAACATGCAAACATGCAAACATGCAAACATGCAAACATGCAAACATGCAAACATGCAAACATGCAAACATGCAAACATGCAAACATGCAAACATGCAAACATGCAAACATGCAAACATGCAAACATGCAAACATGCAAACATGCAAACATGCAAACATGCAAACATGCAAACATGCAAACATGCAAACATGCAAACATGCAAACATGCAAACATGCAAACATGCAAACATGCAAACATGCAAACATGCAAACATGCAAACATGCAAACATGCAAACATGCAAACATGCAAACATGCAAACATGCAAACATGCAAACATGCAAACATGCAAACATGCAAACATGCAAACATGCAAACATGCAAACATGCAAACATGCAAACATGCAAACATGCAAACATGCAAACATGCAAACATGCAAACATGCAAACATGCAAACATGCAAACATGCAAACATGCAAACATGCAAACATGCAAACATGCAAACATGCAAACATGCAAACATGCAAACATGCAAACATGCAAACATGCAAACATGCAAACATGCAAACATGCAAACATGCAAACATGCAAACATGCAAACATGCAAACATGCAAACATGCAAACATGCAAACATGCAAACATGCAAACATGCAAACATGCAAACATGCAAACATGCAAACATGCAAACATGCAAACATGCAAACATGCAAACATACAAACATACAAACAATCAAATCTTTCCTCTTTATATAATAGTATAGATATAGATAAATGTTTTTTTACATATCCAAGCATTGTACATGATAAATTGCATCCGTGCGAAGCCGGGGCGGGTATATGTATAGTACACTAGTATTAAGTTAAGTAGTATACTAGTATGAAGTTATCCGTATAATATAGTTAGTATTAAGTTTTTTCGATTTTTTATGGCTTAAACAAGTAGACTGAATGCAATAAAGATTCTGATTAACTAATTACACGAACAATAAACTTATTTATGGCTCTCTCTTAACAGATTGACGTTTATTATAGTATAAAAGTTTCCCCTTACGATCGGAAAGGTTACTTTATAGTAAATACTCAAAAAAAAATTCTAGCAATTTTCTTAGTAGCGTAAGTGATTTACAATTTTGTAATAAATCGATTTAAAAAGTATTTTTGATAGCTGATTTCTAAAACATTTTTATAATATATTGTAATAGATATTGAAATCTACGATTGTTTTTGCTTTTATTACTTTTATAATTACATTTTAGATAAGGAGGTCAAGCAGTAGTAACCCCTGTTATTACAATACAATGGAGCTCATTAAATCTGCACCTGGATCAAAATCAATACTCAACTTCCTATTAAACATACATTACTCATAAGTGCATTAGACGTATTTAAGAAGCCGTACTATTATTCTATGTGCTTTATAAATGAATGCAGCCTTATATCGTTTCAAACTTCAGTAATCTGCTTTACATCAGGTTTTTAGAAACTTACCCTAAGTACCCAGGCTTTAGTACGTTAAAATATTGTCTAGCAGTAGGTTAAAGGAGGCAACCCCCTGCGAGTTAAGACCACCCTCGATATTAGTGCAAGTTTCAAGGTTTGTACTAATTTGCACGAAGCGACGAAATTCAAATTTTGCTGGTAATTTAACTAAATTAAACGACATTGACTACAAGTCGTAACTAGGTCGCAGATTCGTGAGCGGAAGGGTATTTTATATATTATATTTACTCTAAACATTTTTTGTTTATCAGTCACTAACACAATTTACTTGAATTAGACAATTTAAAATTCCTTAGGTTTTTGATTAGGGATGTAAAAGATAAAATAGAGCTAATCCCTACTAATATTATAAATGTGAAAGTAAGTTTGTTTGTTACGCTTTCACGCGAAAAATACTTAACCGATCATCATGAAACTTTGCACACATATTCTTGAGGGTATTAGAATTAACATAGGATACTTTTTATGAAAAAAAAAATTTTTTTTTGATTTAAAAAATTGATAATAACATCTAAGCAATAAAATAGAGTTATCATATTTATTCATTTCTATTGTAATTATCTCTGACACTTATTTAATGGCTTCAATGCGAGCGAAGACGCGGGTAAAAGCTAGTAATACATATTTATAAACTCCAGAATATAGTTGAGCTATAAACTTCTATATAGAGACTGAAACGACTGAAATAGAATGTTTGAAACGGATTGATAATCATTTTATACAACAACCGCGTACATACCATCTTATACATAGAAAAACAATAAAAAAAATGTGGTTCGGTCGTTGGATTCACGATCGATAAGTCGTGGGTTCAAATCCCGGACATTGGACTACTGGCGTAGCCCACTCCTGACACATGCATTTTAGCTTACAAGGAGGGGTAAAAAGAATACTAGTAGTATGTGTATTATAGATAATATATTGCTAGTTATTTAAAAAAAACAATTTAATAAACACGTTAATCCAATTCTGATAAGTAAATCAACTTTTTTTTTAAATTCTAGATTTATTTTTACTATAGGTGAAACAACATTTCACTGTATTTACGAATTTCTTATGTTAGGCTATAAAGTGGGAATTACATGAAACCAGTGAAATGCAATTTGGCTGCAGTCTATTAGCCACAGCGATATATTGCAAAACCAAAGCTCTTTTAATTCTAGTGACTGTTACAAAACTCGTAACATTTTTGAACAAATTCCTCTTGCTAATAAGAAATTATTCCATTAAAAGCGCTGAATGTTTTTATGGGTGCTGTGAGTCTGAAAAAAATAAATTAATAAAAAACCGATTCTGTACAGGTTTATAACTAAAATTCCGTTTACAACATTAGGTGGTAATGGATTGCTTTTTTATGGTACTTTTATTTGAAAGCCTGAAGCTTTTGTTTAAAAGGAAGTTTTATGGATGTTCCGGCAACGAAATGGTCTTTTGAAGTTTTGTGACATATTTAAATAATTTAAATAATGGTGGCAAAATATGGCAGGATAAAAATAAAAACTACAATTCCGATCCTTAATAATTAGTATTAAGTCTAATCTTACTTTGTTAGTATTAAGTCAAATCTTGTAGATGAAGCTTAAACGTGTAAAATACGTGTATATAAATATATTACACGTTACGTTTTATGTAATGCCTTATAAAGAAACATGATAGTCCATCACTCATACTGATATTTTTTTAAAAGCACAGAAAATAACAACTCTATTTTCGTGTTGGTGTTACAATTCTGTGCTTTTATCTCCACTCGCTTAATGTCACATTTTATATGTCATAAAGAGTTTATCTGTTTAGTAGCTGTTAACTCGAAACCACGTTTATTGCGGTGTCTTTTAACTGAACTATATAACAATATGAGAAAATCACTAAGTTATGCCTGATTAACTACAAATATGAACAGTCTTCAAAAATAAGGACAGCAAGAAATTAGATTGTGATTTGAATGAATAAAAAAAAATGAATTTGTTCATGAAATATTAATGGATTGACATACTCTCGGAAAAAGCCCTCGGTTCTTCAAAGATATTTGATTTAAATTATCAAAGACCCATTTTGTAATTTCTTTTGCCCTACACCCGAATTAAAAAACGTTTTTACCATATTATTGTGAACGAGCATATCTATGAGAATAAATTAAGAATTTTACTATTATAACTTATTCTCAATCTCAGCAGATTAATTAATACATGATACAATTAGGGTAAAACATTAAAAAAGTTTATCTTGTTTTTCAATTCAAAAGATAAATAGCATCTTACAGTCTAAGTACTTACTTGAATTTGTATACATTTTTTATAAAGCTCTTGATAAAACATTTTATATTACACTTTGTGTTTGATATAATTTATTAACTTAACAATAAAATAAACTGCAACTTTAAATAAGTTGAAAACAAAGTTATAAAGTGACTGATGCCCTACGAGGCCCTGAGGCAAACTGACCTAGGAATATTTTTGTCAAAGCCTATTCAGTGTTCACAGCTGGTCGCAGCTTCCATCAACTTCACAGCCCAGTGGGTAAAGAAATATGAATGGATTAATTTGAAATAGTGTTTAAAAATAGCTTTTAGAATTATAAAAAATAAAAGAAACATTAATTGAAACCTTTGATGTTCGTGATTAATGTGTTATATTTTTTTTTCAGTATATTTTTTTTACATAGCAGTAGTAGTTATATGGACTATTGTAAAATTTAAAAAAAAACAACAAATACCTTAAATCATCTTAATTCAAATGAAAGAAAAATTATCTGTTTAATTTGTTGCACGAAACCGTGTAAAAATGTAAAAAATAATGGAACCAATTTAAAGCTTTGTAAGCACGCTACACTACATGCTGGAATGTAAAACTATTAAAAATTAAACAGTGTGGATTGTATCGCGTGTGATAGAAGAAATTATAGCCCAATTAAAACATTGCGATATTTTTCAATTGACCTCACTAATAAATATATTTTAAATGTGTTAATGGGTTTTATTTCAAGCGATTACAGCAACAAAATAGTAAAAGAGAGCAAGGCTTTTAACACAGTTAATAAATAGGTATTTTGAATGTCCCCTAAAGCTTAAAGCTTAAAATACAATTTAATACTTTAAATATGAACAGTCATATTTTCGGTATCATACAAGAAATTTGTGTAAGTTTTTTATAGACATAAAAAATGGTTACTTTGGTCATTATTACCTATAATTAAAACACAAATAAATAAATTATTAAGCTCCACTTAATTAGGTCCTCATAAAGACCCAATACGTCTAGAATTTTAAATTTAAAGCTAGGAAACAATGGTGTAATAGTGGAAAGATTAATTGTCCAGTATCACGCAAAAGTACGGATCAAGTAAACAATAAAAAGTAGGTACTGTAATTTTTTTATAACCATACGTGTATTTATGTTTCATTTAATAGTTTCTAGACACGACTAAAATTTAAATGTTAAACTATGAGTGGAAAAATGTATTTCGTATAGGAACATGTATCTTTTTTAAATAATATAATTTCTAACCGAGAGTAATGACTGACCATCATAATTGGACGATATTTAATAGCTATGTCATGACAAAACTAAATAAGGGGAGTTAGTTATGATAAGAAATCAGGTTGCATTTTTAAAAAGTCTGCGTATTAAAAACTTTGTCAATCAACTAAACGCTGAATTTTTTAGCAGATTCGGTATAAATAGAAAAAAAATATGATTATAATTGGATAAATATTTAAATTTATTATTTATTAAAATAATGTAAAATAGATAGATTACTGTCAAATTCTTTTTTTCCATTCTTCAAACTACAAAAATCGATATGGATGTAAAACTCAATCGTTGTTTATCGCCCCTAATATGTCTTTTTCATGGAAGTTTTAATAATATTAGATTGTCTCTTACAGCTAGATAGCGCTATAAGGTAAAGTCCCATAGATAAGATAAGGCGGACCAGCTAATGAAATTTAGATAACTAAGTTTTGGTATTTAGAAATACCTATGTAGGTATATTGTATATTTTAGCTAAATATATTGTGTAGTTGAAAATTTTATTATTTCGTTCGTGTTATTTAAGCAGTTGGAATTTTCTTTGATTTCTAAATTATTATTTTATCGATTTTGTTAGATTGGTTGTGGAGTGACAATATCTCGAATAGATGTCGGACAGACCTCCGAAACCCTAACGGGGAGAGGTTTTATGTTCTTAACTTCCTAATCTGTACCTAATCCTGTGATTAATGTACGGTTTCAAAATCTTGTTCGTCTTTTAATATACTTACAAAATATTGTCAAGCCACCACCACCATTATGTATATCAGAAGGCAAAACCTTAGAAATGTTATAATTCATTTTATTATAATGCTGCTAGCATTACTCGAGGTTCCAATCACTTATAAAGGATTTTCAAAAATTCTTTCTTAGTGTTCAGTGACAAAAAACCCACATGCAAATTTCACCGGGCAATCCTGGAGGTTGCACTGTGCATGTCAGTCAATTGATTATTTTTTATAACAATATTTTGTACTCAGAATACATAGGTAGCGAATATCTTGATTGTACAATATTAGCAATTAAATCTTAACAATAAAACCATTAAAAGTTATCATCCAAGTTTAATTTAATAAACTTTGCATTCACTGGATTGACGGAAAGAAACTTCTAAATCGGTTGAATTGCTTTAAATATTTCAGAGCATTTGTTCTTTATTGGTTATAAAATGTCAGATTTCAAATAAAATTTATATATCTAGTATTATTAATGAATATAAGATAGTGCCATCGATAGGTATGTATATCATAAAAAATACAAACAAATAAATTAATGTATATTCAACCAGTAGTCTAGTTCAAGGTTTATTTGTTTATTTGATCCACTGAACTTGATGTTTTTTTAATGATTCATAGAAATATTTACGAACGATAACTATTAGTAAATAATTATTTTATCCAAATATAGATCTAGAATTCTCTACAGATAGTTTTTAATTTTATGTTAGCTAAATTTTACGAGAGGTATGCATAACGTATCTTTATAGTCTTTTCTCAAGTATTATCTATACTTGAATCCAAGACAAAGTCTTCTAATTGTCAAAATAGTACGCAACTATTTTTTTTTTTTGAAATTCATATCTACAGATACCACGCCTCAAGCAGAAAGAATGTTGAAAATAGTTGCCGTTGTCTCCTGTGCCGAACTCCGAACAATGTTAGCAAAACTAGCAGTGAAACAACCCCGACTCATGAATCGATCTTCACCATTATTGCTCCATGACAACGCGAGACCTCATACATCACGAGAAACCGTTTTAATTCTACAGAAACTGCAATTAAAACCATTCGTCACCCTCCGTATTCGCCAGACCTTGCTCCAACGGACTACCATTTTTTTCGTGATTTGGACAATTTTCTACGTGATAAAAGGTTTTCTTCTCAGGGGGCAGTACAAAATGCTTTCACACAGTTAGTCGAATCTAGATCACCAGAGTTCTATCGCAAAGGCATAAAGAACTTTCCTGTTAGATGGCAGCAATATATAGATAATAATAGTAATTATTTTGATTAATTAAATATAATAAATTTAAAAAAAACTAATTTTAATTTTTCAGTGCAAATCGGCAATTTAATACTTTATTAACCCCTAATGTGAGCTGTAAAATACTTAATTAAATATCACTCTAAAATAATAAAACAATTTTCCAAAATCAAGAAATAAAACATTTTTACACATACACATGACAGATACACATATATACACTATAAAACTTGTAAAACAATGGCATCTTAATCCCATCTGTTTCCACATAGAAAAATCCGGAAGCCGGAAGGTCTAATAATCTACTGGTAACATCAACATGATAAATATTTATTTTAATTTTCTCATAGAAATTGTTGCTTAACATTCTTAAACATTTTATGTGTGGTCTTTCTCATCAGATCCACTTCACCAAATGATACGTTCTAAATGCAAATGCAAATGCCTATAAATTTTAAGGAGTTCTCTCAATTCTTCAAGGATCCCAACATCAGAACTATTTCGGTTCATAAATGACTGAGTTCTGAGATAACAAACATAAAAAAACACAACCAAATTGATAACCTCCTATTTTTTTAAGTTTTTTGAAGTCGGTTGAAAATTTTAATGTAAAATTTAGAGATTATTTTTAAATTAATATCTAAGGTGACTAAATAAGTTTGTAAAATTGTGGATTTAGATATTGCAACTTTCTTAGTAAAAATCTGAATCATGAAAACACAAATTACGTACTAGGCTTATTATTATTAAAACCAACGGTATATAGATACATTATTAAACAAAGGTCTAGTTAAGGTTTTCCATTAATATTTTTCGTGGCACCATAGAATTAATTAGAAACTACTTTGATTACTTCGGGCTACGGATCGTTCACATAACGAATAGTTTTATTGGATATCTTGTGAGAAGCTTGCTTGTTGTGTATTTATCATTTCAAATACCCAACGTGTTAAAAATTAGCGAGCGGTAAAAAATCGTGCAATAGTTTGTAACATGAGGAATTTAATAGACGTGTACCGCATTTGGCGGTCAACGTTTGCGGTAGTCATGGTTATTACGGTCAGGTATATCCGCTGCCTTTGTGTTCGTGCCATCTCAATGATGGTAGCGTAGTTGGAACTATGTTTTCAACTAATTAGGAGTCAAATTTCAGGGGAAAAGATTAACAGAAAACTTAATTTACATTATTTCTTGTAACAACATCATTCATCTTCACCTATTAATGGCACTCTGCTGAGTCAAGTCTCTTAATCAGAATGAGAAGAGAGGAGTTATAAGCTACCACGCTGGCCAAGTGCGGATATAGAATACTCTTAGATGTGTACCTGGATTCAAACTGGACCTCTCAAATAAGATAATAAAAAGGTAATCTCTAGGCTATCAATCTATAATATAGGTATCTTATAATATGTGCTAGCATCGTGTGACCAAGATCTTACGCGAAGACGACTCCTCAATAATAATTACTTTTATATTGAAAGTATTTTATTGCCTTACATTGACTAGCGATTTGAATAGCATGCTTTTACATAAAGTTAGTTTTAGATTGGATGTAAGAAAATAGGTAAAGTTTGATTAATTAAATGTTCAACTCTAGAAGTTTGAACATTGAAATCATTTTGTTACCGCAAGTTATTTTTAATTCCGGTTAAAAAACATATATAATTATTAGTTTTAGTTAGTTTTTATTACTTCAAAATGATATGACCATTTGATAAGAAAATAAATGATGATAATTATGTTATTTCTAGAAATAATTGGTTATTTCGAGAAATACTACACAAGAAAAGATATATGAAACATAAAATGTTATTGCTGCTGCTGCTAATTTTTTGGATTTTATTTAGGAATATCCCCACTGACTTAACATCTTAAATTAACCCTAGTCTGTCCCGAGTTCTCTAAAGCAATCTGACAGTGGATACGAGTGTTTATATAGTGAAAAGTCTGAGTCTGAGTCACCACCCCACGATGCTGTTTCATGTCAATACTATTATTATATTACATGTGTTGTCAATACAGTAAAAGAAAAAATGCACAAAATAATATTCCTAACTAAGAATAAACTAATTTCAAACCATTACAAATGTTAACATACGACTTGATACATGAATGAAGTAGACGACATTGAACTTGAACCAGTGAAGTCCAATTTACGTCACGCAAAGTTGACTAGCAATAAAAAACACTCCTGTACAAAATTATTCCAAGCATCGCAACATTTTCGCCATAAAAAGTCTCGGGACAGGAGAGTCATGTCTGGAATTATGTCGGGTACCCTAATAAAAACAAATGTTGAAAGTTAATAGATGCAAGAAACGCTTTTTTATATGTTACTTAATAGTAAACCACACAGAAAACGAACAAATTGTTAAACTTGCACAGTAAAACAATCAAAGCTTATAATAAAAAAATAATTTTGTATGTTTGCTTGTCCTGCTTTCACGTTGCAACGAAGGTAAGACAAACCCGTACATTAACAGAGGAGTGTGATATGCACAATAAAAGTTTATGTGAAGGAATTGAGACAAACATTATACCTACCAATATTTATACGACACACACATAATTATGTAAACACTAATTGATGATTAAACGAACTTACCTGTATGTGAAGGAAGTTCAATCATAATTATTTGGGAACTTCGTTCGAAGATACTGCAAGAAGGGATTACAAATATCTCACAACACTGCGTTCACCATCAACAACGCGAGCGAATAAAAACGACAATATTTCGTCTAGGGTCTCAATTAATGTCAATTATAACCATGTGTTAATTGTCAATCATAAATGAAATAGAAGTTGTATAGTTAACTTTGTACATATACCTTTAATTACCGTCGAAATTCGACTACTGAGACGAGTTACAGTCGAGACGTAGAGGTGTTATCATACAAGACATTACCATATAAAACTATAGGAAACCGTATGAAACTATATGGAACCATACGACATAAACTATTATGCGTATATACACAACGAATATGAGAATTTCCAAAAAAAAATCTTCAAAGTAGCGGAACATTTTTACTATTCATTAACGCACTAGTGCTACAATGTAAAGTAAAAAGCACGCAGTGCGCGCACGCAGCGCAAGCACTTTACGTTCTCAAAAATAGTTAAATAATTGACACTTTACGAGCAAGTGTGTTGAAAAATAAATATTTATTTTATCATCATACCTCGGCCTCTAATAAAACGAGTACGGAGCATTGACTCAGCGATAATACTGAACTTAGACCGTCAACTTAGATCACGGTTAAATAATTATAATACGTACATTATTTTACTAACAATAAATATTTTCACTTTATGCTAGACCTGTAACAATGAATGGTGTTTGTTAGAGGCAAATATTAATCTTAAAATTCTTCGCTTATTTACTAGTATCTTCCTTACAAGTATATAAACTGCATTTTTAATAATATTAATATACTAGCCGACCCACGAAATGCTCCGCTCCTATTGGTCGTAGCGTGATAATATATACTATAATATAGCCTTACTCCATAAATGGGCTATCTAATACTAAAATATTTTTTCAAACCGAACCAGTAGTTTCTAAAGTTTCTAAAATGTGTTCAACTAAGCAAATAAACTCTTCGGAAGAAGAGGGAGTAAAGTTTATTGTGCAAAAACGGTAAATGAAGAGAAGTTATTTAATATTTTAATAATATTTATTTATTCCTATAAAATGCATCATAGAATTTTGTCCTGTCAACCATGTCATATTTATTTTATTCTCCCTTCATTTAAATATTTCTTTTTAACAATTATTTACATCGAAGAAATGTATACCATTTATTTATTTAACTAAAGTTTTAAACGAATAATTTTTAAAGTTCATTAATAATGATAAGAACGTAATACGATGTAAAACAAGTAAGGAAAATTCAAATAATTAAAAAAATAATTTTATTAAAGTTGTATTTAATGTATGTTGTGATTTAGTAATAACATAATACATATCTACTACAGATTACAGATTTTTTGATTTATAATAGGTACACTATATTTATTAACACTCTTAATTATTTTGTCCTCGAGTCATGTTTTTATATTTTTTTAATATTTTCCTTATATGCAAGGAGAGGAAAATCAAACAGAGGAAATATTAAGAAATAAATTGAGACTTACATAAAAATTTTCTACTTACATTATTACTTACATATAATTATCAAATACTAACATAAAATACATACATAGTTTTTATGAAAAAATTCAACTCGGATATTCTTGTTCCATTTACTATAAGGTAAAGTTAAAAAACATGAGGTAACATTTTAGTTTAATAACATTATATCGAGAAAAACTAATAAATCTTAAATAAATAAATCTATAATAAACTAGTGTTAAATATTACAGATATGGAAATATGTTGTTTAATTTACAGAACATTATCATAAAATAGTTTTCAAAAATATAAGATTATTTATGCATAACTTAGTCATTGAATACATATATCTTTAATTCATCGATAACTATATTTTAATAAGTATTCATTAATTTTAGGAAATATCATTTTATCAGTATACTCACTATATGTAACGTCGAAATGATTCCACATCGGATCCGATACTTCTTTAACTTCTAAAACATTAGGTAGCCTTTGTACTAACCAGGAAACATCTTTAGTATCCACTAAATGATCGTTTTTACCATATAAAGCCATAAACGGCACAGTCACTGCACTGAGATTGAAACTAGGAGGCTCTTCAATACCATACAATTCCAAATTTTTGTTTTTACCATAGTCAAACTTCTGAAAACGTGGTGACATCATACTTTGACCATATCTTGCCATATTATGTATTGATGTTCCAGCAGGGAAATGACCAAACATAGTACGCAAAGTATGATTAGATATTGACCCTGGATGAAATGAATCAAAAAGAGCTACACCTGTTCTACAAACGGCCTCGAAAATAAAGCCAGATTGGCAGAATAATTCTAAAAATTGCTGGCTAAGAGCGCCTTTTGCCAAAAATTCGTAATAACCGATGGCATCTAAGGAACTTTCGAAAACATTAGCTGATTCTGCCGAAATCCTGTATATAATGGATCGAGTATGAGTTTGTCTTGCAGCTGGGGCCAAGCCAATCAAAATGTTCGCTCTTTCACAATATCCTGGTCGTTCCGAACACATTATCAAAAATGTACCAGCTCCCTGGGAATATCCAATATAATTCAACCTCTTTTGATTAGTAAATTTTAAAACATAGTCAATTGTGGCTGGTATGTCATAAAGTCCTATTTCGTCAACGGAAAACTGCCAGAATTTTGAATCTTTGTCAGGATTTAATTTAACGTGTCGTCTCGAATAATAGTTTCCACGTTGATTTCCAACCCATAAATCGTAACAGGCGTTTGACAATAAAAAGGCCAATCCAGCATATGGTCCTGCGTCTAGCCATGCATCAGAACTTTGCAAAAGTCCATGCATAAGTATGACCGGCGGTTTCTTCAATTCACTTAGACATTTTCTCGAATTCATCCTAAAAATTGTTAGGATATAGCCATCTTCAGTTATGACGACATGTTGCTCAGAAATATACCCATAATGTCCACTAATCTCCGTGAAGTTCGATATAGAATCTCTTGTAAATCCTACGAATTTTTTGATATCATTATTTATTACCGGTGCTACACGATGTCGAATAATGTTTCCGAGTATAATCGCGACGGAGACCAAGAGTACATTAAAAGTGACGTTAGCTTTTGACGCCATATTATCAACTGGCGCTACAACTTGTTGGGTGTAAGTGAAAAAAAGAATATAAATTTTAAATACTACTACGTATTATAATGATAAAATCGGATTAAGTAAAGTAAGGTCCAAGGTGACTTCTATTTTATTACGTATTGTTTTTGTTATGTAATGTCAAATGTGATCGTTAAAGACAAAGTTTAATTCTAATTGCTGGTATTATTGCTTAGAAATAAAAAAAATTGGTCAAGTGCGAATACTATTCGTGCACTAAGGGTTTCGTAATGTTTGAATTAAAAGACAAATTTAATTTTGCCATCTTAAAACTCTTGTTCTCATACATCAAAATAGATTCTATTCCTATAATTATTTCCTTTATTCATGACATTTAATCAACGATAAATATTGTTATCATTCCTATGCGAGTATCAAAATACTCATTATCGGCCGCATCTTTGATTGCGTTTTAATAAACGTATTATAATGATAAAATCAGATTAAGAAATTTATTTAAATCTGTAATAAACCAAACTTCTATTACTTCTTAATAGTGACTTCTGTGTTTTGATATTAATTTTAACTTGATACCTTCACGTTTTTCTGAGAAAAAGATTCTTGATGGATAGGTATAAAAATTTTTTCTTGTGATGTCACAAATCTTTCTTTATGCTAAATTTCATGATTGTAGGTCAACGGGAGGTCTCTACAATTTTATGAGTAATGATATAAACCGCTGCATCCTTTGATCGCTTTCACTTAGAAGTTTAATTTTCTTGCAGCTTCAAGAAACCGCAAATTTGATTATTTGGTATTAACTTCATTTGTCATTTATAATACTTGTCAGGAGTACAAAGATCACAACTGAAGTAAAAACCGGATATTGACCACTAATACGTCGTCTAGTCTTCCAATTACATGAATTGCTGTTCGTTCGTCTTGCTAAAACACGAGAATGGTTGTACCGATTTGACTAATTTTAGGCTTGAAATATTTGTGGAAGTTCGAGGAAGGTTCAACCTGTGAGAAATATAAATAATAAATAAAGGAAAATATTTAAAACGACAATTTAATTCCAATACAAACAGTTCCTAGCTATGAAACGTTTGATATGTTTTATCTTTTTAGAAATGAATAATGTCACTTGGTTGTCAAATATTTATGGGTGCGTTCAGAAATTTGTCTGTTTCATAGCTGTAGCAAGAGGTCCATTATCTTTGGCCTGTTTTATTGGAGTACAAAACAGGGAGTTTCAGAAATAAAAAAGAGTGTAAAAGTGTAAGTTAGTAGTCTAAAAAACAAAATTAATAAATAATTTTAAGACGATTATTAGAATCTATCATCAATTTGTACCAAGGAGAAGAGGACCTGACTAGGTCGTTGAAGTCAATCCAATAATTTGTAAGTTCCTAAAACTCGAGAAAGGTTGGACGGACATGTCTCAGTTTAGTTTTGATATATTTGTGGAAGTCCAAGGAAGGTTAACGCTAATTTTGATTTTGATAAAACTTTTACCTGTAGTCTGATAAACTTTATCGAAGCGAGGACGGGTCAGCTAGTAATAACCTATTTTTAAGTTTTTGTGACATGTTGTGTAATTTTTTTGGATTTTAGCACTTTTTTCGCTAACCGTACATTTTCTCAAAATGCTGTGAATGCAGTTCAGAATATCTTAATAAGTTATGGATGGTCTCTTACGAACCTTTTCCTGTAACTATAACGGTTAAGGTAGCTGCCCTTACTGACCCGTCTCAGAAATCCATTCTGTATACTGTATGAAAATACTCGTCAAGCTGCCGACTGAATTTTCGAGTAAAAAATTAACGGTAAGCGCCAAATTTAGTCTCCAAAAAAGAAATCTTATATAAACTAAAATTGGTTTTCTGACATTTTGAATTTATATATTTTATACAATAATGTAAAATCTATTTGTGGACAATTACTCATACATTCATTTATATACATTTCACCTCGAACACTCTCCTTGATATTATTTCTTTGAACTTCCTTATTCTTTACGATTTACTTGATAAAACGTAAAGAATAAGGAAGTTTATACTTATTTTACTCTTTTATTGAAAAAATGTAATTGTTTCAATATATTTTTATTTAAGTACTTGTAATTTATAAAACAGGTATGTATTATAGACAACCTAAAGTTGACATTGTATTACGGCTAATGTGTAGTAAAATAGTGGAATATTGCTATTAACGCTTCCCTCAGGAAGAAAGATCTTTAAATTAAATTTTTTTCCTGTGTTTTACTGAAACAAAGCTAAACTATGTTTGCGCCAATCTTTATATTTATGCTAAATTTGGGATTTGGGATGGATTTTTTTCATCGGCCATACAATTAATATTAGCTAACACAATTTACGTCCTCATCCTAAAATTTTAGAAAATCGCTTCTAAGTTCTTAGATACTACTACCCAAATTTTATGTTTATAACATTGTATACAATTGTTGGTAAACCTTAATAAATAAATAAATAAAATAAATAACTTTAATATATTTCTTATTTGTAACCGACAAAATCGGCTGTCGTTTTTAACCTCTAAATATGTCAACGAGTCTCTCTGAATGTAACAAACATCTGAAACCACATGACAAAAATAATCTTACAGCATATAAATAAAATACCTTCAGTAATTTGGAATGATGGCGATATTTAGATAATACCCGGCAATCCTATACATGACCCGGTCATTGAACCCTATCGATCGCGCAAACTAGGTCAGCTGGTCGTATCCGCCTTTAATGAAGTAGGAAATGTGACAAGACAAATAGATCTATGCGTGGTGCCTATTGTTGTCATTGTTACCGCTGCTATGACAGGTCGCGAAGTCACTTTTGCTAACATTTTCACCAAAGCATTCTTTCTTACCCACCTAAATAAAGTTTATTATAATCATATACATGCATAGACCAAGCACTCGGCATCATAAATAGATGCCGAGTGCTTGGGTCTTGTGACCCAGGTACAGACTCAAAAAGCGTTATTATCTATGTGAATCGGAGCAAAAGCGTCTGCTTGTGTCGCACGACCTATTGTTAACTTGCAGGCGCTAGAAAGAATTTAATTATAATTTTTAAATTAAAAACAATATATTCTTTTTTAGTTTAGTTATCCGTTAAAGCCAATATTAAGAGGATTCTAGTTTTTATTACTAGCGTCCATTGACTTTATTAAAGTGAAAGAAAAAAAGAGTTTTATTTTAAAACTGAAACTGAGGACAGCCAAGTTGATAATTGTGACGATGACGTCACGTCTTCAAAAAATAACTTGCAGGGTTACACTTCACTACACAATATTCACTCTATGAAAAAACTCGTCAAGCGACTGAATTATCGGAACTGAGATTATAAATTGTCGAGCCAGTGCGTATTTTTAAGAGCCCTTGCTGAAGAACTATTATAATAATATAAAAATAGGCTACTATTTGCATATTGAAATGAGAATTTTAAAGAAAATAGAAATTCTTAGCCGCTACCGCAAAGCTTCCGTTGTCTGTTGCAGAACTTACATAACTACCTAGGAAGAAGTGAAGTTCCTACAATGCATGCAAATACTTTTCTTTATTAAAATATATTGTAATAATTTAAAATTTTGTTATTGACAAAAATAATTTGACAATAGGCTTAAACACAATAATTTATTTGCTTTTGTATCTGGAAAAATATTAATATTGGACACAATGTTTATGTTTTCGCAGTATATAGATTATAGATTTTAAATGAAATTATAAAATGAGAGAGATGTGCAAGTAAAAGTGAATGAATGGAAGAATATGAATAATATAATTTTAGAACGTGTATTTTCCAATATAAGATGAAATTAAAGTGTTATCTTATTAACGTATTTATTATTATGACATTTTAAAAAAATCTCTAGGCTGCTGTTTGCGTAATATCTATATGACAAAAACATTAATAATACAGATGACGATTTACTGAAAGTGATTCTGATGTACCGAGTGTTAGCAACACTGTTTATAAAGTAGTAGTAGCGGGTAAATCAGTGTTATAGTGTCGTGATTAAAGTTACCCTTCCCGAGGTCCACGTAAGTTTACTTTATTATCTATTGTCGTTAGCGAGGTCGAGTGGTGGAGGTGAGTGTTAATATATTAGAGAGAGCTCTTTAAACCTGCTCCTGGGTCTCAAGCCCCAGGCACTGCTCGCCTCAGTCTACATTGCATGTGTATGCGTATTGCTGTACAGTGATGGGTATCATATCTCTCTCAATATTGTAACACGAGTATGGCGTTTCTTACCCTCGAAATGAAAACTTTCGAGCCCGAACTAGCTTCCTTTAACTGTGTAATCCGTAGGAATTAACTGTAGTAATTATTAGTTATATAGACTGATATATTACTATTATTAGTAGAATAGATCTATACTATTATATAAAGAGGAAAGATTTGATTGTTTCTATGTTTGTTTGCTTGTTGCGAATAGGCTCGAAAAGTACTGAACCGATTTTGAAAATTCTTTCACCGATGGGAAGCTACATCCTTTCTGGGTATCATAGGCTATGTGGTGTTGCCATAAATACTCTAATTAAAAAGATATGACCACTTTAGTGCCATAAGGTGGCCATTTTGTAAATTGAAGAGTTTCTCAGGAACTACAAATACGAGTTAAAATTTTTTTTCAAAAATGTGAGGGACAAAAGTGATTTAGTGTTCCCATGTACATTTTTTAAATAATAGAATATGGCCATTATGTTATAACTAATCCGTTTTTAAAAATTCTTTCACTGTTAGAAAACTACACTATTCGTGAGGGACAAAAGTGATTTAGTGTTGCCATGTACATTTTTTAAATAATAGAATATGGCCATTTTGTTGTTACTAATCCGTTTTTAAAATTCTTTCACTGTTAGAAAACTACACTATTCGTGAGGGACAAAAGTGATTTAGTGTTGCCATGTACATTTTTTAAATTATAAAATATGGCCATTTTGTTGTTACTAATCCGATTTTAAAAATTGTTTCACTGTTAGAAAACTACACTATTCGTGAGGGACAAAGGTGATTTAGTGTTACCATATACATTTTTGAATTAGTAGAATATGGCCATTTTGTTGCTAATGATTCGATTTTAAAAATTCTTTCACTGATAGAAGTCTATAGTATTTCCGTCTCTCTTCCTCTTATAATACTATCATTCTCTCTCATCCTCTCTCTTTTTTCTCTCTTTAATTTTTATTTTTATCTGTTCAGAATGATTAGCTCTTTTCAATTTCTTTCTTTCGATTATCTCTCTCTCTCTTTCTTTCTCTCACTCTCTCTCTCTTTCTCTCTTTCCTTTACCTATTCAATTTTATTTATGCTCTGTCCTCCCTCTTCTACCATCTGTCGCTTTTCTTTTATTTTTGTTTCTATGATTTTTCTTTTTATAACTTTTTCTTACTCTCTCTCTTTTTTCAAATAATGAAAAACTACACAATTACAGAGTGACAATTTAAGGACATCAATTATAATATTTTTTTAAATACCCGGAACGAAGCGAGGGCAGGCCGCTAGTTTATTAATATATACGCCGCTATATTTGCGAAAGATTATTTCGAATACTCAGACTCGAGTAAAGCGAGCACAACTTTTCGAAAGAGCACCTCATATATTTTCTTCTCTGACAGTATTGCTATCAAAAAGGTAACAGGCGAGCGCATGAGTTCTCCGACATTCTGAGAAAACGGTTCACAATTGCTACACGATACAGAATCCATAATCTATACTATTATATAAATAGGAAAGATTTGATTATTTGTATGTTTGTTTGTTGCGAATAGGCTCGGAAACAACTGAACCAATTTTGAAAATTCTTTTACTGTTAGAAAACTGCAGTATTCGTGAGGGACTAAGGTGATTTAGTGTTGCCATGTACATTTTTTAAATATTAGAATATGGCCATTTTGTTGTTACTAATCCGATTTTAAAAATTCTTTCACTGTTAGAAAACTGCAGTATTCGTGAGGGACAAAAGTGATTTAGTGTTGCCATGTACATTTTTTAAATAATAGAATTTGGCCATTTTGTTGTAACTGATCCGATTTTAAAAATTCTTTCACTGAGAGAAATCTATAGTATTTCTGTTTCTCTTCCTCTTATAATACTATCATTGTCTCTCATCCTCTCTCTTTTTTCTCTCTTTAATTTTTGTTTTTATCTGTTCAGAATCTCTCTTTCGATTATATATCTTTATCTCTCTTTCTCTCTCTCCTTTACCTATTCAATTTTATTTTTGCTCTGTCCTCCCTCTTTTATTATCTGTCGCTTTTCTTTTATTTTTGTTTCTATTATTTTTCTTTTTATAACTTTTTCTTACTCTCTCTCTTTTTTCAAATAATGAAAAACTACACAATTACAGAATGACAATTTAATAGTTTAAGGACATCAATTTTAATATTTCTCTAAATACCCGGAGCAAAGCGAGGGCAGTCCGCTAGTAAAATTATAAATGCGAAAGTGTGGGCAATTTATCTTTCTTTTACGTAGTGATAGTTTTTTGTCTTTACCTATATATCTCTATAGATATGACATGACATAAAAATTAGTGTTTATCTGGCGAGATAACAATATAATTATGTTATATCAACGTAAGAGCGCTGACTGTTTTTACCAAATATAATAAAACTATTAAGATCATAAATAAATATATGGTTACACGTTCAGTAATAAACGACACCCATTCGAAGTCTGGTCAGATTTCTATTAATATATTAATTAATATCTTATACTCTTTGACAATTTCGTTCTTTTATATTTATTTTCTATCGTTTCTATTAGCGATATTAAAACATTAATGTCAAACATCGTCTCCATAATTATAATAGGAGAAAAATGAATAACCCTCGATTGATTATATAAGGGTGAAAGGATTAGAAAAGAAACGACGCCGCGGCGTAAATATGCCCAAAATTCATATTGCGTGAAAGCCTTCATTTAAGTATGCCTAATTAAATTTAACACGTGCAACAATTAAATAATTTCAAGTTGGTTGATTGTTCGTAATTTTGAAAATATTACGAAATGTCTCCAAATATGAGTTTCTGAAGGGTAGCATGCTTTTTTTGTTATGATCTTGAACGTAGCTTATGTACAACGTTTACCATTATAGTATATTGTTACTTAATCAAAATCCATGAAATTATTATAAGAAAAGCACTTTAGGATAATATACGTGAAAGTGAAGTATTTATATACTAGTGCGTTATAGAACAAACAAATGGATGGCATACTTTAATATAACATAATATGAATTATATTTTTTAGGAAACATCTCGGGCGGCTCAAAACAACTCACAAAAATACGATCAAATCAAGAGGAGAAAATATTCATTTAATTTATAAGAGTTAAAATGATTGCAATATTTTAATAATAATTTCGTATTTTTTATCCTACATAATGTTATATTACCTTAATACCATTAGTAATATTTCTGAAGGTGAGCCTCATTATATTAAAAATTATCACCCACTTAATTTAATTAGAAAACCTTGGAAAAGCTCAACTTGAGAAATGTAAAAGAAAACGACGTGACTTTGTAGCTGCTTAGTGTATTTTTAATAAACCTGCTCAGAAATGCTCTGTATTTACAGGGTTCTATTTGAGAGCTTTATATGGTGAAAATTTTCTTTCCAAATGGTAAACATTTATTGTACACTATGTGTTTTAGTAACTACTTATATACTGGTTAAAAGAATGCTTACAAGGAAGTAGTAAAGCTACGTGATTTACTAATAAATGCAAAGACACGAAGAGCTTAGCTTGTATAATTGGAGACTGTCGTGTAAATCAGGTCAGCTGATGCTTGATAATACTCCACGAATCGAGGAATTAATCTACTGATATCTAGAGCTTACCATTTAAGGTTTATGTTGGTAAATAATAATTACTACAGGAGGTGTTTATATATATTCTATCATTCTTGTATCATAGCAAACAACAGCTGTCCTACAGTACGAGCGATACGTTAAATATTTTATAATTTTTTTATTCAATAGGTTTCTTTTCTTTTGTTTAAAATATTGTCTTCAATATCAAAATAATTTAATTGTAGCGGTACATAACAAATATTCTAACCATTTACCTACTCTCTATTGTGATTTCGCTATCACTAAAAGTTGACTGTAGTTAATAATCAAATAAAACAAGCAAATATTGTCAAAAATGAAAATTTCTTTACATATAAAATAATTATTAGGTGCTTATGTATAAAAAGGCATCTTGTATAAGTTACAAGTACCTTACTCTGATAGAACAGGACATTTATATACCATTTTATAGCCAGTAACGTTTGTCGAGTTGTTTATAGTAATCTTGGTGAACAATAAACATGGGTTAAATTTTAAATATAAGTCTAAGCTATCAATTCTTGAAAGGCACATAAAAGTAATAAATTATTCAACTTTTTATAACCATTTTCATACTTTGATCAAATTTTATAAATATGGCCTCAAATGTTTTTATTAATAATTATTGTCAGGTTCAACAACAAATATTTGGAAAATGATGTTTATGAAAGTCACGATCAAGTTCGAAAGATCAAGCAATGCTAATATTGTGTTATAAGAATCCTAAAATAGATTTAACTCAAGACTCTTCATAACCCAAAGTTTTGTCATAAATAGATAAACATCAGTACTAGTTTAGTATTTCAGAAATAAACTTGTCTCAGTTTTGTGGGTTCCGTACCTTAACAGAAAAAAGAAACCTTTATCTCAGGAATGCGTGGAACCTCAAAAATGAAATTAATAACAAATATTCAAGTCCATTGGATCTCCAAAAAAATCAAACTTTTAATTCAAGTCAATTAAAAGATACGGCTGTTTATGTCGTTATAATGTATATAAATAATAAATTTCGTTGATTTTGTGTCATGACATTTCACTTGGGCGGATTACATTTTTTCATACTACAGCAAATTTATTGACAGTTCTCGTATCCGAAAAATGTACTTAACGTTCACTGGGTTCAAGACTTTACTCGAGATCAAAGTCCGAAATGAAATTGACGCGAAACACTTTCTGCCACTTACCTTGAAACCGGAAATAACCTTTTCAGCTTTCTTGACGTTTTCTGTAGGTGTATGCTTATAGAAAATTTTATTGGAATATAACCTTTAGCCTGAAAACTTTTGATTATAAAAGTCCTTCAAAACATGGAGCATAATATTAACATCACCTCTTGGCCATTTACCATAAGGTGGATCGTCAGATCGTTTGCCCCTTATGCCATAAAAGAAATGACGAAATTCATAATAATTGGTCGGAGAAAACATTTTTCTTATATTATAAGTAAAAGGTTGCAGTAAAATTTCTTTGTTTGTATAGTTTGTATCTGGCTGGTTTGATACCATTAAATGACTGGCATTTTAAAAAAACTAAAATAAAAGGGTTAAACGGTTTTCCCCCATTGCTCGTTTATTTTCATGTCCGCTAAAATGATTGAATATAACAGAAATAATTTTATTACAAAATTTTTATACTTATAAATGCGATACAATGCCGCGGAGAATTGCCGCCTGCCCTCGCTTCGCTCCGGGTATTTAAAGCAATACTATAATTGATGTCCTTAAATTGTCACTCTGTAATTGTGTAGTTTTTTACTATTTGAAAAAAGAGAGACAATGAGAAAAAGTTATAAAAAGAAAATTAATAGAAATAAAAAGAAAAGAAAAGCGACAGATGATAAAAGATGGAGGACAGAGCAGCAAAGCAAAATAAAAGAGAGAGGGAGAAAGATGGAGAGAGAAAGAGAGAAAATTGAAAGAAAAAAAGTGAAAAGAGACTGATAAAAATAAAAATTAAAGAGAGAAAAGAGAGATGATGAGAGACAATGATAGTATTATAAGAGGAAGAGAAACAGAAATACTTATATAATATAGACTTCTCTCAGTGAAAGAATTTTTAAAATCGGATTAGTAGCAACAAAATAGCTATATTCTATTAATTAAAAAATGTATATGGCAACACTAAATCACCTTTGTCACTCACGAATAGTGTAGTTTTCTCTCAGTGAAATAAGTTTTAAAATCGGATTAGTAACAACAAAATGGTCATATTGTATTAATAAAAAAATGTATATGGCAACACTAAATCATCTTTGTCACTCACGAATAGTGAAGTTTTTTATCAGTAAAAGAATTTTAAAAATCGGATTCGTAACAACAAAATGGCCGTATTGTATTAATTAAAAAATGTATATGGCAACACTAAATCACCTTAGTCACTCAGAAATATTGAAGTTTTCTATCAGTGAAAAAAAATTTAAAATCGGATTCGTAACAACAAAATGGTCATATTGTATTAATAAAAAAATGTATATGGCAACACTAAATCATCTTTGTCACTCACGAATAGTGAAGTTTTTTTATCAGTAAAAGAATTTTTAAAATCGGATTCGTAACAACAAAATGGCCGTATTGTATTAATTAAAAAATGTATATGGCAACACTAAATCACCTTTGTCACTCAGAAATAGTGAAGTTTTCTATCAGTAAAAAAAATTTAAAATCAGATTTGTAGTTCCTGAGAAACTCTTCAATTAACAAAATGGCCACGTTATGGCACTTAAATGGCCATATCTTTTTAATTAGAATATTTATGGCAACACCACATAGCCTATGTTACCCGGAAAGGATGTAGATTTCTATCGGTGAAAGATTTTCAAAATCGGTTCAGTAGTTTTCGAGCCCATTCGCATCAAACAAACATACAAACAATCAAATCTCTCCTCTTTATATAATAGTGTAGATGTAGACGTAGATTATTTATTGAGAGAGCTTGATTGGGAAGTATTACTAAATTTATCGTCTAGCTCCTCAGATTTTCACCTGTTACGGTCTTTTCAGTAGTATTCTTTAGAAAATGTTTGGTTATCATCAAGAGAGGACTTCCTTGTCGTAGTTTTTGTTGTGCCTACTTGTCGTAGTTTTTTATCAGAAGTCCCAAAATTTCTCCATCAATGGGATCATGTCACTACTTACAAAATGACACATATACATTATAAACTAATGTAAATAAACTATGATAAAAAAAATCTTGAAACTGAAAAAATCTTTTTCCCCGACCTAACATACTAAACTACTACGTAAATATTAAATTTCAAATGTATTTGAAATATATTATTTACGTAGAACCTTTATTACAATACAATCTATTCTATACATATAATAAATCTGTAGACATGCCGTGTCTGTACATTGCGTGTATATTAAAAAAAAATAGCAGAGGGATATTCAAATAACCTATAGATACCATTTCAAAAGTTTTTAAAAAAATTATCAGTGGCAGGAGAGAGAGAATGCGATTAGATTACATGCGACTTTTTTGTATGAAAACCAATTTGCTTTAGATGGTTCTGAGCTAAAATGTGTGAAGAGCTTATCAGTCATTTGAAGACTCTTCTCTAACTCATTTCCAACAAGTCTATTTGGTTTCAAATTTATTGTAAATTATTTATTAAGAGTTTGCAGCATTGATGATATTGCAGCATTAAGTAGTGTGTATACCAACTCCTCAGCCACTTATAGCAGACATTTCCTGGTGAGACTAATGAGGATAGTTTCTTCGGTGGTACCTCCTACACATGTCAACATTAAGTAGTCTGGGCTATAACCAACTCCTCGGCCACTTACAGCCGATATTTCGTGGTGAGACTAATGAGGATAGTTTTTTCAGTGGTATCTCCTACACATGTCAACATTAAGTAGTTTGGGCTATAACCAACTCCTCGGCCACTTATAGCAGATATTTCGTGGTGAGACTAATGAGGATAGTTTCTTCGGTGGTATCTCCTGAACATGTCAACATTAAGTAGTCTGGGCTATAACCAACTCCTCGTCCACTTACAGCAGATATTTCGTGGTGAGACTAATGAGGATACTTTCTTCGGTGGTATCTCCTACACATGTCAACATTAAGTAGTCTGGGCTATAACCAACTCCTCGGCCACTTACAGCAGATATTTCGTGGTGAGACTAATGAGGATAGTTTCTTCGGTGGTATCTCCTACACATGTCAACATTAAGTAGTCTGGGCTATAACCAACTCCTCGGCCACTTACGTTAAACGTGAGTGTGTATTACGGTAGAATGTTTCTATCATACTTTAAGAAGTATAAATAACTATTTCAGTGAGGTTTTTTAAATTTTTTAATAATAGTTATTATGAAATTAAATTGATTATTATTTTTCTATAATATCTCTTCCAAGGCGGAGCGAGACGAGTCGCATCCCCCACTTCCGGCACGCTACGTCACCCGATCACTCTCCGTTATTATTTGTTAGCTTATGCTTTTGATATAATCATCAACAAGGCACAGGGATGAGCTCAGCGCGTTGCAGGAGTAGACCTGAGTGCTAACTGTTCCCTGCACGTCAATGTAACTTGATGTAGCTCTATCCCGCTCTATCCCGTGGGCAACCCTCACAATCTCTCCACTAATATAGTATAGCGGGAAGTGTTAATATAATCTGTAACGTCATTAGTAGAGGTAGGTGCCGGTGGTGTAATAAGTTTCGTCGTAATTTGGTCGTTAAGAGTATTTTTTTTAGTTTTAATTTGTGATGTTTGTAAATATTTTATAAATAATTTGACCGTGGGGTGAGGTGTACACGTAAAAAAATTTCTGCGCGATAGGTCATACTATTTCAATGTGATATACGTTAGATGTCATGAGTGTCAATTCCGTAGTCTACGTGCTACATGCTACGGTTTATAGCTATTTGTACTTGAAGTTAATCTTTAGCTCTATTATTTATACCTTAACCCTGTTATATATTGTTATATCTCTGGATATAGACACAATAGAACAAGATTATACATCATTTCATATCTGAAAAAATCATATCATCATTAAAAATCCTATCCTTTGATTTCGCAATTAAATAATAATTTGGGTCTTTATTTATGTAGAGGACGTTCAATTTTCAAAACGTTCAAAAAACGACGTAAATAATATAAAGAACAGGTTCTCCATCCAGTAGTACTCAGGAGGGTTTAAATTGTTTGTCAAAGTAAGTGGGCCACTCTAATTTCAATTCATCATCAAAAATCTTGGAATTACGAATACTTATACTTATATACCTAAATATTATAACAGAGAAAACATAGTATAATAATTTCAAATTATAAATAGCTGTCTAAACAATAATGGCGATGAAGGAAGGTCTAAATTACCTTCCTAACGTTCAAATATCGTTAATTTCATTGTTCTAAAAATACAAATAAGGTTTTAAGTTATCATGCTCAACATAATTTGAAGGCCATTTTGCGGCTTCCTGCCAATGCCAGTCTATCAAACACAGCGCATTGCGGTGAGCTGAACAAACAAATGAGGATACAATGATTAATTGTTTACACTATAGCATTTGGAGTACGAAAAAATAGTCACATAATATGGTTAGGTACTAACCAAAAACTTGATCATTTTATACCATTTAAGCCTGACTCTTTCATCACATTTCCTCTTTCTTTATTGTTTTTACGCAGCTCTTAATATTTCTGAAATAAAAATATTGCTCTCTAAAAGTAAGCTTTTAAGGTATAAAAATGGGTTACTTTTCATTGAATTACAAAAAGGGGCTATCGGAAATTCCATTTTTAGCTCATTATACAAAATAACAAAAACCTACAAACTAAAAGTATATGTGAATAAAAGCTGTTAGTATTTTAACTAATTGCATTGCGTGACGTGATCCGTGCGAACATGAATTTAGTTCGTTTAGAATTTTGTGTTTTATTAAATTAGGTGTGAGAATCATAGAATAAATAGAAAATATCACCCCTATCCTCATAATTTTAATACGCTTAGCCTAATCACTGAATCATACAAGCGAAAAGATATGGAACACGAACTAGCTTTTCGTCAAGTCTAAACGTTATTATTTGATGGATAGGTAATGAAATCCAATATCCGGTTCCAGTAATAATTTCCGCTCATGACAGGAAACGACTGTGCTACTTCCGGCTGTATGCAGCTTATTACTAATTGTTTCCCGATTTATTAATCCTAAGATTTGAAGTTATTGTACAGGAAATTGCATATGGACGAACAAACTGTATAATCTTTGTAAAAGAAATTAGTACAATTATATGTAATATCCTAATCTATTTAGTTTATTATTTCTTGAATTCGGCAAATATAATAAATAGTTTGGGAAGGTTCAATTGTTATAATGATGGATGGCGCTCAATCAGAACGCAGTTCACTGAGCAATTGTTATATTATTTAGGTAGAATTTAGTTCCTTACAGATAGTAAAATTCATCATACGTTATATTTCAAACAATATTATTATATACTAGCTGAGCCGATAGACGTTGTCCTGTCTTATCTACACTATTATATAAACAGTAAAGATTTGATTGTTTGTATGTTTATGATGGCCCAGTAAGCAGCGATGGCCCAGTGGTTGAGACTTCAAGTCTTACTCGGGAGCTCCGAGTTCGATCCTGGGCACACACCTCTGACTCTGAGTTATGTGTGTTTTAAGCAATTAAATATCACTTGCTTTAACGGTGAAGGAAAACATCGTGAGGAAACCTGCACTCCTGAGAGTTCCCTAAAAGTTCTCAAAGGTGTGTGAAGTCTGCCAACTCGCACTGGGCCAGCAAGGTGGACTATGGCCTAATACCCGCCTCATTCCTCATTCTGAAGAGGAGACCCGGCTAAACAGTGGGCCATTGCCGGGTCGTGATGATGATGATGTTTCTATGTTTGTTTGTTGCGAATAGGCTCGAGGTAAGTGCCATGACCTGGTAATTTTGTAAATTGAAGTGTTTCTCAGGAACTACTAATCCGATTTTAATTTTTTTTCACAGATATGTGATTTAGTGTTGCCATATACAATTTTTTAATTAATAGAATATGGCCATTTTGTTGTTGCTAATTTGATTTTAAAAATTCTTTCACTGATTGAAAACTACACGTTTCATGAGTGATAAATGTGATGTAGTATTTCCATATAAGTACATTTTTTAATTAATAGAATATTGCCATTTTTTTGTTATTAATTTGATTTTAAAAATTCTTTCACTGAGAGAAGTTCATTGTATTTCCGTCTCTCTTTCTCTTGTATACAATTATTCTCTCTCATCCTCTCTCTTTTTTCTCTTTTTTCTCTTTATAATATTTATCTTCATCTCTGTTCAGAATCGTCAGTCTCTGTTCGACTTTATTTTTGTTCTCTCCTCTCTCTTATATTATCTATCGCTTTTCTTTTCTTTTTACAACTTTTTCTCACTCTCTCTCTCTTTGCAAATAATGAAAAACTACAAAATTACAGAAAGATAAATTGAGAACATCAATTATAATATTGCTTTAAAAACCCAGAGCGAAGCGAGGGCAGGCCGCTCGTCTATAAATATATTTGACTGACAGTTGTCAAACGCCATTGTTTACTATAACCCAGCACACTCTTGGTGGTAGGGGATCTGTTCCCCGACTGGCTTGCGACCACCAGCATGCGAATCCGACCGCCAAGTGTCATAGACGCGTTCCGTTCGAGCCGCATGTGGGCCATACTTACCCCCTCCCCACTCCCATCCCATTAATGCTGCGGATCTAGTGGATCTGGGTCCGTTAAGACCGCAGCATTTTTTCTTCTTCACTCCCCCTCCCCACTCTTTCTTCGAGGATGCAACGCATTGACAAAACAAGGGTATCTCTTATTTGGTCGATGTCCATGGGCGATGGTGGCCACTTACCATCAGGTGGACCATCTGCTGGTTTGCACCTTATCCACCATAAAAAAAAAATATTACTATTATCAATAATCGGATGTTCCGGGAGTCAACAATAAAGCCATTTTAATAAAATTTAATTCTTTTCATAAAATGGCAATAATACGGTACAAACATCAAATCATGTGATCCACGGTGAAATCTTAGAGTTGAGAATCGTCTTTAGGAGACATAATTAATAACATGTAATAAACATTTTTAATTATCTTAATTTACCATTCACATGTTATAATAAAATGCTATTTATTTTAATTTATTAGGACTTCCCTCAATTGCGATAACATTCATTTCGCTTTGTCGTTAATGTAATTGTTTTACAAGAAAAATGTCTGCTTCCTCAAACTAGTAAGGTCCGTCCTGCGTGGTCCTCGTCACTTGGGCGCCAGCCTCTGCCGCTCCTGGTGGCAGCGCCACACCCACTCGAGGGACACGCACTTTGTGACGCCATCGTCCCCCTCGCCTTCCTTCGTCGTACACACCTTGTATTCTACTTTACTTTCTTCCAACATTTCTGGGTTATCTGTTGTCAGTTAGGTGATAAAGACACACAGTACTCACAAGTTCTTAATGATTTCTTATCTTCTTTCTAATCTTGTTTTGGCATGCCCGTTACACGTTTCACACAATAACACAAAATAGTTCTAAATAGTTCGCACTTCACCACTAGTCCGCTTTCGTCAGGGAAGGGTCAAGTAACTAGGCCTTGGGAAATAGTACACACAGGACACGGGATACTATTAATCAATAAAGGGGTTACAGGGGGTGTATACCGCGCGCGTACGCCGCTCTCTTCAATAAGACTGTCACACCACTCCCCCCGCCGGCGGCGTACCTGACACCCCCCCCCCCCCTCCCGCCGCGCGCGCATTCAAATAAAAATATAGTAAACAGCCATAAATATTACATTAGAAAAGTTAATACAATCGTTAAGTTCTTAAATTTTCTAATTTTCCCAGCACCTTTCTTAATTTTTTGATACATAAGAACCTTCTCCTGACAATAACAAACACAACAAAAAAAGAATTAGTGAAATCGGTCCAGCCGTTTGCGCGTGATGCCGTGACCAAGGGAAATAGGGATTAATTTTTATATATATAGATAAATTTAATTACTTATCGATAAAAAGATTTCTTCTTATAATTTACTTCTGAATTTCTTTCCAAGATGTTCTGTTTCAATAATTTTAATATATTGATTCAACCAACCCTCGAAATTGAGATTCAATTTCGATGTTTGAAGGATTAATCTTTCGCACAGATAATACCTATCAGGTACTATCGGCTTATCACCAAGATCCTATTTTTTTTCTTTAAATTTTTTTTAACACCATTCCACTTCTTACATTATAAAGTGTGAAGGAGTGACTAAAATTGAATTTTTCTTATATTATAAAAAGTTATTTCGTTCTATTAGGTACGCAGTAACAATGAAACTAATACATGTTTTAATAAACCTGTCTCTGTCGAGCTTGAAATTGGATTTTATGAAAAAGAAAAGATGCAACATTGTTTACGAAATTTATTAATATTAGATGAGTAAAATTGGATGAAAAACATGGAATAAAGGGCAGTTGATTGGAAGATGTAAGAAAAGAAAAACGATTTAGGTATTTGTGTAATCTTTTGGTAAAGAAAACTGGTTTAAATTTTTTTCGAAGGTAATTCAGTCTTGAAATTAAAATTTCAAGTCTTTTACATAAATTTAATGGTATTTTCACCCAAAACGAACTATGCTTTCAAGACACTTACTTTTCAGAATTAATCCATTCCCCACTTTCACACTTTAGAGAAACTTTTACATGAAATTTAATTCGCCCCAAGTGACACAATTTAATTCTAGCTACTTTTCTAGTGTCTTGTTATAGGTAGTAGAGTATTCATACTCTTATGGCATAAACAGTTCTCGTCATTTATAAAACTGTGTTCAAAAATGAGGTTAACAGTTTCAGTATGAGTCAAGCATTCGATTCGATGAAAATTGTTCATGTAATTCTGAAATTTTGTGTTGCAAAGTAAATGAGTTTCAAACTTCATGTTTACGATACAAAATAAGAACAAAAACACGCCTAGAATTTCAGACCCATTTTCAGCATCATAGTCCATTTTAAAAACTATTATTTGTAAACGTTAGCTGTACCTTTTTGTAGTTAAACAAATCGAACCGTTGTGCGGCCCTAGGTAATATATCTTATCTTAGAACCACACCTCGGTTAACCGTATCATTTTGTGGTTCAAAAGTAACAATACAAGCGGACGCATTTGAGATTTTTTCGCGACTGAATTTTAATGAATTGAGCGGTTTTGCGTAAAAAAAAAACATGTTTGTTTTTTTTAGCCGCAGATAAATCCCAAAGTGTAGCCTTAGGGTTAATCCTTTGCCACGTTATAATGCCACAAGCACAAAAGCAACACTCTTTTAAATTGTGGATATCTACGGGCGACGGTGGCCACTTACCATCAGGTGGACCGTCGGTTCGTTTGCCTCTTAGATTGTCACAAAAAAAGTTATTTCTAATATTAAGTACCTTAGGGGTAGTGGAATGATGCCTGGCGGCGGCGGAGTGTGCGCGGCGGGTAGCGCGATAGTGGAGACGTCGGAGAGCACCCCCGAGACGTTCTGGGGAACCTTCCCCACGGGCCACCGTCATGCTGCTCTCCGCACCTGGTAAACAAAATATAACATAAAGTCATCTTTAAGAGAAAATACATGGTAGAGAAACCATGGAAGCATCGCCTAAATCGTTATTGGGTAAGCTTTATATTTCTGAAGAATTAGTTTAAATACCTAATTTTGTATACTAGATGAATCTGCAGTTTCATTACTATTAATGCTCGAATAACTTACAATATAAACTAAAGAAATTTTTAAAGTTACAGAATACTTTGAATGTGTTTTAGTAGATAATTTTTAATAATAATTGAATAGGTTTCGAGTAGAGTTTGAATTAATATGGCAACCGAAAAACAGAATTAGAATTTGAAATTCATATTCCTGTTATTTTTAAATTCATTGATCAGTCCAGTAGTTATAACATAAACTTTGTAAAAAAATAGGACAATTTATGGTAAAGAAAACTAAGTAAAATTCTGCTTATCTTGCAAGGACTCTTACGTCACTTCAATCTGTGCAATATACCAAATGTTAGATGTCTACATATACACTATTATATAAAGAGGAAAGATTTGATTGTTTGTATGTTTGAAAACGGCTAAACCAATTTTAAAAATTCTTTCACCGATAGAAAGCTGCATCATTTCCGGGTAACATAGGCTATGTGGTATTGCCATAAATATACTAATTAAAAAGATACGGCCATTTAAGTGCCATAACGTGGCCATTTTGTTAATTGAAGAGTTTCTCAGATTTAAAATTTTTTCACTGATAGAAAACTACACTATTCGTGAGTGACAAATGTGATTTAGTGTTGCCATATACATTTTTTAATTAATAGAATATGGCCATTTTGTTGTTACCAATCCGATTTAAAAAATTCTTTCACTGATATAGAAAACTACACTATTCGTGTGTGCAAAGGTGATTTAGTGTGCCATATACATTTTTTAATTTATAGAATATGGTCATTTTATAGTTACTAATCCAATTTTAAAAATTCTCTCACTGAGAGAAGTCTTTGGTATTTCTGTTTCTCATATATACTATCATTCTCTCTCATCATCTCTCTTTTTTCTTTCTTCTTTAATTTTTATCTTTCTGTTCAGAATGGTCGGTTTCTTTTCACTGTTTTTCTTTTGATTATCTCTCTCTCTCCTTTACCTATTCAATTTTATTTTTGCTCTGTCTTCACCCTTTTAATATCTTTCGCCTTTTTTCTTTTTATAACTTTTTCTCACTCTCTCTTTTTCCAAATAATGAATAACTACACAATTACAGAGTGACAATTTAAGGACATCAACCCGGAGCGAAGCGAGGTCAGGCCGCTCGTATTATATAAAAGCAAAGTTAACTTCTTTAGTTGGATATTAATATAATATTATAACAATACTGTTAACGAAATTTATCTTAAATTGCCACGTTTCGTTGAAATTGTATCGATATTGAGCCAGACGCTAAGTTATATTTGCGTAAATATAAATAACAAACCTGGTGCGTGTTCAGGGGAGGGTCGAGATGAGTGGATCTTGGGAGCCTGGTTACGCCCATCCGACTGGAACAAAGGACAAAACTATATTCAATTATAGACAGAACGTCTGCAGAATTTTAACAGTTAAGTTTCAAAATCTATTTTATTTTTCTTTTAATTTGATGTACTTATTGCAAGCAGTAAGCAACAAAAATGACATTTTAATTACCAAGCCATGTGGATATTGTTTTAATGGAGTAATTTATTTATTTTTACCACGACCTTCCCTATAATAAAAGTGGAGGTTCTAGGATTTTTACAGTGAAAATATTCCATGACTTGGCCTGATTTCTACAGTGTTTTAGTTTACCAAAATTTACAGATTTTATAAATATAAAAAACAACATAAAAAAGCTCATCCACTTTAGCTAAGTAAAGACAAAAGGAGATCGCAAGGCGGCAACGGACGGCACGGAATGAAACATGCGGAAAGTGTTGATGTCGTCGTCATGGCATATTTTGTATAGGTACGTACTATTCAATTTTATTATTTACACCTATTTCGTATAAATAAAACTGTATATTCAAAAAACTGGTAGCTTTATGAATGGCTAATGTTCGCACCACTCGACAGCCTTCAGTTGATAGATCATATAGTTTTATTTGAAAAAACCACTGCCTTGACAAAATATGATATTTGTCCTGGTAGATCTGAAACAAGTGATTTCATCCTTTTAACATTGTTTTATGAAGAGAAAGTAGTGGACATTAGTGTGGGTCTTTCTTAGATAATCACGTGAGTCATTAAAAACATTAGTTATTTGGCAGCGAATTCGAGCAGGAGGGCCAACCTTTTTAATATAAAGGGGACAGGTAAACTGGAAAACAGGTCGCAAGCACCAAGTGCTGCTCAACTACCAGTTTGAAGTAATGTTATTTACCTTATATACTTATTGATGCACAGAAATAGGTATCTATTCTTAAATAATGTCTTTTCGAATATAATGTCATTTCAGTAAAATAATTTTCTCCCCTTTAGCTGTTCTTGTAAGAATAATAATCCTTAACCCATAGGCACCCTAATTTTTTCGGGATTACAGAATTCTATGTTTAGATTCAAGTTACATACTTTCCTTATGTATAACAAATTTCATTCGTATCTGTTTTGCTGTAGCATGAATAAAGTCCTCATATCCCATAGGAACTCTTACACTGGGATAAAAGCATTATATATGTTGATTCAAAGTTGATTACTATATCTGTACAAAATTTAATTTCTATTGTATTAACTATTGTTGCACGAATAAATCCCTTCTATCCCACAGGAACACCGACATTAAGATAAATGTACCCTATTTGTTGATTCAAGCAACACATTGATTCATTAATTTCGCTCATATCCCTTCATCTTTTTATCCACCACTACACCACACCGCTCAATCCGACAAGAACTGTGCATTTTTCCGGGATCCGGGAATCCGGGAACAGATAAACCGACAAATAGTAAAACCGACAAACAGACAAAAATTTCAAAAACTATTTTATATGTTTCTATTACTATGTTCTATTATCCTATGTTCTGTACATTTGAATGTCTACGATTTTATTATAAATATTTTATTAAGTGTGAAAAAACATTATGAAATGCTCTATTAACACAAGATTATAAATTAAACTTGCTCTTTTCACGAGTCTAGTTTTTGTAATATTATATATCAGGTTGGGGAAAAAGTCTTTTCGCATTATACTACGTATGAACTTGTGATAAAATCTCTTTGGATATACTATTTGTATCTGGCTGGTTTTGGTATCATTAAAAGTTTACATTTTAAAGAAGATAATTCCAAATTCAAATTAGGAAAATGTGTGATTTTTGTTTGTTTTTCGTACTGTGAAGATGAATCTAATGAAGAAATTCGACACATTTTAAAATTTTACTACAAAAAAGGTAAAAATGCAACACAAGCCGAGAAAAAAATTTTCGATGTTTATGGACCTAGTGCAGTGTCTGTGAGAGTAGCACAAATTTGGTTTAAGTGTTTTCAATCCGAAAATTTTGATGTCAAAGATGCACCGCGGTCTGGTCGCCCTATTACGGATAAAATGGATGCCATTTTTGAAAAAGTGGAGCAAGATCGGCATATCAGTAGTTGCGACGTAGTTGAATAACTGGGAATTGACCACAAAATAGTTTTGGCGCATTTGAAAAAAACTGGGTACACAAAAAAGCTCGATATTTGGGTACTTCACGAGCTCACTGAAAGAAACCTAATGAACCGTGTACTCATTTGTGATTATTCATTACGACGTAATGAAACCGAACCATCTTTGAAGAAGTTGATAACTGGTGATAAAAAGTGGATCACATATGACAAGGACGTGCGAAAAAGGTCGTGGTCAAAGGCCGGTCAAGCTTCACAGGCTGTGGCGAAACCCGGGTTAACTCGCAACAAGATGATGCTGTATGTGTGGTGGGATTGGAAGGGCATTATTCATTATGAACTGTTACCACCAGGCAGGACCATCGATTCTGAACTCTACTGCGAACAACTGATGAGATTAAAGCAAGAAGTTGAGAGAAAGCGGCCGGAATTAATCAACAGAAGGGGTGTGGTTTTTCATCATGATAATGCTAGACCTCTCACATCTTCAGCCACTCATCAAAAATTAAGAGTTTGGCTGGGAGGTGTTAATGTATCCGCCATATAGTCCTGACCTTCAGAATTCCACCTGTTTCGGTGTCTTCAGAATTCTTTAGGCGGTATCAGGTTAACATCACGAGAGGACTGCCAAAACTACTTGTCGCGGTTTTTTGATCAGGAGCCCCAAAACTTCTATAGCAATGGGATCATGACCCTATCTACAAGATGGCAAAAAGTTATCGAACAAAATGGTACCTACATACTTAGGTATTATATACTATAGTTAAATGTAAATAAACTATATTAAAAAATGTTTTGAATTTTCTTAAAAAATGCGAAAAAACTTTTTCCCCGACTTATTATAACTGGAAACGACTAAAAGTAAAAAAGCTTAAAATTAAAAGAAAAAGGGAACGCAAGTCAATGAAAATATACTTAAGATGATAAATTACGAGTACGTTAAAAGAAGAAAATGTTTTAGAGATATCAAAGATTTGAATAAACTGTTTTAAAACTGTAAGTTATACGAGGACCCATTTTTTTTTATAAATTTTATTATTTTGAAATAAGATTCTATTTTATCTGACTGTTGTTAAAGCATTGAAAAATACAGCTAATATTATTGATCAATGAAATCAAACCTTTTTCTTAAGTATAAACAAATACTGAAAACATTACTATAAATTTACCATTGGAATCATATTGAGTCATAATATATTGGTATTGCTTCATAATGACAGACATTCAAAATATTTTTTTTGTAAGTTTTTGAGTGAATATTTCACTTATTCTATTACATATTAATAAATCGTGAATCAATTATTTAATAGTATAATTTTTTTTCCGACTTAATTTGCAAATCCGATTACCACGAAAAGTCAGTTCATTTTCGGGTTAATCACTAATTATGTCATAACACATACAAATTAATGTCTATTGGTGAAAGAATTTTCAAAATCGGTTCAGTAGATCCAGAGATTACCCCTTACCAAGCTAACAAACTTTACCTCTTTATAATATTAACGAGCCACCTACCCTCGCTTAGCTCTGGGTATTCGAAGCAACATTATAATTAAATAAAAATATCTCCCTGCAATTGGGTAGCTTTTCATTGTTTTAAAAAAACAGAGTGAGAGAAGATGATAAAAAAAAGAAAATACAGATAGAAAAAAAGGGAAAAGAGACAGATAATAAAAGAGCGAAAAGGACAGAGCAAAGATAAAAATGAAAGATAGAGAAAAACAGAGGAAAGCCTATGTTACCCGAAAAGGATGTAACTTTCTATCGGTGAAAAAATTTTCAAAATCGGTTCAGTAGTTTTCAAACCTATTCGCAACGAACAAACATACAAAGATACAAACAATCAAATCTTTCCTCTTTGTATAATAGTGTAGATGAAGATGTAGATTAAAGGTTTTTTTTCTCAGGTAGTTGCTAGATAAATTCAGCTTAAAACAGTATTCTGCATAAACAAAAATCAGCAAGAGTTAGCCGATTTTTTAAAGTAATACGTTACAATGGCGTTTGACTTTTCAAATTACATAAGTTGAGTATAATAAATGTATAACCAATAAACCAAATAACGTTTTCCTCGACACAGGTTCATTAATTTTATACAAAGGCAAACAAAACATCCACTCTTAAATAAGTCTATCACACTTTATAACTCTAGGATGATTAAATCGTCGCAGATATGTAAATTTCATTTGAATTTTAATTGACTTCAGCCTTAAGACCCTTACTGTGATTTCAAGACTTGACACGACGTCTTTGTCAATATTTCCAGGACCCTTAACATATGCCGAAAGGTAAATGTTGGAATATAGATGGATTTACAATCTAAATGTAAATTGATTTATGTAAAATAACTTTTCTTAACTTTCATGTTATCGGATTTAAAAGTGAGTCTGTGTCTGATTTTGCAACTTTAGGTTTAAATATTTTCATCTACATGTCTCCCATTTTTGTTATTTTGTAGTAAACTTTAAGTCACCGGTTATATTTAATCATTTAATCCAACTTAGTATAATGGAATACTAACACTAGTCGGAATCGTAAATAGACCATTGTCAATTAGTACGTAATATAGAGTTTCTGCTGGAGTTATAAATGAAACACACAACAACTTTAGAAGTAGCCGATCACATGTCTCAGTCTTTGAACGATACATCGATAGATTTATTAAAATTTAGAAATGCCTTATTTGATATTAAATGGTGTTCATAAAACAATTAATACTTATTTAAGATAAATAAAAATTACCATACACAGTTTGTTCTAGAAGTTCTGACTCTAAACAATTTTATCAGGAAAGCTCATTTTGATCAATATTTCAACCTCAAAACTGCTGAAATCCAATCGAATAATTAAAACTTAGTCGAGGGTATTGATACTTTAGGGCCACTGATTTGATTCATAGAACCTCCTTCAAAAATAATTTAAGTTTCGAAACCTCTTCACAGAACTTATTTGTTAGTGGAGATTTCAAAAGAGTGTTTTAATTCGGTAGAGACAGGATTACATATAAAATATAAAATATTAACTCCCTCATAGGGAGGCACCCTATAACTGGCTCGCTCTATAACCTAACCTGCTTTTGCCTAAACCTCCCTTTGCTGCTACTAGGACGATGCCAAGTGATAGTAAATTGCTCGGCAAACTTGTTAGCCGTTGTCCACATCTGAACCTAGGGACTAGTGTCATCCCCAAAACACAGACCTCCTTTTGCCACCCCTAGTCATCGTTTTACGGCGGCCTCGAGGCCAAGTCGACGCCGTCGACTGCCTCTACCCTGCGCATGGAATGGGAATCTCTCCTTTACACTTTCCGACTCCTCCTTTGACGTCAGCACGGATTTCTCAAATGCCGCAATACCATGCTAAGCTTTCTCACTGCTGGCCATGGATTTTACCAAGGCTGACAGTGACAGATCATGCACGACGACCGTTGTAAAGACGGTACGGCCGGACAGACTTCGCGCGTGTGGTACGCCCTCTGCAGTGTTGTCATGTAGGAGCCGACTCTTCCTACTATCTGACACAGATACCGCCTGAAGCACCATGCCCCGTAAGCAACTGTATCAGCTAGTATGTGAGGGGGCGGAATATTCGGCGGATCCACTTTCTTAAAATGGGACAGATCCCTCGTCCTTTCGTAACACGCTTCCAGAACTTCTTCCTTCCTATAATTAGCAAGGGCGGGTTCTCCCCAACTTCGGTTCGCGCAAGAGCACGCTTGCCATAGTTCTCTAAGCTAATTGTAACTTAAAAATTTTACGGAAGCTTCTACTACGCTATAACAATGGGAACCTAGGAAATGTGTCTATTAGAGAATCTTTGTGATAAGTTTTTTTTATTTAACACATTTTGTAATTAACACATATCCTAAATAGGCTCGGACAAGACAACAACATATAATGATATCTATATTTTAAAATATAATGAAATACTTTTTCTTATCACTAAAATTATCAACTTTTTAAATTAGATTAATATTCTATAAATTACATCTATTTATATTTTCGCCTAAAAACTTTTATATCCGGTTTTTCAACAACAGTGTCAAATTGATTACGCTCAAGCAAACCCTAACGAAGTTACCCCTGAATCTGTATTCATAATAATCACGATTTATTCAACTCAGTCTGTAGGTACTCGCTTGCCTTGATTACTATATATTTTTACTTTATGTATAAAGGAACAAATATAGTTATAAATTATTGGTTATAAGTAATATCTGGAACTGTTCATAAAATATCATCCTGTTATATATAATGAGAATTCAATGACTAATAGAAAACTTGCTTAATAAGGCCACATTTTTTTTCACGTTCACGACTACAATTAAATATTAATATTATCCAAAATTGTACAAACTATGGCTTTATGTATAAAAATGTGTATTCGAAATTTATAGACTTCGAAGTGTTGAAAATTGGATTCATAAAATATAAAAATTTATTAATTTGGACAATGATGATAAAGAAGTTCAACTGATTGTCTATTAAAAATATGATTCATACATCCGGTGGGGATGTAAAAAGTCAGCCCTGAGCCGGATTTCTTTCAAATTTTCATCAGCCGTGTTGTGCCTATGGGCCAATGTGTAATTGGATGTGAGAGTAAGCGAATAAAGAAAAATATTCATCTTTTTCATAAAATGAAATTGATAGAAAATGTTATTATAAAACATTTTATCCTATAATTGTGAACTCTATAATTGTGTGTAATATACATAATTCTATTTAATTCTGTTCTCCGTTTGAAATATATTTTAATTATGGCCATCAATGCGAGTCTGTTATGTGGAAATGATTGAATTCGCATCGACTAACTCGGTTCGTATTTGAAATATATCAAAATGTAAAAATATATTGAAATTTTAACGACTAGCTGACTATTCAATTCCCTATTTCATCACTGTAACCTTATTTAACCACCTTATACTAATTTAGTTGCTAATGTCTATAGTTATTTTCATAAGAATGCCAAAATATTTCTTCTCTACATTGATCACTCGGAAGGTTTGGTAGTGAAAGATCCTCGAAATTAGATTTAACCGTTTACAGACAAGTCCAAAACATAAAACGATAACAAATAACAACTTCAGTTTAAGAGAAAATCATTATTTCGAATGAGATAAAATGAGATAAACAATATAATTTTATTTACTTACTTAGTATTGAAGGAAAGATAATGTTTACTTCTTACTAATATTATAAATGTGTAAGACATGTTTGGAGGAGGATGGTTAGATTTTTGTTGCACAATCGTACAAAAAAATTCACCATGCACCCAATCCAGAAGTTTAGCATGGAAGATAAAGTAGCGGGAGATACAAGTATTATACATTTTGTTTTAATATTGTAATATTTTAAAATTCCTATATTTATTACGTCCCAACATGGATTAACTAAAATTTGAACAAACTACCATTTAACTGATTTTTTGCAACATACCTGCAAGCTAATAAGGCTGAGATGAACAGATTAGAATCTAATGTCGCATATTATTTAATTTTTTTATTACTCCAAATATTTTATTTTAGTTAGACTTTTTTAGAAAAATAATTTATTTTGTCAAAAATTGGTCGATTTGTAGGTAGGTTTGTCAGAAGTAGGCAGGTACCAGTTTGGATTGTTTAAATCTCTTGAGAAGAGCTGGCAAGGATTTTTGAGTTTAATTCCTATATTATTTAACTAACATATATGACTAATAATTTTCTTCCAAACAAGTGATTGATAAAGTTAAATTCCGTAGAACGACAAAGTTCAACCAACAAAAGTTTCTTTTAGTCAGAGGTTACAAATTCAAATAAAAATCTATACCCTAAGAAAGAAAAACAACACATAAAGCTGGTTCATTCAATAAAAGTAATTCCACGGTTAAGAGGAGTCCAATAACAAATAAGGATATTCCAACCTCGAGCCAGTACGAGTATCATGAAACCCATTTCAAGTTTTACGCTTTATGGCTGACGGGATTGGCTTAAAAGTGAAATATTTTATACATTTTTCGGTTATATCAAATATTTTAGAGGAGCATAATAATAAAAAGATGGAATTAGAAAACAGAAATCTATACTGGCAACACTTCATTCACTTCCAAGATAAAGCAGATATCACGACGGATTTATAAATGTGAGTGATTGAAGGTTGTCTCCCACTGGCTTTAGCGAAAGGGAGCGCTAGACTATCGTGATAGTTAATAATATCTGTTAAACGTTGTTTAGTTACATAATTATTAAAACCTTATAATTATTCAAAAGTTGATGATATTATTATATTTTACGTATTACAGTGAACTATCTATACAAATATTATAAAAGTTTTTGTTGGCCTGAAGGGGCAAATTTACGTAATTTTTTGCATATAAAGATTAAAACAGCAGATAATTCTGAAAGAAACGTAGACTGCGTTAGTTGAAGTACTTTATTAAATTCTTTGCACCCATACGGAACCAGGGCAGTTAAAGTAGGTTATTTTGATTAGAATTACTAATGATACCATAATGTAATACTGTGTATAATACTGGTAGATTAACATATACTACTTCGTTTATATATAAGTATGTAAGACCCAGGCAATTTAAATATATTAAAAGCATCGATGCAGGTTGGCTGAAAAGCTCGTTTGAGCCGAGCATCGAATTCAATACTCGGTCATGCGGATGATAGAATTAGTGACGTGTTGCTGCCTATGGATGAATCATTTTTGTTCCAGTTATATTCAAACTATCGATCGATAAAAATATATTGCTCTGGAATAAATCTAATAAATTTATCTTGCACTGTCAAAAAGTTATCAAATCTCATATAGAGCTAAGTTTATAACTCTACTCGCCCTACCTCTACAAGCCCTTCAAAAACTTTACACCTTAGTCAATTAATGTGTGTGCTTTTTCGTTACTACAAAAAATAGGAAAGCAATTAACAGTTCTAAATTGAACATATTTCTACATCTTACCATTTAAATGCCATAACGTGGCCATTTTGTGAAGTGAAGATTTTCTCGGGAACTACAGATCCGATTTTAATAATTCTTTTACCGCTAGAAAACTATTTTATTCCCTAGTGACATAGGTAATGTATTGCCATATATATTTTTTAATTAATAGAATATGACGATTTTTGATCTGATTTTAAAAATTCTTTCACTGATATGAATACACTATTCCTGAGTGACAAAGTTGATGTAGTGTTGACATATAATTTCTTTAATTAATAAAATATGGCTATTTTGTGGCTACTGATCTGATTTTAAAAATTCTTTCTATTCAGAATGATCAGTCACTTTTCTCTTTCTTACTTTCGATTATCTCTTCTCTCTCTCTTTCTTCTAATTTAAGGACATCTATTATAATATTGCTTTAAAAATCTGGAGCGAAACGAGGGCAGGCCGCTCGTAATATATGACGGTAGCGAAACTGTCAAGTCAAAGCCAAGTTACGAGGTTTAAAATAATTCGGCCAAGTGTGAGTGTGGAACTCGGGCAATGAGGGTTCCGTAAAATTTAAATAAAAAGACCCACTTAATTTTGCTGTAGGAAAACTGTTGTCCCCATACACAATTGTATTATAATATTTTATGTAATCGTATTTTAAATGTAATGTAAAAAAACGTATTTAATAAAAAACGAGGACTCGTGCCGTAGCCTCGCAAAGGTCGGAGGCTACATATAAAAAAATAAATTGTTGTATATCAATATTCTAAGCTTATGTTTAACTAGCGGCCCGTTCGAGCTTCGCACGGGTGGATAATTTTTTTTAAATATTTTGGCTCTCCCGCATTTCGGGGCCCCCTCTCTCGCCGCGTTGCTCGATGCGCTGCGTGGATTAAACCGGCCCGTTGCGTTGGCGTGTATTTTTGGTTTATATTGACATTTTTTATTTCGTAATATCTTTTGAATGGAATGTCCGATTTAAATAATTCAAAAAGCAATCAGCAGGTATTGAAACAGTCTTGAATACGAAATAATTTATTTAGATAAGAATTAATTCAAAGGTATGGAAAACATGGTCTGATTTTGATAGGCATTTCTTTCAACTTTTAAAATGTAGGTAGAAAAGTAGTTATAGTGACATAACTACAATAGTTAAACATATGGTCTCGCGAAGTTTTTTGTAGATATTGGTACGTTGTATAATATTGTAGAGCATTTTTTTGGTCTATCAATACTTTCTGCAGCGCATGCGCATGATGAAAGACTTTTTATGGCTCATTTTTTTACTCCTTGGGTTGGGATTAGTAAGAATTTCTGAGGATATCTAATTTTTACTAATAATAAATATAGCCTATGTTACTCAGTGGTAATGTAGCTTTCTAAAGGCAAAAGAATTTTTAAAATCGGTCCAAAAGTTTTTAAGTTTATTCGTTACATACAAAATAAAAATCTTTCCTCTTAATAATATTAGTGTAGATAAACATATAGACTATATCACTGGTAAAACATTACCACATAAGTACTCTGCTTTATTCTGAGGGTGGAAAGAAACTGGTAATTGTTCAATACTTAATTTGTATAATGCGATGCGATGCGAACGGATATGTATATCAACTCTATACGAAACTTGTATAGTTAGGGACGAAATCTACCTTTTTAAAATAATGAGAAATCTAGCTATCTTCAATATTTCAGTAGTTTTATTCATATAAGGTATGGGCGCCTTGAAAGGCCCATTTTTTGCCTGATTTTTTTTCTAAAAACAAACTTTATCACAATATGCTCATTTATTTGTAAATGAAATTAACGTACAATTCAACTAATCGAACATAGGCGCGAAATTTAAACTCATTCGACTTATTAACTTGTAAAATTTCGAAAGTGGGCCATCTTAGGAACAGGGCTATCTTAGGCGTAAGGTACTTATATATTATTTAAAATATTCCATAAAAAGAAAATAAAACATATTTAATTTTTTAAATATACATTGCATAAACTTAAACAGTATTTTTTTCCTCTAAGTAAAAGCGCCGAAAAGTAGGGCTCGTCTCATAGTAGGCAAGTACAATTTAACATAATAACTTTAGTAGAATTAACTTTGTTAATATAATTAACTTTGTTCTTTGAAATAAATCACACCATTTCTTATTATTTAATTGACATATATGATTATACAGCACATTCAAATTTTTAGATTCGGCATGATAAAAAAAATTTTTTTTTTGAATAAAAATTGACGTAAATTAAAAAGCAGTGCGATCGATATACTCTCGATTCTGAACATACTAGTTTATGGTTTTTAGTTTATTGAATTACACGTATAAATAATCTTTAGATTAATGAAAGAATTATTTATTTAAAGAATATAGTCTTCCTAAAAATTAAATACTTATTATTATACCCAGAAAGCGTTCTCTTTGACCGTACCTTTGACGCCGACTACTCACCTAGTCTCATTTCGAGCCCGCAGGCTTAGCGATGCAACTAGGAAATCATTGCGCGCTTTAAATGACGTTCATAAGCATCCTACTAAGACAAACGCGTAATGAATATGTAATTGTACGAAGCGCCCATAGTATATTTATTCGATTCTAGGGTGCGTATACTAATACAGCGCGTTGTGTCTGCGTGAGTAGAAAATATCAATTCAGATTTTTGAGAAAATGTACGGTCAGAGAAAAAAAGTGCTAAAATAAAAAATAAAAAAACATATTTTTATGTCTATTGATCCTACTTCGTATGGCAATTAAAAGACTCAATGAGACCATTTAAGGTATGAATACTAGAAATGTCAGAAATAGCCAAAAACATTTTCCATACATTTTGTACTGAAAAAAGATAAATCGACTCGTAATATTTTTATTGCCTAATTCTTACTGTGATTAAAAGATCCTCTAAAGCCAACTGAAATTCAAATACAAAAACTACGGTACGACACAGCATGTCACAGAAACTTATATATATGGTGATCTACTTAATATTGCTGACATTCATAACTAACAGGCTGCCATTCAAATCAGTATTGCCAACATCATAACCATAAATTACGAAGGTCACAGCCGGAGGAGTCAAAAAAAGTACTATTTACTTATGAAACTATTTAATGTATCTTAATTACATTTTAAAATTATTTGTAACTAACTTATAATTAGAAAAGATATCTTTAATCGATGTGAGATTAAAGAGTGCAAATATACGGGAATCAGCTTGCACGGATGACGCTTCTGCAATTGCCCGAATTGGTGTCAGCAATTCTTTTGTGGCGTTGCCGCATGGTCGTATATGACACCGTCGGGCATCGCCTTACACCGATATCATAACATCTTTTACTAGTATAACTGAATAAAAGTTACAATAACAATAATATTGTCTATGTGACATTTACTTTTTCTTAAAGTTAATGTCGTCACCGATTTTGACAAACCCCCAACAAATTAATTCACTGTGTAGGATTCTGGCCGAAATCATCGGCTTGCATTTGCTTTACTATCAAAGAAATAAATAAGAATACGGGTATACTCACTCATAAAAATTGTACTTTATTTTTACAAACTACAACACCTTTTCTAACTTCATTTTATAATTAGGTTATAATTATCTATAATGTCAGATTTGAAATAACAAAACCGCACCATTCGACAAGTAATGGCCCTTTTTATATTCTTTTTCTGCAGCACAATCAAATGCAACAACGCTCTCCCGCCATCTTGTTTTTCCCGCCATTACTTGTAGTCAATAGAACACCTAAATAAGAAATATGGTTACAATAATCAACGAAAAATACAAAGTCATATAATTAAATAATTAAATGTATAATAATTATTATTATTGATGACAACTGTAATTAGTAAAAAAGGGCAGATGGATCTGTAAATGCAGTTTTTATATTCCACAAAAGGGACGGGTTTCATCGATATACCTTTGGCATTATCTATATGTAGTAGACCTTGGTAATCCGAGAAACAACATAATAATTTTATCTATATTTAGATTTAAATTAAATATAAAAATGTCCTTCTCTCACTAAATGACATCATTTTGTTGTTGTATACTATGCATTTTCCTGGTGATTCCTACTGAGTATTTAGATATTTTTAACTATATTCAATAGAGATAAAAATATCTAAATCAATCTGCTGTAACAACAGAGTGGCATTTCGGCTAAATGCCACAGGGGCCCGGAGCAGAAGAGGGTCCCCGGTCAGAGTCGTAAGCACAGGTGGATCTTAACATTACATTTTACAATATTTAGTAAAAATTTAATACTTTTATTCTTAATTCATTTAAGTTACCAGCTTAATTACATGCAATATGAGTTCAACAAAAAAAAGTATTTGTAATACTGATGCTACACAAATCTCTGCTTTATGTTCTGTAAGTAAGACTAAGTTTGACTTTTTAATGCGGGCCCTGGTAACACTGATAGTCGGGAAATCACTAATTTATATTTTCTAAGTTTAAAAATGTATCTATATCGTTTGACTGTATTGAATTGAATCAGACGTTATTTTGCGGAAGTTCATCATTTAAAAGGAATTAAAATGTTACCTTGCTATTTTCCGCCGGTTATAGCAAGGTAACTTTTTGATTCCTTTTTGTAAGAATTGTTGGTTTGTGAAAAATGAAAATGGAACTCCAAAAGCGCTCGTATTTAATGAGTAAATTTTTGGGATACTTCTCTGGGCCCAAGTGTTAACAAGATGAAGGCTGTGCAATTTTGAAGCAGATATTTAATAAATCGTTCAGAATTTCGCAAGATTTGTCAATCCTGAAGTTGAACAATAAATGGTGAAGTAAAAGCTAGAAATGATATTAATGTCATTGACTGATTTATAATAGGAAATACCTGAACGCGTATAATAAACTCCCGACTTTTCTTAATGGTGTCTGTAACCAGTGGCGTAACTACACCGTTCGGGGCCCCTCGCAAATTCATCAGATGAGGCCCCCCTCCTCCAATATTAAGAAACTTAATCAATTACTTAGTATTTTTATTTTAGAATAAATCACTACGTGGGTACAAACGCTATTACAATAACTTTGTTTTCTAGTAATCTTTAATTCAGGTCAGATTGAAAAAAAAAAACAATTTTTGGTTAGCAGTTTAGCGTAAACTACTTTTTTTTCTAAGAAAAATATTAAAAAAAGAATCACTTTATTTTACATCTACATCTACCATTCAACAAAAATCTTGAAAAAGGCTTGGAGCTTTCTCTCCTCTATCTGAAAGGAAACTAGGTGGGTCATTTGAGCGTCTAGAGCAAGTCTGCGTGAAGCCAAGTTTCTTGCAGGGTGGAAGATCGATTGATTCGTGCAGTGGATCGTGTCGGTCGTTCTACGGGTGGATTTCAATCGGAAGATAGCTATTGATCTTAGACGTATCCCTGGACAACAGGAATACCTTTATGAGACTTAGAGGTACCTCTGTACTTGGTTCGACTGTCATAAGTACAAAATTGAGAGCGGAGTATCAAAGGGCTTGGTGCTTGGCAATTGGCAATGATTGACCTTTGTACTGCCCACTCCTAACTGGCACGTGAGTTTGCACTCTCGTAACATCTCAGTGGAGCAGTTACTCTTGCGGTAGTCGGTACTCGGTGCGACGCTTGGGGTCGATAGAGTTCGCATAAAGCGAAGTCTGTATAGTAAAAATCAAGGCAATCCTCTTTCATGGACACCGTAGAGAGCCTTGGAGCAAAAGTAGTAACTTTATCTCACTTTGAACATTTAGTTATAAGGAGAGTGGGCACGGCGGTTGCGTTGACTAGGTTATTCTCAAACAACGGAGGCGTTAGCTCCACATGCCGCAGGCTTTACTTAGGGATGGTTTTTAGTATGCCCTCATATGAGACCCCAATCTAGAAGTTCTCTCTAACGTTTTTACCAGATGAAAGTGAAAGCAGATGTTTAAACAATTCATCCTCCAATTTTGCAAGATTTCACAATCCTGAAGTTGAACAACAAATAATGAAGTAAAAGCTAGAAATGATATTGATGTCGTTAACTGATGGACACCAATTTATTAGCAATAAATAATGTTGTTACGCATCTTTACTGGAAGACAGAGGTATGTAGGACTCCTAGAGAAAAACCACGCACAGAGAGGAAGCTCCAATCCGTCCGCAGTCCCATCACAGGCTCGCTGAATGCTGTCACTGCCTCTTATCCCCTCTTTCGGGTCGGATGTTTTCCTCCTAATTTCCTTAATTTGCTCCGACCATGGCAGTGTTAGATCCAGTTGTATACCAAGATTTTTAACGGTGGAGCAATAAGGCAAATTAACACCGTTGTAGTTCACAGGTGGGAGGTTCGCACAATCAACCTTTGAAAAAAGGCTTTTACTACCAATAATAATGGCCTGCGATTCATAAATCGCAATTAGATCACTATTAATGGCAGTTAGAGATAAAATTTTCAAATTACAAGATTCGACCACATTCGAAAGTTTCTTACTAGTTAGTAGTTAGTGTCGCCTTTAAGCAAACAGGTATTAAAGTCTCCCATAATAATTGAGTGGTGATGTGGGTACAAGATTTTCAAATAAGTTTAAGTAATCAAACAATCTCTAGCTGAGTCACTACAATTTGTCATTAGTATCTTTGTGGTCATCGGTCATAGAACACTTTTTTGTGTGTATTTATTGTCACATATAATTGTTCAGTAATTGTTTTTTACTATATTTTTTTTTATTTTTTTGCAAACGAGCAGATAGTCCACCTGATGGTAAGTGGCCACCATCACCCATGGACATCGGCAAAACAAGAGAAAAACAAGAGATACCCTCTTGTGAGAGTGGAGAAGACAATGCTACGGTTTCAGCGGACCCTGAGCAAGAGCCCAGAGTTCACTAGATCTGCAGCATTAATGGGATGGGAGAGGGAGGGGGTAAGCTTGGCCCACATGCGGCTAGACCGGCCTAGGTCGGATTCGCATGCTGGTGGTCGCAAGCCAGTCGGGGAACAGATCCCCTACCACCAAGGGGGTGCTGAGTTACTCGATTCTTACGAGATGCTCTCCCAGCGGCAGAGGGGAGTAGTATTTTAACTCGTCCCCTAAGGGACAAATTATTTATTCAAGTCGGCAATCCAACTCTGAGTACCCTTTCTGTTATTATTAATGAAATTAAGTCACTTGAGTTTAAATTTTTTGGCCTATTTTGGGTTTTGATTAAATTTATGTATATGATTTTGATTAAATTTATGTATCATCTCAATTTTTCCTTATTATAATGATTTTTATTGAATTCTAGATTGTAAAATAAATTTTTTTCAAAACCGCTAAACAAAAATTTTGTAATTTTAGTTCAATACGGCCGGAACAAAGGTTACTAGAAAATATAGTTATTGTAATAGCGTACCAATTAACATTTGTATTTTAATAAATATTAATTGCTAACTATTTTCTTGACTTCATAACACAACGATAACTGTCATCGTTCAGTTAAGTTAATGTTAACCACATTAACAATGTCACTCGTCATTCGATTTTTTGTAAAACAGATTACTTAGAACACTACTTAAGTCTACTAATTACTATAACAAATTATTCAATGGTGGAACGCATTTTAGTTCATCATCTCGATATAGTAAATTTATCAGTTTCCAACCTAACCTTAATGAGTTTTTAAATCATAATGGTTATCGTCCTGATGATTTTGTAGTTTTGTATTACATTAGTGATGATGATATTATTCTGTTTATGTCTAGGAAATATTTACAAGAATGTGTTGATTGGATTTACCCATAACAAGTAATTCTGGTATTTTTTTAGGCTTTTTTGCAAATTCACGGTGTTTTGTGCTAAACGCCGTGAAGGTCAAATGTTAATTGAAGTAATGGTAATTTAATGGTATATTTACTACTGTATGTCAATTAATGTCACATCCTCTACTTGGATTGATAATAAAAAACAGAGCTGTTATAGAAGTTTGATGTTGTATAAAAAGCTTCATACTGTCTAAAAGGCGAAAATCTGGGGGCAAGGTAGTCCCTCCACCAAGACGAGATAACGCAAGGGCACTAATACCTTTTCTCGAAGAACTTCTCTTTCTCTCTTTGGATTATACCGGATCTACAAAATTTTCGGGATATGATGTCAGTAGCGATGTCAGTAACTCATTAAGCATATAAATTGTCAATTGCATATTATTTACACCTTAGTTTTTATTGACACTTCCTGAAGTCCTCAAACGCTGAAATTTGGTATATAAGCTAGTATACACAAACAACAAAAAAATCTAAAAATTGGAAATTTTACCCTCCAAACTCCTTAAATTAAGGATAGTCGTTTGTATGAGGCTTCCGCAAATTTTCATGCTAAAGGTCTGTAACTATATATAGGGACTCCATGTTGTAGAGGGTGGATTTTTGAGAAGGGTCAGTAAGGGCAGGTAAAATTTGGTTTTAGAAGTTGGCATAAATTGAATATTATTCTGTTGTGCGAACGGCTAACCAAATAAATGTGCGGCCATGACATAACTGTGGATCTCGGTGTCTAGAATATAACCTCTAGTAGTATTCTAGTCAACAAGCCGTCATACTGATGGTCTGCATATAGAATGTAACCCATTTAATTAACAATATAAAAATATAAAAATAGATGTTTGTTACCGAATTACACGGCTGAACGGGTTTCAGTGCATTTTAATCGTGCGTTTTTTAGAATATTTTTATTCAGCAATAAAAATTACACAAATGGTTAAATAAGTGTGAAATAAAGTCAATTTATAAAAATTTTTTTCGCAATATTATTAAATACCCAGATTTCATTTACCATAAAGTCCACAAACAGGAAGTTTGTAACTCGCTTTCGAGGAATTGATTATTTAATTTCCACAAGGTACTGTACAGATTTTTTCCTACTTTATAGTTTTTTAACAGAGTGTATTAGGGATCAATAATGATATTATTTCAGCAACGTTATTGATTAAGAAAAGGCTTTTTTATTTATTTATAGAGCAAACGCCACTTATTTATGATTATTAACAGACACATCCTAACTATATAGCATAGTGAGCGAAATAGCTTTTTGGAGCATAATAAGTGAGTGCAATTAAAAAATTCGATATACTAGTTACTCAGAAATGCATGATATTTTAAAGTCTTCAATTACTGCATCACTTACAAATTTATTTTTAAAATCATTTTAAAAAAAAAGTTAAAATCATACTATACCTATACGTAAAATAGCTCGGCAAAACATATGTTGAGATTAATCTATTTCAAATACACTTAGCTAACAAGATGTTATCGAATATACATGTCACCGTGAAATCGTAAATACCATTAGATTATATTCTACCTCTGGATATTGAAAATTGTCGAAATATTGTAAACCGTAACATACTGCTTTTTAATGCTCTAATTTTACGTTGATATGCACATATAGAATACAAATAAAAAGTATTTAAATTATAAGTTCGTGCCTTCAGTAATTTTTAACCAGATTAATTGCCTTAGTAAATAATTGAATAGGTAGCTTGAAAAATTCAAATTCGTTCATACGTTCTATTTTCGCTTAGATTGTTATAGAAAATAATTTGTGTCCTAATAATAAATTTAATTATCATTATATGTAGAATTAACAATTAATTAGCTGAACAGTCTTGAAAACTACCATGCAGAAAAACAATTAAAATATCAGACATTATTCTAGTAAGGATTCCTGATCGGGTCCTACATAAAAAAACCGACTTAAAACTTAAAAAAATCACTAAACATAATGAATTATTTCTTACTTTTTAGTGCATTTTTTAGTTTGAAATCGGTTGTTTTAAACGTAGTTTTTTTTATTTTTTTCATTTTTATTGTCTCTAAGAGGTTGTTCTGTAAACTACAGATTTTTCTAGATTACAACAGGTAGATAACATTTCGTTGCTTTTTATTGTAATATATTAAATAGTAATTTTATTTTAAGTAACTATGGGTAGGCCTACGAAAGGTGCCGCGCGCCTTAAATTATATAGATCCCGCGAAACTGAAATGGAAAGAATGTTCATAAAATCAAAACTACTGGAAAAAATTATTTTAAATTTTTATGGGACTAAATGGCAAGTTTCACATCACCACACACACATTCCACATCAAACTAAAGAAGAATCACGTAAATCGGATCATAAATCTCAGCTTAATCGCTGTACATACCTAAATAAACAACACAGATCCCAAGACACGGAACGCAAAAAATGTTCTTAAATTTTAAAAAAACGTGTGGTATCGAAGTTCCTTATTATAAAAAAATAAATTATAAGTTTTATTCGAGGTATAAAGAAAATAATTATTTGGGTATACATTTTTATTATGATTTTTTTATTGATAAAAATAATAATATGATATGACAAGGCTGTAAGGTGTAATACCTTTGCCTTTTCGATTAAATAAAAACAGAGAATTAAAATATATCCAATGTACGTTACCATTACACACATTTTATTATCTCTATGACAAGGCTGTACGGTGTAATACCTTTGCCTTTTTGATTAAATAAAAACAGAGAAATAACATGTGGCCAATGTATGTACGTTACCATTACACACTTTTTTTATCTTTATGACAAGGCTGTACGGTGTAATACCTTTGCCTTTCCGTTATGGAATAAAAATAGAAATAATGTGTCTAATATACGTAACATTACACAATTTCTTTTATCTCTAAGACAAGGCTGTACGGTGTAATACCTTTGCCTATTCGATTAAATAATAAAAGTGTTGCCATTGATGTTGTTTAAAATCTACCATTTGTTTAGGGTGAAGCTTGTTTTTCATAATCAAAGTTGAAATGTCCAATTACTGTGTAGGGGGGGGCAATAACTACGTTACGGACGTTTGTTCCCGGTTAGGGTACCTCCGCATCGTCCGATAAAGAACTTCGTTCCAAAATTACTGAGAAAAACTATTTTAAATTTTTATGGGACCAAATGGCAGCTATTATGCATCAAACAAAAGAAGAATCACGTATATTGGATTATAAATCTCAGCGTAATCGGTATACATACATATATATATATATATATATATCAATCGAATTGAGAACCTCCTCCTTCTTGAAGTCGTTTAAAAATCGGATAAATCTTAACATATGTCATTATGAGACCCTTGGTTTGTATGTTTTAGTTACAACTATTATAAATAAATATTAGTGACCCAGCCTCACTGTGCTTTGATATATATGCGTAATGTATGCGTCACATCTCAGGTGAGTCAATTAGTACGTAATATAGAGTTGTGTTAGACAGATTACCCAAGTAAAAAAGGGGTTTTGTTTACAAGAGGAAAAATATTATTGTAAATTAAAAAACAATCATTAGCCTACATTCTTTCAGGTTTTACGTGAGTAGAATTAATAATAATTAAATTGATTTAATGATTGCAATATTTAAAGTGGTTTAGAAATGATGCTAGCATAAACAAACGTATCTTTTTATAGGTTTTTATAGGTTATGCAGCTGATCCGCTGTTGTTTCGCTAATATATTTACCTACTAAGATCATTGGTTATGTGAAAACGTGTGAAATCCATTAATGACTGAAATTGAAGAACAGACTGACGTCCATTTTGATGTATAAATAGACAAAAACATGGTATTTATACCTCGTCACTATATCGATCTGTCTCTACTATTGGCACGCCAGACCGGCAGCGTGCCAAAGTGTTACATATTGTAATATTGTATAATACCCAGAAATGTCTGTATGATGATCCAAATAACAATACTGAAGTAATAGTGATGCAAAAGTCACTGTCCAATGTAAAAAATCTGTAATTTTGGAAAATTTATGATAAGGCCGAATTTTTTTCTTGTTAAGCACAAAGTAGAGACTACGTTAATTTGTACTAAACTAACATAAAAATTTGGAATTCATGATTACCTTCTAAAAATAAGGGTTTTGAATTTAATATAAATTGAAATGATTTCCCCCTCCAACCCTATATTATAATACAATAAGGAAAGGCACACCTTATAACAGAGCAGTCGGTTTAAAACAACGAATACAAATATCTTTTGGATTACTGAAAGTTTATTTAGGATGATTTTAAAGAATTCTTTCTTACGTGTCCACATATTTTTATCAGGTGCATTTGGCACGCCAATTGAGAGATGTGCACGGACTATTAAAGCTGTCATAGACGTAGTTAGTACATCCAAAATTAATATCTTTTTAAGTTAAAAAGTGGAATTAGTAGATAGATAAAGAATTTATCGCAATATCTTCATTTTATATAAAAATGAGTTTAGTTCCTATTGGTTTACTTTAAAAATACCACTTGACTCCACCACTAATTGTAGGCTCCCTGCTTCTGTCCCCATATATCAGCGGCAGTTTGACTAGTAATTTTAGAGAATAAATATTTATTAACATGGTAAAGTTAAATGTATTAAAGTGTAGTGAAATATAACTCTTATAAAGGATTACATGTTGTTATTTTCCTAATTAATATAGTGTAATACTGGTAAATGTCGTGATCGAGCAATGGAGGCGAGTGTTTATTATCTTACTTGTTATTGTGCAATATAGTTAATAGAAAACATATTTAATCTTGTAAAACCTATTTTTAATAATTCTGCACTAAGAGAACATCTATAAGGAATCTTAGAAAGGAAATTGAAAATTGTATTTTCCTTTCAATAACTAAGAAAATTGATCTCGAACTTGTCACTTTTGCAACAAGTTATGCCGAGAACTTTCAAAGTAATCTTTCTATTTTATTATTAATTTTCATTTATTAACTATACAGTAAATATAGTTTATAAATTTTATTTAGAACTTCATAACGAAAAGATGGAAATAAAAATAGTCTATTCTTGAATTAGTAGCTGCGTAGCCGATATAAAGTAACTATGTTACTTCCAGTTCTATAAACTATACAAAAATTCACGTCGATTAGATCGACAAAGACATTTACAGTATTAGTATGAATAAAAATTAATATCTACTGTGCTAGAGTCGGTATGTTGATGAATATAAGCACTACATTCAAACTAGCGACTGCTCTTAATTTCTCTTTTCACTTTTGGGTGAAGTAGTATCCTGGTTCATATTGCAATGTGCAGGTGATTGTTGAAATTGTAAACCCATCCTATCCATCGAAGCTGTCAGTAAATGTAAGTGACACAACAGCAAATAGACTTTCCATTTTTTCATTCTCAATAAATAATATCTTATTTTTGCTACTTAGAAATTAAAAAAAACTTGCGTAGCATATTTGTTGATAAAATTTTAAATCTAATGTTTTATTCATTATAGATACTTACGTGTCGTGAGGGTATTGCGGGGTGTGGGAGGGGGGGTGGCGGACGGCGCAAGCGGGCCAGGGCGCTCAGCAGACCGTCCGTGGTCACGCGCCCGCGGCCCGCATCTAAAACAAGATAAATTAGGTAATTCTATTATGTTATTAGCAAATTATATATATATGCATATAAACTACATGGTGGAACCGTATTTATGACGCAGAATCACCGAAGTATCAAAATATTTAATAGTAAAACCCGGATGCTCTTATATATTTTTGATAATAAATAATATCAGCTTCATTTTTGAATTTATACCGGAATCTAATATCGCAAAATCAATCATGTAACTTGATACACGAACTTATGAGAACTTAGAAGTTGGGACTATTAACAAGTTCGGCTTTTAACAGCTTTCATAGGCATTTTCGCAATATTACATTAACGCTTCCATAGCATCAATTTCAAACTCATTGAAAAGAAAATAATGATTAAGTGCATAATTTGCTGCTTTTATTATTTCAGTAGTTTTAAATCATTTTGAGTACAAGACTCCTTTATAACATTTTTGCAACTCCCAAGGTCCATAAAAAAAAAGTTTAGTGAGTTTAGCGATTCATTGAGTCCCTTCATGGACTCATTTCTGGCGCCAAGTGATGAAAAATACCTCTCACCGAGTTAACTGTATAGCACTATACCGCAGAAAAAAAATCAAGTCCATCCCTTTCACTAACATTTTATTTGTTACTGTAGTCTAGAACCTACAAACTTATTTTTTATCTATTTTCTCAAAAAGCGGGCCTGGCTGGATTTATGGCTATTATTGGAATATATATTATTGGATCTATTATTGGAATAATGTTTCTTACCCTCATAAATTGAATTAATAAAATTTGAATACAGAAAGATTCACTTAAAAAAAACATTTTATAAACTCTATCACTAAATGATAGAGTTTATAAAATGTTTTTTTTAAGTGAAGACTAGCGAGGAAGCGAACAAAATAAAAGACAATAATCTTTTATTAAATGTATAGATTGATTAAAGTAAAAACAAGTACTAGAAATTCTAACGGTAGCTTACAATCAGGAACATGTTAGTGCTGTTAGCAAGTTCTACTCTGAACAGGTAGGGTAAACATTTACACTTCACGTTTACGTCAATTGCATAAAGTTACGAACATTAATTACGTGGGGAACAGCTACGTACCACACTTTTAAATTAAAAACTTTAATTTAATAAAGTAGTTCTTCTCGTTTCAAAATTAATATGGACTAATAAGATCTTTCCAAACCTGATGAATGAACTACTTTAATTGATATTCATGAAATTTACATAAGTACCACAGTTCTTTTAAAAAATAATTCCACACTGAAAGCACTGACATATTGGAATTGACGTATTGATTGACAGTGGTATAATTATATAGGTATAATTGAGTGTGAAGGATAATTTAGTACCAATAGTTGATTTGTACATAAAAAAGTTAGAGCTACTTTATATACACAACTTTAAATTTAAAAAAATCCTATCTACACCAAATACATACAAGTCCAAAGATAAGGAAGCCTATCATCGATGATCGGATATTTAATCAGAAGCTATAATGTTTGAGATATTTTATATTAAAATCTCATCTTACATTTCTGCTTCATTGAAAGTCACTAAATAAATATTTGGTTATTATTGTATGAAACTATTTAACGTACCTACATACGTGTAAGTAAGACTGAGTAATTTCCATAGTCATATTTACTTTTTTATAAACATAGAAATCAAAATCTAAGAAAAGTATGAATTGCTAATCTAAAAATCCATACTAATCTTATAAATGCTGTGTGTTTGTTGTTTACGTCGTTTGTTTTTAGTTGTCGTGTAAAAGAGCATCATCATTAATTTTTGCAAAGAGAAAGCTCATAAACCTGAAAGTGATATATTCAACATTTTTACTACATCGCAATGTAAAAATGAATATACTATCACATAACACTGAACAAATACACAAATTGCCAAAGTAATCTTTATAATAACCCTCATTTCATGATTTCGACGACTTCTCCGATTCGTACTATTGACACGATAGGCAACATTTTTAACCTTTAACGAAAGCAGGATATTGTAATAAATTGAATTTCAAAGCTTTTAGCCTTTTCTCGAAAAAATATTATCTTACTTATATATACATTACTTACTACGATAAATCGGATATGGCAATTCAATTTACTCGTCTTTCAAAGTGGATGCGTTTTTATTAAATTAATGCAGGCAGCACTTTCCAGGCAAATTGTATCATTTCTCACTATTAGTGTATTATTTCCTATTAGTAAGTGAACATTTCGCTTCATTTATTATTTTTACGATTAAAAAAAACAGATGAATTTATGGAATAATGACTAACTGTAATAAGTTTTAAAGTATTCCCCAGTAAAAAATCATGAATCATGAATGAGTGTCCCTAGGTTCCTAAAAACAGCAACTCCTACAAAGAACATATATAATATAAAGATAGAATGACTATTTTCCTCAATAAGATTGATGATTTAATATTTTCTATGGTTTACATTCTTACATATGCATTATAAGACAATTATATCCTCATTGTAAATTCGTTGATACGACGACAAAAACTAATTAATGGAATTTATATTTTACGAAATTTTTTTTAAGTATATTTTTGCATTACAAATTATTTCCTTCTTTTTGGAATAAATTTCTTTAAAGTTGTTAAATTTCAATTTTATAAAATTAAACGTTAACCAGAGTTAAAACGGTAAAAATATTTTGTATCTGTATCGAGGGAAGGTATATTTTATAACATATACGAATATTATTAAAATCGCAAGCATAGACTTTTTCATCCGCTTATGTGGAATGCCCTATGGCAAAAGTACTTGTAATCGCTTCAGTATACATTATATGGCCATATTTATTGATTGCTTACACTTAGAAGTTTAATTTTTTCACACCTTCAAGAGACTATAGACTTACATATTTAATATTAACTTCAATTCGATAACTTTACGTATTCCTCAAATAATGCGTCAAAACCTAAATATATATGTCGGAGGTGTGAGTTAGGTTTAGGTTAGGTTAGCCTTAGGTTAGGTTAGCCTTATGTTAGGTTAGGTTAATGTTAGTCTAATATTAGGTTTAGACGGTGAAACTAAGCAGTGGAGGCGAGTGTTGTGATCGCTTAAAGGACGTCCTTAAGCCTACACCTTGGTCACAAGTCCAAGGCACTGCTTGGGTTCCTGTCATAATAGTTCTTGTCAGAATAGTACGTGATAGTAATGTTTAGTTATATCCTGATCGTGTTGCGCCCGTATAGCTTTTGAGATAGGCCATCCATTCCATTCCTTTTTTTTAATTAGTTTCCGACATCAGAAGTGGGATAGACCTTCGCTTCACATGGGGTCTATCAGCATTCTCGTTATTAGATTATGACGTTGAAAGATTTTTAGAAAATGCAAACCCGTGCGATTAAAAAAAAATGATTGTAGGTCATGTACCAGTTACCAAATTAAGTTGAAGTTAATGGTGATCATGATTAGTAAAATGGATTTTGGTTTCTTGAGTGATAGAATCTATCGACCGTATTGAAATTTGTTGCAGTCCATGTGATGGATGTGCGTAAGAGTTGCGATGTGATGGTAGTTGCGATTACCGGTTGGCTGTGAGAGTCGTGGTGATGGAGGGTATCACTCAAGGATTTGTAGAAGTGTGTTGGTTTTGAAAATTGGAATAAACAGTTCTGGTACATGGCTCTACTTGATGATGTAGTTTTAGTGTAGTAGAAAAATTGTCATTATCTTAATTTGATAGTAGTTCGGTCAAAGACACAGTGTTAATTTCGCCAGAATTAGTTCCTTTAGTACCTTGATAGGATTCGGTGCGAAGTAAAGACTAGAGAGTATAACGCGTGCTTTCGGTACGTTGAAGATACAGACTTGCTTTAAATCTTGATTAATCGTTTAAATTAACGTTTAGGCAGTTTATCGGTTAAGGTGAAGACGATATTACTTCGATTGTGATACTTTGAAATAATTTCCTTTAATGTCGACTGGTGTAGACTAATGACTAGTTAATTGTACAGTTCAGTTAGTACGTTTACCAATTTTAATTCTTGCGACTTCACGTTGAATAAAGTATTGTCAGGAAAGACGAGCGGACTTCCTTGTGATAGTGCGGTTTAGAAATTCAGTATCGCCCGTGGACGGTCGTGCGTCAGAATGGCCGTGTCGGAGGTGTGAGTTAGGTTTAGGTTAGGTTAGCCTTAGGTTAGGTTAGCCTTATGTTAGGTTAGGTTAATGTTAGTCTAATATTAGGTTTAGACGGTGAAACTAAGCAGTGGAGGCGAGTGTTGTGATCGCTTAAAGGACGTCCTTAAGCCTACACCTTGGTCACAAGTCCAAGGCACTGCTTGGGTTCCTGTCATAATAGTTCTTGTCAGAATAGTACGTGATAGTAATGTTTAGTTATATCCTGATCGTGTTGCGCCCGTATAGCTTTTGAGATAGGCCATGCATTCCATTCCTTTTTTTTAATTAGTTTCCGACATATATAATATCATTTTTTTCGTGATGTAACAACAAATTGCCATTTCGGATTTTCCCCACACTAGTACTATAAGACCTTGGTTCATGCCAAAAATCATGTTCCTAGGTTAAAGGACCAAGCCTAGGAATTTTGATTCTTGTCGAAAATTAAAATTACAATACATGAGTTAAAAGCAATTGATTTAGTCGTTTGATTTTTTTTACATATCTGAGAGACTAAAGACATGCTGACTAAGTGCGCGTTGGCAGACTTCACACCCTTTGAGAACATAGAGAACTCTCAGGAGTGAAGGCTTCCTCACGATGTTTTCCTGCACTGTTAAAGCAATTTAAAAATGTAAAAACCACGGATGTTTCCTATAATTTTGTGAGCAACCACATTAACAGTCTCTCATATTTTCAATGTGTGGATATTCAACTTGTTACCTCCACGGGTTCTCGAGAGCAAAGGACAGAAAGACCGCCCGCGGTTCTTTTTTTCCTTTAAGGTACAAAACACCAAAAATCAAAAATAATAATTAGGAATAATTTAGAATGTTTAAAATCATAATAAAAAAACACCTTGATTTATCATCATTATAATCGCTTTTCTTCTAATTACTAAATTACAATGAACAATAACCTTGATTTATAAATATAATAGGTATGATATGTTTAAATGTACAGGTTTTTGTCAATACAATTATTTATCTAACGTAACGAGTTTACATGTTAAACCAATGTTTTTTTTTTATTATTGTCTTCAATGTGCGCAATAATGTTTAATATGTAATAATATCATAATAAATGTTGCTTGTAATTCGCTTAAAAGGTACTTAGACTTTAGAGATATTAACTAATTACTAGTTTCTTAATACGAAAAAATAATACAATTAACACAAATCACCTTACAATGATAAAGTGACTGGACTAATTTGATTTGGATGCCCTTTTAAAACAGATTGTAGGTTCAAAAAGGTCATTATATTATACTGATAACTTAAAAGATAACTATGTTTTAGATAACAATATATTATAGTTCTAATCAGTTTTATAGATAATAAGAACTATTTATCATATCTTTATTATATAACATAATAATTTATAAATATTAAAATTAGTTCTAATTACAGTCTTTACATCTATATTAGAGTAGGTGGTACAAACACTCAACTTTTAAATTATGCACATCACTAGCTTTCACACGAATTTAGTAGTTCTAAATGTTTTAAATCTGATTTACACATTTGCCAGCCACTTTCGCCATTCCTTTTGGGCATGAATCTCCAGAAAAAGCTACTCTATTATCCAAATCTTGTGTTGACGTTTCAGTCTCACTATTACTGCTCTCCGAGGTATCATCAGAACCCCAGATCCACATAATTTCTTCAGAAACGTTGTTTACCTTTGTATTTACATCTTGGTATCCATCAGGTCTATGACTTATTTGAGATATATTATGTTTTACTTGATTGATGTTAGTCTTTACATTTCTTTCTTGATCTTCATTTACATCAGGTATCCTCGGTGTCACTAATACATGTTTGTTACGAGGTCTTGGAAGATTTGAATGAGTTTCTTTTATATTTTCACCACTTTCTTGTCTATTAACTTTAGGTTTTACATTGGTATACGCTAAATCTACATTCACCTGATCTATTGGATAGTCTTCTTTTCCAGGCTGAGTGCTTGTTTTTGAACCTTTTTCAGCCTCATTATCCTCTTGTCTGTTAAAATTGGAATGACCAAAACGATTAGAGTCTTCAGATTGGTGACAATCTGATGTGTGTTGGTGATAGGCTTCTGGATTCTCTTGAATATCGTGGTCCGAGGGATGATTCCCATTAACATCGCTGTGGTAGTCAATATTACGTCTCTGAACATATTGCTCATTGTGTCTTCTTGGTTGTAAGTGCCTAGGATACAGTGGTTGAATAAAACGTGTCGTAGTCGAAGCCGCTGTCACAAGAGTTACAAGTAAAAAAACTTTAGCCATCGTCACTATTAAATCATATTTCACTTTTTAACGTTCATAATGTAACGACTGAACGTAACGGCGCTCGGAGTCAAACTGTTTATTATTTAAAACTTACCTGAATAGTAAATTAAAGTCCGTTACTTGATGTCGTATAATCACCAGAAGTGACAAGGTTTTTGCACTGTCCGCGTCGTGAGTAAACAGCGCCAGTTCACGTAAAAACCCAATTTTTTATGATGTAAATAATTATACCTACGATATTTATTAAAGTACAACTGTATGTACCCTGTCATTTAATTGAAATCAATAAAGACATCTAATTATGAATAATGTTCTTAAAATACCCATTTATTTCATGTATAGACAATAAATATATCCCATATATTTTCCCGGTGATACATATTCTATATTTATCAAAGGGTGAGATATATATTTTTTACTGGCACACCTGTTCTACGCCACTAATCTTTGTCACAGTCCATCGGCCTTGAAAAGCTGACGTATATAAGCCTTGCAAATTGCTCTCTATAACATAAGCTCGACTTTATTCGTATATGTTAAAACTTATAATTTAAATGATATGAAACAACATGACGTACTCCAAACCGGTCCCATTTGTTTTTATTTATATCACGACGTATTTTGTACGCAAACTCAATTCCTATTAGAACCTAGACATAAACGAGACCACAGATCTGCATAGAACATAGAAGTACGAATAATATATACTCAAATAGAGAAAAATACCACAGAGATAATATTTAAATGTTTCATTAATTCAATTATAAAAAAAACATGATGAATCGAACACAAAATAACTTAATAATTTTATCATGTCCTTAGCCTAAGTAAATTCCACTACGAAAGGTCCCCTACAGTACAGTAATTTAATTTTCCTAACCTAAAAGGTTGTTTTGGAGAAATAGGTAAAAACTTAATTAAGCTTAGGACCGCCTATTGTTGCGACACATTGTATTCAATTCTTAGTAATTTATTTATATAGTGAACATTAATAGAATTAAAAAAACGTATATAAGATTGATTTTATCTTATTGATCAAAATACTAATAACAATTGTTAAAATACTAATTGGCAATGTGCGAATGTAAGACTATTTTCAGATTTTATATCTTAATGTAAGTCTGGTTCTGGTTTTACAGGGCTCTTAGGGCGCTATCGCGAGGAGTTCTAGTACTCGGCGATTGGCGGCAATCCATCTATATCTATCTATACTATTATATAAAGGAGAAAGATTTGATTGTTTGTATGTTTGTTTGTTTTTTGTTGATTTTGAAAATTCATTCACCGATAGGAAGATACATCCTTTCCGGGTAACATAGGCTATGTGGTGTTGCCATAAATACTCTAATTAAAAAGATATGGCCATTTAAGTGCCATAAGGTGGTCATTTTGTAAATTGAAGAGCGTCTCAGGAACAACAAATCCGATTTAAAAAAAAAATTTCACTGTTAGAAAACTACACTATTCGCGAGTGACAAAAGTTATATTGTGTTGCCATATACATTTTTTAAATAATAGAATATCGCCATTTTGTTGTTTCTAATCCGATTTTAAAAATTCTTTCACTGTTAGAAATCTACGCTATTCGTGAGTGACAAAGGTGATTTAGTGTTCCCATATACATTTTTTAATTAATAGAATATGGCCACTTTGTTGTTTCTAATCTGATTTTAAAAATTCTTTCACTGTTAGAAAACTACACTATTCGTGAGGGACAAAGGTGATTTAGTGTTGCCATATATATTTTTTAATTAATAGAATATGGCCATTTTGTCGTTTTTGATCCGATTTTAAAAATTATTTCACTGAGAGAAGTCTATAGCATTTCCGTCTCTCTTTCTCTTATAATACTATCATTGTCTCTTATCCTCTCTATTTTTTCTCACTTTAATTTTTATTTTTATCTGTTCAGAATGATCAGTCTCTTTTCACTTTCTCTCTTTATCTCTCTCTCTCTCTGTCTCTCTATCTCTCACTCCTTTACCAATTCAATTTTAGTTCTGCTCTGTCCTCCCTCTTTTATCATCTGTCGCTTCTTTTTAATTTTGTTTCTATTATTTTTCTTTTTATAACTTTTTCTTACTTTCTCTAATTTTTCAAATAATGAAAAACTACACAATTACACAGTGACAATTTAAGGACATCAATTATAATATTGCTTTAAATACCCGGAGCGAAGCGAGGGCAGCCCTCTAGTATACTATAATTGGATATTCAAGATATATCTTACGTTGTTAACATGTTTATTGCTTGAAGAGATAAATAATCTGAAGTCGTTTGTACTTATCATTAGCTTGTAATTATATTTATATTAATATTTAATAATTATATTTATATGTATATTAATATTTAATAATAATAAGGGCACATTGATTTATAAGTCACATAGATCCAGCAAATATGTCGATCAAAGCTTTTGAATTCTGTGACCTTAGAGCGTACGAGTAGGTAGATCGCAGGTATGATGTCATCATGTTTATATATACATATTCGTCCTCAAAGTAAAATGATTCAGCCAAGTGCGAGTGTGGAACTCGCGCACTGAGGGTTTCGTACAATTTCAATTCAATTCACACATATTTTTATTTTCGTGTCAAAATTTCATCATAAGTAGTATTGTGGGGCGATTACACTTGACATAAGCAATGCCTTTTTCTATATATTCAAATGCCTTTATTAGTAATAAATAAAAAGTAAAAAAACTAACAAATATTAAAAAATACATATAGACTTCTTGTCAAATATCATACCAAACAACGTAGGCCAAAGGACCACCCCCGGGAATTTTTTACTCATGTGAGAAATCAAAATAACAACACATAAGAAATGTATCTTTGGCTGTATCTTTTCATTACGTTTACTTAGAAGTATGATTTTTTTACAGCTTCGAGAGATTTGAATATTTGATATTAATTTCAACTTGAACGATTTCTATTCCCTATAGGTATTTATTAATTAAGGGCAATTACAAGCGACCGTTTGATGTACTAGATTTACATCAAACTTTCAAATAAATTTCTTCTATAAACATAGACGTCCCAAATGATTTTTTCATTCATATTCATTCCATTCTAGATTTAGGTTACTAAAATAAATTACAGGCAAACCAATTAATGTGATAATAGGTAACTAATAAATAATCTACTATCTACTATAATGTTATATAATATTAATATTCTACATAACATTATAATTCTACAATACTCGAGTGCTTCTGAGAATCTCTCAACTTACGTCGAGGTCGCAGCAATGCATGTTAATAAGTCCCGGATGTGCCAACAATTATATTGTAACTTTAAGAGATCAAGTTTATGTATTTAACTTAAGATATTGTTTATAAATAGCACCCTACTCTGACTTCGCCCGCACTATACGTACGTCTATTTATTATTAAATGTGTCTATTTCCAGTAGTTTAGGATTTGCGTGCAGCACAACTGCCAAACTCACATATGTATAAGGTAGCGATACCAGCTATGGACAAGGAACCAATAATGGACAAAAACTTGTAGAATCAGGGCTAGTATCGGATTTTATTATATTGTAATGCCCAACACACATTACCTTGACACACAAGTTATCGGGCCTACTAAATTTGATGTTTCGTCTACTTCCATCATATCGTTTTAATAGAAAGTGGTGTGAAGAATAATGTGCTCGTATCATTGAAAAAAATATTGGCACGAGTAGAAAGTTGTCTATTTTTTAGAGCAAAAGAATCTTTATTTGTTTATTATTTTTAAATTTTACCAATATAACGTAAACATTAACGTTCACCATAAAAGACGCCGTAGGATTTAATAGCCTCTACACTGTACACTGTAAAAATGTGTTTTAATAGCCATATACCTTTTCAAAATACCATGAAAAACATAAATGATGAGATGATAGAAAATCGTAAAATTAATGTCGAGGTAGATGATTATTATCATTTAACCCTCGTTCCTACTATCTGTTCCCTGCATAAATTAGGTACTGAAATGTAGAGATTATTTAGGGTCATAATGTTTCTAACCTACACATTTGAACCTCTTTAAAGGGTTCAGTAAAGTAGTAAACTACATGAATATTTGTAATAAAAACATTTAGGTCTTTATAATGTTATATTTATTATTGAAATTTAAAAGTAATAATTAAACCAGACGTCTTCAAGACCACGTCCTGCAATGAGGTCATTTGAACAACACATATTTTATTAACTTCCAAAACCACAGTACCTAGCCAATAATTACTATACATATGGCATACTATACCTTACAGGATATTTTTAGGTTTTATCTATACTTTTACTTAAGTCTAACAGGCCCTCTCGCTGTCTACAAGATTTCAAAACGCGGAGAGGTTAAAAATGTTCTAATTATTACTCTGCTGGCATTAGGTAAACATAACAGTAGACATTGATTTCATTTTTGAATTTCATGAAGCGTAATGAAATTAATCAATGTAATGAAATGACAAACAAGACGGCATGTTAGATAAATGAGCTGTTAAGAGGACTTCGTACGAACGACACTTTTGAAAAATAGATTTTTATCAAAAATATTGCTGTCGAGCTGAGCCCTAATTTTACCCCTTATCGTGTGATAGAGAGAACTACAGCTCGAACTGATTTTACCTACGTAAAATTAAGAAAGTCGTCCTTACGTAAGCCCCTGTTTCTTCCTCGAAATCTGGACCGATTTTAATATTTATTTCGTTAAAATGTAGTACAGGGTCTGAACTATGCCCGTACGTTTTGCTTTTTTGGTTTATGTTAGTAATAATTAGTTTGCTGGATGTTTGCAAATGTAAATAGAAAAGTCCTTTTTTTTTAAAGTAAAAAACTTTTAAAATTAAAAAAAGCGACTTTTTCTATAATATTAATCAAATAATAAAAAAAAACAAAACGTACAGTCATGGCATAGGTACGTATATATCGCATGGTATTTTTTTTCTTCTGTAACTTCATTATCCTAGGAGGAAGCAGGCGACTACGTTTGTATGAAAAAAGTGTCGACTGATTTCCTCTTAAGATGAGTTTTAGTTCAGTTTGAAACTTTAAGTTGCGAGATTACGAGGTTGATATGTGTTAAATGAATTCTGTACTCTCCTAACTCCTAACAATTCAAAACTAAAAATTTGTATCTTATTTGACAGTAATCATGGGACTCCGGTTAATTAATTCATAATATAGCCCTAACATTAAATATGTTTTAGGTTGTCATTAAAATTAAATCACTGTTTGACTTTTTATTGCATAAAAAATTACTGTCAGATACTGATGAAAGTTAAAGCATATCAAAAATGAAAAATCAAAGATTAAGATACTTTTAAAGGTAGTTGTGTGCAATATTTTCTTAAATGTATCTATTTATAAAAATTTTATTAGGTTATTATATTTTATATCTCTTTCTAATTACATTATTTTTTTAATTTTACAATTAAGTTTAATTGAAATAAATAGAAGGCGTCCAAAAGTCTTATCTTATGGATAACTGCTGAAAATATTAAGTTAATTAAATTACACTTGAGACAAACATACGTTCGAGATCATTCATGAATTGATTGACCTTAATAGTCATCAAATAGAACTTGTTTCACGAGTCCTTTTTAAAATATTCCATAACTGGCTTGCCCGACTGCGTCATAGCAGTAAGTACTTGCCAGAACTATTCCATTACGACCATAATATAAAAAAAATTACTAAACAAAATATATACTGTTACTTAGAATTTTGATGTTTTTCTACTATTATGGGGTATGTCCCAAAACTATATATTAATCTACATAATATATAAAACTGGATTTGTTCGAACACTTATAACTCCAGAACGGCTGGACCGATCTTCATGGTTTTTAATTTGTTGTATTTGTGTCCGTCCCGAATAGTAGAATAATTATTAAAAATATTGAAAAATTGAGGGAAAATTTGAACATTGGGAAAAAAATTAAATCAAAGAAAAACATTTTCCCATACAAAATCTTGATGGGTTTCGTAACTGTCAAACATTAAATGTTCATCCCGTCGATAAGGTAAACGTTCCTCTAAAATTAAAAAACCTATTTAATTTAACGTTGCGAATCGACAAGATCCTCAATATTCGGATAATATCGTATTTTAGATTTTAAAAGTGTACAATAATGTGAGTAATGAAAAAGGATGGACATATATATTGGTTATCAAAAGTTTAGATAATCTGTAACATGACATTCAGACTGAGAGGCGATACGATGTTCGCCGGGTCAGCTAGTATTTAGTATAGAATTAAGTAAATTATTTTTTATGTTTATATTTCCTCCATAGAGCAAAAAAATTAGATATAAATAACAATTTTTGAAGTAATACCATTATAAAATTTTATTCCAAAATTCTTAATTATGTCATTAAAACCTTATATCTATAGCTAACGCGAAAATAACTGGAAATATCCACATACTAAATGGAACTCACTAGAATACTGCACAGAAAATTTGAGCGTGCCTTGGGAGAAAACGAAGATTCTAAGTATTTAATAGGCTCCTCCTCCTAGCGTCGTTTGTCCTCAATGCTCAGGGTCATGGCCGAATAACTTTCTCCTGGATATCTTTCGCCATTTCACTCTATGGAACGGATGAGATCAGCGAGTTGGGCTGCGGCCTCTGAGTCTCTTCCTATCCAGCTCGCCGGTTATCAGCAGTTTTTCGAGGTTGTCGTCTTTCTTCCTGGCAATGTGGCCAAAGAACTTGAAACTTCTGCGCAAGAATGTGGTGCTGAGGCTCATTGGAACATTGAATTCAGTTAAGATGGAATCATTGAGTTCAGTTAAGATGGAATCATTGGTTCGATGTTCAGTTCAATAAATTCCGAGCATTTAATGGGCTAATGAACTAAATTTAAAATTAAATGATTATTATTGTATAGTTTGTTCGAGCAACGAGGTCTAGATGCTTAACTACTTACTGTAAAAATAGCCGGCAAGCTGTGAGCCGTGGTGGATTGAACTATCTATACCTCATTATACATATACTTAACACAAAAATCATTCTACTTCTTGAATAGAAAAGTTCCATTACCTAGGCGACTTTAATTAAAAAACACGTATGGAATGTTCTCCTTCAGCTAATTTCGAAAACTATTCTATGATAGTCAAGATTTATAAGATTTTTTATTTAACTGTATCTACCAGTTTATTGCGATCAATTAAATGTTACTAAGTTATGGATTGTCTGGTTGAATTTCTATAGCAAAGTGAATCTTGACCCGAGATAGATCAGATGACCTCCAATTAGTATTGTATTATATATTAACGTGTTTAAACTAGTTCCATGCAAATCTTTTTAAAGCCATGGTCATTGTTGATAAAGGATAACTATATAACATAAATAAAATATCTAATGAATGTATAAGAAATTACTATTTTTTATATTTTTTTAAAATACTAATTTGTATTGCATTAACTTCAAAAGTTCTTCTACATTTTTTTGAATTTTAAAGGGTTAATTAATCTCATCATCAGCTATCGAAATATAGTAAAAATTCAGATTTATACCTTTATTAAAAGCTTGTACAGAAATTTAATCTGTATAATCGTAACCCACTACCTGCTTCTACAGACACACACTGTTGTGTAATTTGTCAAACGGTAATTACTCAGGGTGACTTATGGACTAATGTCACAGCTATCTAGTCCAAGTCGTAAAATATCAACGTGAAAGACGCATTTATATTTATTACCAGGTGAGGAGGTGAGGTGAGTAACTATTATACCCGTAGTTTTATTTTTGCTAGTAATGTCATTTTAACATCACCTACCTTAATAAAAGGGGTGAAACATTTAATCGAAATTAAGTTTGAACTGCCACCGTATTTTACCGGTACTCGACGGCCGTGGTGTTATTTATTGTCAATGATGCTATCTTACTTATGTTATTAAACCATTTTTGGCGTGGGTGGGAACACTCTGTGCTATTAGTGCCATAATGTGATTACTATTGGAGATAGTTATATAACAACGTGTTCTTTAAGGAGGAGATTAAAACTGCTGCCATGAAAAATATTGTATGATTTTTTTCTATTATTTATAAAGGGATCGGATATTATATAATTATAAAATTAGTGCGGCACAAGTTTCCATAGCGGCAAACTGCGAAAACATTTAAGTATCCTAATTTTTTTTTTATTACATCATCAAGTATTTTTTTTTTTAATCAACAATTCTGCCTTTTCATTGGGAGATATTTTTAGAGACTTATTAAGGTTCCAGTGTTAATAACGAGTATACCACTCGTAGATATCTATTAAAAAGTTAAAGTATTAGCTTTCCGCCTTAGGACGTACGTCAGAGCTACAGTTCTCTTGAACTACCTACAATTGTGAGTGCTCTCATACTCTACACTCGACTCGACAGCTTGCTCAGTTAACGCTTTGTGTCAAGTGTTTTTTATTTCTTTTACAATTTAAGTAAGTGGAACATAAATCAATGCAATATATGTATGTACTGTTCATTAAAAGTTAAATAGTTATTCTTATGTATATTTTAATAAAAATAAAGATTTTCCTGACTGAAACTATACTGGCCTGCTAAAGAAGGTATAACATTTTTTAACTTCAATTTTCTTCTAAACTATTAAATTTAGAGACTTGAAATAAATAACAACATTTGGAACAGTTAAAAAATATTTTTTGAACATAAGTTTATTTTACTTAACTTTATGTTTTTAACATATATGAAACATAAAAACAAAAAGTAACCATTTTCACTGATTGGTAAAAACTTAAAAAACCTCAAAAAAGGTTTGTAGTCTTAAAATCACATTTTTAATAACTGGTTTGCCTCCTCTGGCTCTGATCACAGCTTCAAGTCTGTTTGGCATACAGAGGTTGAGGTTGCGGAGACGATGTTGGGGGATATTCTCCCGTTCTTCCATCAGGGCCTGTAAGATCATTGAGGATGACAGGACGGGTTGTCTGCGTCGTCTGACCAGCCTTCCGAGCTCATCCCAAGCATGTTCGATCGGGTTCAGGTCAGGACTCCTTGGTGGCCAGGACATCAAGTTGATACTAACCTCCTGTATGTAGTCTTGTACAACCTGAGCGGTGTGTGGCCGGGCGATATCTTGCATTAGAATTGATCCATCACCCATATTTACCAGACATGCTCCTGCATACTCAGTGAGGAACTCTTGAGCATATCTGGCCACTAACTCTGTTCGACAACAACTCGTTCGTTGTAAAAATTATCTCTATTCTATAATAACAGAAATATTACAGAAGTATTAAATAACAGAAATATTACAAAAGTATTAAAAAAAAATGACTCCAAAGCTTTTTTTATGTTTTCAGTTTATTCTAATAAATGTGAAACTTATTAAAGCATTTTCTAGACATTATTAGTTGAACCTTATAAAACAATAAAAAATGATTACTTCTTAAGAATAACAAAGAACTAAATGATTCGATGCTACGCTACAATTTTAGCCTAATTTTATGGCTCCTTTTATATGATTACTGGCAATTTTTTTCTTATTATACTTCCTTCTACTAAAAAGCATAAAAAGATCACAAATTGCTTTGCTAGAAGCAAGAGAAACTTTGTTTTTTAAGTGGGTATCTGGAACCTTAAACGAAGCATACTCGAATTATTATACATATAGGTATATAACTCGGAGATTTATGATGAGAAGGTGGAGGAGAGGGGAAATATTGAAAAACACTACAAGGGACTATTGGGTAGACGCAACCTAGATACTGCTACTAAACCGATAAATAGTCAAATATGATCTGTTACAATAACGAGAAGAAGGCTTAAGGAATTCCTTTAAGTAATTACAACACTCGCCTCCACTGCGCAGGTTAGGTTAACTCAAGCCTAACTTACGCGTCGCCGCATATTATACCTACACATACAAAATGATTGAAGTACAAAACAGTATTCTGTACACATACTGTAAGCTCTGATTGCCTCCTGCTTTTTCAATCAAGTCGTATTTATTTGCTGATGCAGTTTACTGAGCAGTATTTTTATTAATATTTTTATACACATCAACAATACTTCTATCTTATATAGTTATTGAATCAAGTTTTATGTTTCAAGCATGGGTAACTATTTAAAACGATTTGGAACATATAAAAATCAACATAAAACTAAGACAAATGTAGATATAACGAATTAATAATTATTATTAACCATAGGATGATATCTATTTATTAAATTTACTTATGTTGATGTAGTATATTATTTTTTTACAATAGTTATTAGTGTATTATATTAGTTTATTTGTACGTATATAAATTATTGTATATATGTATGATGTTTATGTATTGAGATGTAAATTATTAGTATTAGTATATATTAGATGCTACAGCACTTTTCTCAATCCCATCTTCGTTTTCTTTTCGAAACGAGGGTTGTCTGGAAGAGATGGCTAATTAGCCATAACACCGCCCGTTGTACTTCACAGTTAACTCTTTAAAATATGTTATATATCTAGTTTATTAATTTTTATTAGTGGTGTACAAAGAAGTTATAAAATAAATTAATAAATAAAATATAAGATAATTTACAAAATGGCTTCGAAACCATTACTACAATCTAATTAACACCCATAAGAAGCGTGGACGGTTGTACAATATGAATAAAATATCGTATCAATCTGTATCTTTTTATCGGTTTCCTATAAACGATAGAACGCATTAAAATGTCGTTAAATGATTTTTCTTGCATCAAAAAGCAATCGAAAATATTTAAACCAAACATATACGGATATTGTATATTACAAGTTAATTATTAGATAATAATACGTTATAATGTCATAACTGCGAAAGTGTGTTTATTGGTCTGTGTTAATTTTATTGTACCTATGTTGTAACAGAGCGACGAATCGTCAAGATTTTTTTAGCGATAACTTACATGCCTGAAAGGTAAGATATCATAGGTAACTTTTATTATTTTATATTTAATCTTTTATATAAAAACGTATTTTTTCAAGTATGTATAAAGCATCCGATTATTTTAACAAAGGGAAAACAATATTGTATTTGAAATTTTTATATTTACTTAACAAAATAACTATTAGGTATACTTCGCTGACTTCAATGGATTTTTTACTAGATTAATTTTTTGGTTCTGAAACCTTCACGAACTTATCTAAACACGTTTCAAAACAACTCACCAAATCACAATATACTTACGAGCACACAAAGAAACATTCGTTTTCATAAATATTTACTGTAGTAACATTATTTTGTGACTAAGTTATTGGAAGCAACTTATATGTGTGTGATATCTGTCTTCAACATGAAACGTTTAAAGATTCAACATAAGAGTACGTTCCGAGTTGACATTTCAGTTAAACAAGTCATTGTATAAAATACTAGCCGACCCGCGCGACTTCGTTCGCTTGTTGCTCTGCTCCTATGGGTCGTAGCGACCCATAGGTCGTAAATAGTCTAAGTTACTTCTTGTTACATCAGCTATCTGCCAGTGAATGTCCCGTCAAAATCGGTCCAGCGATTTCAAATTAAAAAATATTGTTTTGGTATATAAGTCAATCAAAAAAAACAATATAATTTAAAGTAAAAATTATTATTTTTAGGTATCTACAGTGAACAGTGCACTTTTGTGAAAAATATGTGAATTATAACTAAAAAACTCGAGTAGACTCATTGGAGCTTTGTGTGATAAAAAATACTAAAAGCTAATCGATTATTTTGTGTTTATTTTGTGTACTATTTAGAATTAGAAGTAAAGTGATTTATTTTCAATAGAAAATGGAGGATCTTCTTTTTAGATACGGGGACTACTTGCTTGTCCAGTAGACGTTATTTGGTTGTACAAAGAAAATGATAATGTTTTTGTAATTAGTATGATGTAATGAAATATAGTTTTAATGAAATATTAATAAATCAAATGTATGAAATTAGCCAAAAGTATTTATTAGACAAATTTCTCAATATTTAACAAAATACAACAACACAAGACAAAGTCCAAGTGAATAGGTTGTCGAAGAGACATATTTTGGAGTAAACTTTTTTTAATTATGTAAACCTCACGTTTGAACTAAGATTAAAAACTATACGGTACACTATAATTAAGCACAAAATAGCAATACCTTATGATTTTCTGCTGGTTGTCCTACGGACACGCAATACAGCTACCCACTCTCTTCAAACCAAGTTGGCACACTGACGCCGTCGTATTGCGAAAACAATATGGCGGCTAGATGCAAGTGGCTCACAAAAAGATTAGCTTATTGAAACCGTACTAGCGCGCCATCTATATTTTATTTTATTACACATTGTTTGCGGTTGTCCCACGGACATCTTGAGTGAAAGGTTTTTTGGGGACTGAGATAAATGAGAAATAATATAAAGTCGACAAAGAAAAACTAATTGTTTATATGCTTTGTATTATAAAGAGATAGTCTTCTTACTGTTATAACACTAATTTCTTTTTATATCACTTCTTTTCTAGAAAAAAATGAGTTTGGTAAATTCGTCTTTATCACGGGGATAAGTTAGTAAGTTTAGAAAGTACAGGACAAGTCCTTTGGACAAACAGAAAAAAAACAAATAAATTTGCAATTTTTTAAATAATGTCTTAAAGGTTTTGTTAGCCTATAATGATATGAATACTATACTGATTAATTATCTTCTTTATTTCATCATTTTTTTTTGTATATTGATAAAGGACAGAGTAGTGTTACCGTCGGACAAATAAAAGTTGATTGACCCATATGTACCGTGTAGACATCCATATGGATTTAGTAAAAAGCAGTTATTTTAAGATTACAAACAGTAACTCCAATTTTATTCATTTGTATTGATATACGAAGTATAAGAAAATAGGTTGTAGTCAAACAGTTCTATAGTTAAGTTTATAACGTTTTGTATTAGTTATGTTTGTCGTGTTTCATTATAGTTGCGATAACATGAGCAATAACGTGTTAGAGCAAAGCCGAACTTGCAGCATTGTGCTGAAGTTTGCTTTGCCTGTTTATTTTGCAAAAACAAACTTCGCTTTGCTTTATAACTATGATTAATACAGTTTCATGTAATATACCGTTGGTAGATGGATGGTACTCAATGATTGTTATTTGACAGTTACAAGTCGTAGAAATCATTGCATTGACAATCTATTGTAACCTTTATGAACATCAAGATGTTTTTGAAAATAAACTCATATGTTTAATATTTAATCAATATCTTCTGTTAAAGATAAACTACAAAATAGAGACTAACCCACTATGCAGGGTTGCAATTTCCATTCAACGTTGTTTAAATCCATAAAAATATGTTAAAAGTAACTTTCTTAAAGTTTTGATTCACTTTCTTTTTTTCATATATTAATATCTAAAACCCGTAGACGACCCCAACTGCAACATTATTGTTATTATAAGTAGCTTATCTTACTTTCAGGCCCGTAACCTACTTAATATAGTACGCAAAAAATTACTACATCCGTCATTCTATTCAACGTGAGAGAGGGACAAACTGACAAAAACACTGTCGCATTTATAAGTTAGTTTCATTGATCAATGTTACGTAAAAGATAATACTATCACTCTAATAGTTCATAAATGTTATAACAGAAACTTAAACAGTACATGGAGTTTATGATCCAGATACAGGGTAACAAGGTCTTTTTCAATGATCACAACACTCTCCTCCGCTGCTACACCTCGCTATCTAAACCTAACATGTTCCTAAACTAAGTAATAAAGTTAATGATTTACGTGATCTTTAAATAAGAGAGACCAAGCCTCAGTTACACTATAATATCTGTTGTTAAAATTATTATCAGGGCAATTCAATCTAAAAGGTCTTTAGATACTCTATACGTTAATTTTTAAGCTACGTGTACAAACCCATTTTAACACGCTTAAATAAAAAAACGATTTTACTATCTTACCCGGCAAACGTTGTTTTGTCATATTAGTTTTAAGTTTGTGGTGGGCCACCCTTATCACTTAGGGGTATAAAAAATAGATGTTGACCGATTCTCAGACCTACCCGATATGCACACAAAATTTTATAAAAATCGGTCGAGCCATTTCATGAGAGAGAGACACGAGAATTTTATATATGAAATTTATCTACATTGTATTAACTCGGCACCAGATAGCGCTGCAGAAAAAATTCTTCAGGAAGAAATAGCCGTCCAGTTAGTTTTATATAATGTTTATATTCTGGCTTAATAGGTTATAATAAAAGATTTTGTATTTAACTTTTTTTTTATAGATAATGCGCATTGCACACAAAGTGATGGTAAGTGAGCACCATCGGCCATAACCATCGAAAAAACAAGAGTGTATCATGTGCTGCCAATGCAATGCCGCCTTGAAGATAGAGTAAGGAAGAGGAGAGAAGAAAAGAATGTTGTTTTAGAGCCCAAATTCCGTAGCGCGTCGAGAACACTTGGTTCGTATTCGCATGCTGTTGGTCACAAGCCAGTCGGGGAACAGATCTCCTACCACCAAGGGGGTGCTTGGTAACTTGCCTAGAAGGGCCCAGAGGTAGAAGGGAATTGTATTCTAATCCGTCACCTTAGGGATAAAAAGTATTTGTACCTACGCTTACGGGTTGTAATGTTTGAAGCATTTGTAGTTCTTAAATCGTATTAGGATATTTTTATCATATTTTGCATTCAAAAAAAATTTATTGAATGTTGTTTTTAACAAAGATGTAGTGTTATAATAATTCTCACTCAGTCACAATAGTCATTAGTTGTTGCATTAAATTAAGCAACAACTAGTTTTATATCTATAATGTTTAATAGTTACCTACATCAATTCAATCAACGATAAATCAGTGAGAGTTAAAATTTAAATGAAAATCTGATTAATGCTTACCTAAATAGCACTACTTTATTAATTTAGCTACAAGCACTGTGATAGAAATGTGATCATAATTTTCTTTTGATCACATTTCTATCACTTTCCCGAAGATCAAACAGTTATTTTTAAAGTTTCATTGAAATTATTTCATATATGATATACTTAATAGCAAACGTTTAGCTTTATTCTTTGTTATAGTACCTATAAGTCGGTGACGGACAATAAAATAAAGATACTATGAATTATCATATATTAGACTATCATTCTGCCACGGTTTATCTAAACCCCCGTACAATGGTCTAAATTACAGTTTAATTTTCTAATAAGTTAGTAGGATTATCCAGATTTTTAACATTTAACATCATGAAAGTAAATGTTTTATCAAAAATAGCATAATATCATGTCCTAGTAATTAGTATATCAAATTCTTTACGATAAAATGTACATGCATTACAAAAAGTGTATTTTTATAAGACGGCACACGCTACGCACAATACCATGAATATGGAAAACGAGGCCCACTTCGCCAGACATTAAAAAGATTTTTTCAAAACCAGGTCAGCGTGAAAAAACGAGTGCTTACCGTCGAAAGCCCTCCAAAATTCGCTCACTTATGAAACTGAATAGAGATGAGGATATAATTTTTTACATAGCGCACACGTTGCGTATTATGTATTAGGAAAGATACATCCTTCCTAAGTTAGAACCGGGCTACAACTGACAACGGCGTGTTTACGATCCACGCGCATGCGTACCACTAGGACTACCCTACACCAATATAGATATAATAATATATACAATATACTATTTTGCTCAGTGGTTTTTTAACCTAAGAAGCAATCGCATTAAACTTTTAAAGTGTAATTAGAATTAATTTTTTCTCAGTCGCTGAGAAAACATCTCGTAAAGTACCTACTGGTTCGAGACAATTATGTCTTATGCGTATTCAACATCCAGACAAAGCCAGGTAAGGTTTCAATCAAGGTAGAAGGAAATACTAATTTATTGGATATATTTTGTAATAATAAATAAAACTTCCTCGAGGCTAATCCTCGAAAGCTTGAACATTATTGTGAATTCACATTCAGTCACGTCTCTGGCATTTTCGAGCGAAGTGTCTGAAAATTCAAACAACTGTATTCTAAATATTAAATTGAATCAGGCGTTACTTTGCGGAAATTCATGATTTTAACTGTATTCTATCATAATACTCGTAATTAAATATACTATTAAGTAGTAGTATAGGAAGACATTGTTGTTCAATGCAGTTGATACAAACAATACTAATTAATTTGGTATCTCCGGTCTAGCTTTCCGGCATCTATTCAGCTCTACTAGCAACTTGACCGATAAACGAACGTTCCGTACAATTTGAATTAAAGGCAAACTTAACTTTCACACTTACCGACGGAAAATGTTTATCCCCATCAAACTTCATGATTCGGTGTAGGTTGAATAGGTTAACGAAAAGTATCCAATTTGTCACGATTTCTATGCGAGTATCAAAATGGGCATAAACGGACGTATCTTTTAATTACGTTTATTTATAAGCTTAATGATTTAGATATTTCTAAGAAATCGCAGGCATAAGAACTATTTAATATTAATGTCAACCTAATAGCACCCGTGTGCAATCATCATAGGACGATTCCTAGTGCACTTTTTTCTCTTCATCCGAGACGGCGCAATATTTAAATTCTAAATGCAAACTTGAAAAATTAGTTGAGAAATCTAATCGCTATCCCAACGTTGCCGGCTCCTCCACTCCCCGAGTAGTGCCCAGTATCCCAAAAACATAAAGCATAAAGCCCCTGATAACAACAAATTTAGTTGCTACTAAATTTGAAGCTACTGAACTATTTATTTGTAAATGCGGGTAAGTACTTAATAGGTAGGGGGAGTCTTAATTTTCAAGCTGTATTACTTAGCTATATTTTATCTTAAAAACGTTTGATGTAACTTTAATAATTTTTCAGTTATTAACGAATTCTTCCAAAATCATATTTGGCTAATTTCTCCCGCCTAGGTGGGAGACTTGACCCCTCAAACAGGTTTAAAAAACCCGAGTTTAAAAGTAGGTAAAATAATCATTAAAACATTGTAATTTTATTAAAAAAAATAATCTTAAAGATAAGGCACTTCGAGTAAGATAATAAAATGAGAACATCAGGTACTTTGAGTATCTTTGAGGTATTATGTGACAAATTAACTAGTATCACTAATATATAAATATTTCGTTTATGTTATACTTTATACTTTTGACTGTCATCCATTCACTTGGATAGGAGTCGCGTTTTTGGAATTGATTATTGCATATTTATTTGCCTATTTCATAGCTTTCTTTCTTGTCTAGCCATAATTTATTTTGCTACAAGTTAGAAAATAGTCAAGAAAAGTGTCTTTTCTTCCATTATTTTAAATATTTAAGTTGTTTTAAATTGGTTTCCTTGTCCTTTTATTTTCCATAAGTTCATAATATTTATTTAGTTTCATTGCATGGTCTTTAGATATGTTTGTTTCCCATGGTACGGTAAGTTCTACAAGTATTACGCGTTTAGTAGCTTTAGAAAAGAGGAAAATGTCTATTTCAATGTTTCAATGATGAAATTTTATAATGTTTTTCATACGTGTGCATTAAAATAGTCCAATCAGGTGCAGGGCCTAAGACTGAATAGGGCTTGTTTTTAGAATTTAGGCTAGTTTTTATTTAATTTTTTATTCCTATTTCTTAGATAATTCCGTTAAGTATTACGGTCTATTCCATCTTCCAAAACTGCACCTCTAATAGATTCTACTTTATCAATATCATCTAAAGGATTTTTTATTATTGATATATCTAAATTAATTCTGTTTCTAGTTGTAGTTTTCTTTTTATATTTAAAGGACATGTTTTGTGAATGTATGATCTGTATCTGAAATATAAAAACATATACTATTTATTACAAAAAGAAATTTCTGGAGAGTTTACCCTGGGTAAAGTCTCCTTCAGTCGCGTGGCTAATGTCTCCCACATCATGCCAATCTAGCTTTTATTTGTTTTTTGTCTAAAACTATGACATGTAGATAAAAATTATTTGCCGTGGGTGTAACTAGGATAAATAGTCTTGCGATTTATATGAGTGACTTACTAGAATCTATTTATACAATATGACAGTAATCAAATAACTAAAATTGAAAAAAATCACTAACCGGACACTAAAATGTCACTTCTACACGCTTGTCACTTCTAAACCAAACTAATGTAATGTCGTCACGTGAGCGAATCAGGAGGGGGATGAGGCTTTTAAGAAATGCAGCAACGTAATACCTGTGTTCACAAAAATTTTCTCCCCCTTGGTACACTTTTCTGGACTCCCCCTACACTATAAACTACTCGTAATAAACCTAATTTCTCGCAAAGCCTCCGTTAGTTAAAGCCCTTTGTCCGTTGTCATTTTGAACCAAGTCCGTTCCATTTTATAATTTTTGTGTTTTATTTTATTGGCTCATACTACGAGTATTTAATAAATTATGAGCCAGCATATAAATCTTAAAATGAATGCTTAAATGCATTTCGTTATAATGAATTTTCTCTACTGTTTGCAACCTAACATTTTACTAAAATAAAAATCGATTCAACTCCTCAGTGAAAAACCGGGCACCAATTACACTACACGTTATTGCATTTACACTTGCACTACAATAACAATATTTACTCTAAGAAATTACTTATTAAACTTTATCAGGACAGATTTTATAAGTTGTCGAGCCAATAGGTGTAATCTTAAAACAAACAAATTAAACAACAAGCCAGTGATACTGACTATAAAATGTAAATCAGGTAATACATGAAATGTCAATACAATAAAATGGATAGATTACTAAATATTGTTATAAATTGAATTGAAAATCTAAGTATCAAGCAACTGGCTTTGCTTATTGTATCCAGTTTATACGTATTTAATGTTAAATTGATGGACTTGTCCCAATCTCAAATGAATTTTGTTCTTTAAGGATACCTCAAAGGTAAAGATTTTCACAAAAATACAGACTTGATCGAGGAAATGAGTAACCAAAATCTAAACTTTCACGTTTATAATATTTTATATTAAGTAGGATACATGTAGAGCGATCGACAAATATCCAGGAGCGGAAGGACCACATTTGGATTTTCATAATCTAGTAATTTCTTAATTTCTATACATTTTTAGAATAAACAGATTTTCTTTAGTTTTCACTTTGCTTTTACATCCTTTCGAAATGTTATTATACTGACTGTAGCTAATCAATGCATATTGCGAAGAACTATCTAAGAACGGTAATATTAGAATCAGGAACAACAATAGAGACACTTAACTTTTTAGAGTTTAGTAGTCTCCTAATATGGTGCATATAAAACTATACGTTGAACTGTCTGATCAAAGAAAAACTAAAATATTATCAGACAGTATGAAAGTGATGTTGAATATATAAGCTCGGACGCCGACGTCGCTTCATAATCATATGCTCTAACTCAATCCTATATATACAAAATTATTTAATAGTTTGGGGAAAAAGTTTCTTCGCATTTTTTAAGAAAATTCAAAACATTTTCTAATATAGTTTATTTACATTTAACTAAAGTATGTAGGTACCTATTTGTTCGATAACTTTTTGCCATCTTGTAGGTAGGGACATGATCCCATTGCTATAGAAATTTTGGGGCGTCTGATCAAAAAACCGACAAGTAGCTTTGGAAGTCCTCTCGTGATATTAACCTGACACTGCCTAAAGTATTCTTAGAAGACCGAAACAGGTGGAAATCTGAAGGTGCAAGGTCAGGACTATACGGCGGATGCATTAACACCTAGCCAAACTCTCTTAATTTTTGCTGAGTGGCTAAAGATGTGTGAGGTCTAGCGTTATCATGATAAAAAACCACACCCCTTCTGTTGATTAATTCCGCCTTCTTTGCCGCTTTCTCTCAACTTCTTGCTTTAATCTCATCAGTTGTTCGCAGTAGAGTTCAGAATCGATGGTCCTGCCTGGTGGTAACAGCTCATAATGAATAATGCCCTTCCAATCCCACCACACACACAGCATCACCTTGTTGCGAGTTAACCCGGGTTTCGCCACAGTCATTGAAGCCTGACCGGCCTTCGACTACGACCGCGCGTTCTTGTCGTACGTGATGCACTTCACCAGTTATCAGCTTCTTCAAAAATGGTTCGGTTTCATTACGTCGTAATAAAGAATCACAAATGAGTACACGGTTCATTATGCTTGAAAACGCTTAAACCAAATTTGTGCTACTCTCACAGACACTGCACTAGGTCCATAAACATCGCGCACTGCAGTAGGTCAATTAAAATTTTTTTCGCGGCTTGCGTCGCATTTTTACCTTTTTTGTAGTAAAATTTTAAAATGTATCGAATTTCTTCATTAGATTCACTCATCTTCACAATACGAAAAACAAATAAAAATCACACATTTTTCCTTTGAATTTGGAATTATCTTCTTTAAAATTTAAACTTTTAATGATATATAGCCAGATACAAATAGTATAGCCAAAGAGATTTTATTACAAGTTCATACATACTATAATGCGACTTTTTCCCCAACCTATTATACTAGTCTCTCAAATACTTAGATCACAGTATCTAGTCTCTGTGATTTAGGATTGAATCTACATAAAATGGCGTAAATAATCCATACAAATAAAATTGGTCCGTTTGTAATATTAAAATAACCGCTTTTTACCAAGTGTATATGGATGTATACACGAAACATATACCAAAACATTTTTTACAATTTTTGTCTATTCTTATCCGTGGCTAATCTCTGAAATGGCTGGACCGATTTTGACGGGACTGGCACTGGCAGATAGCTGATGTAACAAGGAGTAGCTTAGGCTATTTAACATCTTCCTACGATTACGGAGCGGAGCAACACGCGAACGAAGTCACGCGGGTCGACTAGTAAATAATAAAATTAGAGGTTATTTAAAGATATAAATAAAAAACAACATTGCTTTTTCCACTTCATACTCACTGTATGTCTTTATTTATTTGTTTTTTTTTGTATTTTTTTCTAAAAAATTTCTTTTATTTTAAAACGTTTCTTTAAATCAAACTTTATATTATATATCTCGTGTATTTACAGGCTATGTACAGACGTATGTACATGTTATATTACAACGAACGCTAGCAAATCATTCAGTATACTTATACAAAAATCGACTGGCAACATGGACTTTTAATTTTAATATCCATGCCCCAGTATTTACTCTAGTATCGTACAGTAACTTACTAACTTTTAGTTGCACTCGTTATTATTTATATTTTTGTTTTTTATATTTTTTTTTTGTAAAATTACCGTTATTTTATTTACTACTTGATACAAAGGCCTGCGCAAACATTCTTAGACGTAATGTAGATATTTATGTATGTGTTATATTAAGATCATTTAAAAAATACATCTATTCCATTTTTTGTGATGTTAAAACAATTTATCACTTTATCGCAATTCGTTAAATACTTGCTATTTCTATGTAATTTTTTAGCATTTAACAAAACTTCGTAACTGTACCAAATTATTTGCAAAATGAAAAATAATCCTAAAAAGATCTTAACATAACTAACACATATGTCAACGTAGGCAGGCCCTCAACAGTCTTCAACTAATTGTTATTAACAAATAGACTATTTGCGAGTAATAGTCTACAAAAATGATCTAATTTCTAGTCCATGGCAGTATATCAATTGTGATTTCGCTTACATATATAGGTACGTCATATAACTAGCTTGTATTGAGCAAATAAAACAAATCAGCTAAATATGTCTAACTAGTTCATGCCCATTTTTATAAAATTGGAGCTACAGGAATTTCTTACATTATAAAACTAATTCTGTACAAGCAATGAGTTGGTTAATTTTAATTTGTAAGAATTTCAGCAGTAACTCCAGAATGTAAAGTTTAAATATGACGCACCTGATATTTAACATGGTTACATGAAGAAATGTACAAATAAATACGCAGTATTTACATAAAATACAATTGAAAGAGATCTAAATAACTGAGTGAATATAATTAAAGGTTATGAGATTAATTCTTGTATGTAAGTTACATAAGTTAAGTACTAAACTAGTAACAAACTCATAGATTGAACGAAGCAGTCAACATTAAATGCATTTTATTACATTCCTTTTTTTCTTTACGCATCAAGTTGATTGCACGTATTTTCTTTTTAAGTTAAAAAAAACTTCACCATTTCCAAATTAATAACTACGTTTTTTGTTTTTTTATATTTTTTAAAATAAATAAATACACATTATTTTTGTTGGCATAAATAAATAAAAGCAGTAAAAAAAAACAAGACTAGCAAATAATTTATCTAATTTTATACCATAATTTATAACATTTTTGAATTTTTACTGGTATTTTTATTAATTGCAATTTAAAACTGCTCCGTCCTTTTCAAACATAAATCTTAACAATATTTTTATAAACATTTTAAGTTTTCAATAATCATGTAAAGCAACTTATTGTTAGTTTCATATTTAAAGTGAATGATTTTGTACATTTCAATGGAGACAATTTACCATTTTTAATATTATTGATACAGTCTAATTACCTCACAGCGTGTTCCTTAAAAATTAACCTTTCTCAGTGTACAGAACCTGTTATTCTGTTTGTATGTGGCCATGTGCCAACTGCTTAGAGTAATATCATTAAAAGAATTACTTTTAAAGAACACATTTAAAACTATCTTAAAACCCTTTTGACAACCCAACCTTTAAATTTCAAATCACTTCTTTTTTTAAGCTGAAAATGTTTAGTTAAGCAGTAGTTGATTCTATGCTACTTTTTATTGCTTACATTTTATTGGCAATAATGATCAAACCAACAAATTAGATAAAATATAATTATATTTGACATGCATTTCAAAATTATCAAATAACCAATCAAATATTGATTATAGCATAAAAGGCACCATAAAAGGATAAATGGTTAAGATATAACAATGTGGGTTCAAAAATGTCTACAAGGTTTCAAAATCACAAGGCAAATGTAGAGCTTCCCTCTATCTATATAGTATTGCTTGATATTACATCTCATTTTACGTTTCAATAGTAAAAAATGGAGAATTCTAGTTATTTGTAAATCACTTATTAATTTAGTACTTTAGGGTCAATCTAGTTTGATAATAATTAGCTGTTACCCGCAACGCCATTCATCTCTTATATGCGAGTATATCATAAAGACTACTGACTTGATAAAACTATTAAATAATAAAAACATCTTTTTAAATTATAAAGATACCTATTTAAATATTAAATGTACAAAAGCGAATTCATGTATTTATACCTAAATATACTAGAATAATTATTACTTTATATTGGTGTTATAACAATTTAACAAATAAGGTTATTAACAGATTATCGTATCTTATCCTAGAAGGAACGGCGAGGTTACAATAAGGCTTGATATAAGCTGTACTGGTTTCGGTACGTTTTTGGTTGTGAAAACTTGTACGTATCCATTAGTGCTGAAATTTATATAGTAATTACGTTGTACTTATAGATTAGTTTTCGCCATATTTGTTCCATTACTCCAACTTTGTTTTTAAAGTGACATTTCCAATTAATAATTTAAAATGATCAAGCCTTACAATAAGTGTCCAACCGAAGTTTCAGCTTTGACAATAATAGCTTTTGGAGTCTCTTTTCTAAAGTTTGTTAAATAAATATCTATAAAACTACAAGAATTTACAAACAATACGGATCAGTTGTGGCCGATGGTTATACCTGAAATAGAACGGTCAAAACTAACCTTCGGTCAGACTAAAGTTACATGAAACTTAATCAACTTTGAACTTTACAAAACAAGGCATATCCTCTGTACACCAAAAGTCTTTAGAATTAATATCCGCCATTACTTTTTGTAAGTCAATTTAAGACGTAAGGGAAGTATTACGTAAGCAACAATGCTAAAATAAATATCTGATTTGTCGCAGAAAAATACAATCTACAATTATTTTTAGTTTTATTCATGTTTTTCTAATAAAAACATTCAAGAAAAATAATTGGGGAAGATCAATATTTGTTGTTTTTATTAAAGAAACAGACAACATAGATTTTATGGATATATTATTCATTGTTATAGCAAAGCAAATTCTCCACCTAGCGTTGGAAAATCAGGAGAATTTTTTTTACCATTTTTTGGATTTCTATGATGACAACGATTGCAATATTAATTTATTATACAATGTAGGTAAAATTACAAGAGGGGAAAGTTAAGGGTCTAAAGCTTTGGGTTGAAAATAACAATACAAACAAATTCTGCTTACATAATACTTGAATGGCCATAAGTTTATTTTGTATATAACAAGTAAATTAAACAAATATGCTGAAAAAGGATGTACTGTTTTTTTACGTTTTACTAGATGCTTACATCCATTAGTAAAGATCTGATTAGTGTCTTAATAACGCACCTAATTTTATATTCCCTAATATGCATGTCCAATAGAAAAGATCACTATAAAAGCTACAAAACTAATGTTTGTATCAAAGTATAACAGCTAGTAAGTCTCTCATGAGTATGTTTTATATTGCTTTTGAAATTTAACTGCTAAGATTAAATTAATATTCTGTTATTCCTCCTTGTTGCAGTCTAATATGTTGTTGTACATTTGTAATTTGTTTTAGTTTTTATTCATGCTCACAAAGTTATTCCCCTTTATCCTATCACCAGTGATTTATTATAGCGATTGTAGCATCATAAGTGTTCATGTTCAATTTTTCATCACAAACAGGTTGTGAACTTGTCATTTATGTTTCCTGTATATTTATTATATTTGTCAATTTTGTTTTAATTTTTAAATCATGGAATTGAATATTTCCAATGAAACTTTACCAATATATAATAAGATTTTGCTACACATTTTCTAATGCATTTGTTCACCTGTGACATGAGAGAGAGTGACAGCCTTTATAAACATAGTTTAAGCATTACACAGCCTAAACTTTATCTATCTATAAATATTAGGGTGTGCCAAAATAAGACGATTTTTTTTTTCACTCGCAACCCAAAATATCATAGGATATGTCCAAACAAAAATTCTGTCCAATGGTTAGTATAGTACAAAAAGATCTATTCACTCATTTTCTTGAAATATGATTTTTTCAGTTTGCAGGACAAAAAAGTTTTAAAAACCATATTATTTAAATAGGAAAACTTAAAGTTCGATGGAGAACCTCTTAAAATTTAAATTAAGAGCTGGCCTTTGGACAGAATTTTTGTTTAGATATATCCTATGATATTTTGGGGTGTGAGAAAAAAAAATTATCGTCTTATTTTGGCACACCCTAACAAATATATAAAGAGAGACTAAGAGAACTTTAAACTTAAAATCAATCGCGTCGGTTCTTCTATAACATAACCTACGAAATATTTTTGATAATATGCCCAAAGAATAGGGCAGTGGAATTTAATTGCTTTCGACAAGCCAACCTCACCAATTCAAGTATATGTCCATCACTACATCGTGTCACGTGTCATTATCACGTAATCATCACCTATCACTATCATCGTGGCTGCGAGAACTGCCTGCGCTTCTTCCTGGCATCCCCCCTATACCGTTGCGGAGGCGAGCCATTGTAACGCCTCTGCTTGGAGGTGAATGAGCGGGGAGGTCGACCTTTGTTGTTGTCGTGTGTATTGTTTGGTGTATTGTAGCGTTGTTGCATCACACCTGCAAAAGAGGATTTTAAGAACTTTGTTGCTTTTTATTTCCAATATTAAAAATTTACAAATCTATGTAAATAAGGTGTGAATATTTTTATAATAATTTTTAAGTTTTTTACAGTTATATTACCTTTTTAAATTTTTATTTTTTTTTAAGGCTATTTCACCTGTGATGTATCTTTGGAAGCTTTTTGTATTTTGTTTTATTTTGTTTGTAAACTGTGGGTCTTAAATAAAGTTTATTATTATTATTATTTAAACTTGACCAAGCAGGATGGTGTTAGAAACATTCGGTTTACTCAAAGAATTAAAAGGAATGAAATTATTTTCCACATCTTACCATACCCACCCGAAGGTATATTGTTGAAGTCGGAGTTGCTAGTGATGTGGTGTATGATGAGGCTCTGGTGCGCGGACACACGGCGTGGCGTGGGGGAGGAGCACTGCAGCGCGGAGAGCGGCGGAGGCGAGGTGCGTGCCGGAGTGGGAGGAACTGCTTGAACGCCGTTAGACCCACTGTCTGACCACTCCTGAAAAAGAAAAATACCATATTTTAGGTTATACAAAAAAGTCTAAACGAATCGATGCCAAGTATGATTGCACATCTTTTAGGCCGGCAACGTGGGAGATGATGTCCAATTTCCATCTTTTCTTGTAATCCTTTGATACCTTATTTTATTTAAACGCTAATATATATGTTAGTGAATATTGTTGAATCTTATATTATGTTAATTTACCTTAATTAAATGGTGTTATAACGATTAACTGTAAACTTGTAAAAAATCTGGTCATCTATAAATAGGATGTCCATAGTGGAGGAGAAGGGTGGTGGTGGGATGATTGTTCAGAGAGTACTGTGGGAATAAATATAGAATTTAAACTCTATCAATGCGTATAGAACTTACCTGATTATTATTATATTGGGACGAAATTACTCAGTCATTTGATCAGTCATTTAAATCAAAGGTAGATATATCAAATGAAATTAAGTTAGGATTCACACACTTACCTACTAATATAATTTGAGTCACTTATTTCTAGGAAATGATATTAAGGTTAGGATTTTCAAAGTACTTACTTAAATAATATAAACCGACTAAAATATTTTTATTTACTTGTTATTTATGAATGGTGAACAACCTAGTTGAAAAGGCGCAATATTGGAATTCATCATAGTCTTACGATGTTTGACTTAGATATAAATACAGTCCTTACTTACAGTTAAGTTGAATCTTACGTAGTTCACATAAGTATTCAGCCAGGATAAATGGTATTTTCACCATCTTAAATCCTGATCTCCTAAGATTCAACTAGTTTCTGATCACTTACCTGATCAGTATCACTCGGCGTATGAGCTGGGGTGTGGTCAGGAGATCGATCGGGAGATGGATCTGGAGACGGCGAGGTGTGTATCCTTCTTATCCTGGGTCGCTGGGGGAAGAAGTACGGCTCGAAAGTGTCCCGGACCCATCGTCGGTATTGCAAAACGTGGTCTGTGACCCGGACGACTCGTCCTAACACACTATGCGTTCCGAACAACGCATTATGAGGTGACACTGCTTGTTGCATGATTATGTATCCGTAGTCGAACGCCTGAAAATGACGTAAGAAAAGTTTTAATATGTACAAATAAGATATTAATAAAATAATTTATTCATGTAATAACTAATAAAAATTAATATTACTATTTTAGGATTATTTATCACCTTTTCATATTATTATACTATTGATAATGAAAAAAATAGATCAAATCACCTGTTTAACTTGTATCGCACCATAGCTAGAGCGTCCTATATCGTTGCCGGGCGTCAGTGGATCCTCTATACATAGTAATGATGGACGGTGCCCGTCGTTCATTTCCTGTTCACACGAAACATTATAAACAATCATGTTATAAAAAACAATTTACGAATATTATAAAGCTGATGAATTTCTAAAATGTCTTATTTAGTTTTACATTTTTTTTCTCACTGTACCTTCTGTATTTCGTCCTTAGACACATACGAGCCACCATTCTTGACCCGTATCGCAGTCTTCACATAATTAAACTTTCTTCCATATAATTCAAAAAACTCAATCAGTAGAACTCCGAGATTGTGGGGCTGTCTGAGCCTCTCCGGTCTTGGATGCAGCTGAAGGAAGCTGATGCACATAAGTATCAGGGAATACGAGGAGATGCCTCCTGTGAAAACCTCGTTTAGGTCTCGCTGGAGAAGAAATTGTTTCAAGACCATGACTAGACGAGAGAGCACTGGGTATTTTTCCTGAAATACCATAAAAAATATTATGAAATTTTAAGCAATACTATTATTACCACGGATTTACCTTTATCTTAAGATTTCGTAATCTACTATAGAATAGGTATCGAAAGTAATATACCAATAAAAGTCTAATGGATAGGTAAAAGTATTGCATTTCCCTTCATATAGCAAATCATATTATATTGTTAAAGAAGCCATGCTGGCTTCGTCCTATTATTATCCTTCTCGTCCTGTTATTAACTTACGCTCTGTGATCCCAACAATTTCGATCTAATATTTCCGAGATTTTAAATGGAAACATTACGTATGTAAATAAATCGGGCAGACAGCAGACTTTCCCATTTATACACCTATAAACAAATCTGCTACGGATAAGCTTTAAACAGTACGCGAACCATGATGTAACAATCAAAAGTATTTATTCAAGTGATGCGGGAATGCCAAGGCCAGGATTATTATGACGCACCGTACCGCTTATCATTCTATACTAATATAAAATTGTAAGTAAACCCTGTCTGTACGTTGAATATTTCAAGTAAATAATGTAACTTTCTACAAAAATCACCATAGAATTAAACAAAAAGCTATGTAGATAAAAAATACTTTTACAAAAACTTGTAAAGAAAAATGAATCCCTAAATGTGTTGCTAAGCGCGCAAATCACGTGAACGGTTCGGTCTGGATAGGATGATTACTAGCTTAAAGTGTGAGGAACGTTCTTGTGAAGATAAAAATTGGACAATTGGCACGGAAAAACATAAAAATCTAATGTTCGTTATATTACAGGTATAATATATAACAAGGCTTTATATTGAGTATTGGCTATACTTGTAAAAACAGATTACCATGTAACTTTTTGCCCTAATAAATCGTGTAATATTTATACAAAAATTATGAGATTTTTTACAATGCTAATTACCTTAAACTGTTTGATGAGTTCTGCGCTCTTGACTCCACTGCTCATGTTGAAAGATATGTCCACCTATAGGAAAAAATAATTATCATAGTTGTCGTTATATAATATCCGTAATTTAATTTAACTCTTTTATTTTTTATAGATGTATCTATATCTACTTAAATAAAAAATACACCAAAAAAACTTTACAGTGAAATAATTATATTTGCAAGACATGTTGAGTCTTAGACATAGCACACTAAAACCATTTATTATATAGTAAAACCGCGCATATATTATCAACCGCTCTATATCAAATCATATCTGTAATATAGATCTACAATAAGTAGAGGTTTCCATTGTGAACAAATGAAATATCTATTGTTTAATATTTCATTACCTTAACATCGGAGTACTTGTCGGTCATCTTGACAATTGGCACGGTGGCCTTTTCGAGGACCTTGATACTCTCCTTCTCAGCGATATCCTGTCCTACTAACTCGCGTTCTAACGTCCACAGCGGCAGCTTTTCCCATTGACCTATATAAAAAAAAATAATCATCATTCTACTAACTTAAAAACACTTAAAATATGGAAAATCTTTACACATTTAGTGAAACATTTTGTACAGCAGTTTACCCAAGTCAACGCTAATAACTTCCTCATTTTACACCACAACTTCCTTGCATTTGTATGTCATATTTCAGTAAAGTTGAAAACTTGTATAGTTGTTTATATCAGTACTATTGTTCTTGTAACTTGAGTTTGTACAGGTTTTTCATTAAGTAAGTAAGACATGGTAAATTAACTTTGTAATGTGATTTTTAATTATAAATACTAAAAAAAAGTTACGTTAAAGGACGTTGCATTGAATAATGCAATGTATATATTGCAGTGACGTAACTATATATTCATCGGATGGGGCCATCTATCCCTAGATATAAAGAAGCTCCTCCAATTACAAAAAGATTTTTTGTTCCATCTGTCTGTCTGCCTATCAATATTCTTTTAATATTCCTGTGCTCACAACCGTTCCGGATCTGGGGACCCCTTCCGGCTGGGGCCCCTAGTATTTTGCCGTAATGCCACCCCATAGTTACGCCACTGACATATTTTCATAATAATGATCAATCATAATAAAAGTCACTTTATCATGAATCGTCAAAAAAATTAAAGATATGTCGAGTCAAATTTTTGGACCTTCTTGACTTAGCCATTGAGAATAAGTTCTTTATACCGTAAACCGAGGTAATGTTTTAGTCGTCTTTTTTAGCCATGTGGCGTACTGTAACAAGTTATGTACATGATTGCCTAGGTCCGAAGGTCAGATCAACCTTTGCCTATACATGGGATCATAAATCTATTAGATCGAAACGAAAACAAGACTTGATATAATTTTCACACTAATACTTAAGGTAGGATTTATCAAAAACCACCCCCCACAGGTGACATTGGTGGGGATGTCCCCCATCATAACGCTTAGTCATATATGTACTGTCAGTATGACGCTACTTCAATTACGGCGCGAAGGTCGCTGGTCATCTGCTGCGTATAAATAGATCTTTACAGCTGACATAAACAACATTCCTAATCATTTTACTTTCATTTCAATTATTTTACAGACCTTCACTACTAGACAATTGTAGGCACGTCAGGAATTTAAAATGTTTTCAAGAATTAGTAAATGAATATATATTGATTCGCTAATTCCTCAAAAAGTGCATTAGATCATTCTGAGAAATCATTTAAATTTCTCGAAGCCCAGTAATTAGAATTCACTCTTATCATTATCGCATGAAATAGTCACCGCGTGGATAACGCGTGGCATCCGCGTAAACTTACAATATCAACCATCTCCACTCTTAATCATATACATATCGTTTCTAAACATGACCTTTACCTATTTCGCAATACAAACAAAATAGAATAATAAGATACATATACGTCCACTCGCAGTTTGTGTGGGCGCGGCTCCCAAATAAATATACTGCTACTAATCGGGTCACATACCAAGAGTAGAACAGTTCCACCATTCCAACAAGTGCTTATTTCATCTTAATATTATCAGAATAAATTTATCTCTATATAAAACTTTTAATTTACGTGAAAGAACATAAAAAACTAAACTCATAAAATTCTTAACAAATAATTATGCCTAATCTTTACGCCCATTCGTGGCCTCATCTTTATTATATCAAGATGTCGATTAGGGTTTCATATTTAAACCACGGGATATATATTATTGTAATTTAGGGGATGAAATTTAGATGTTTTTTTCAAATTTTAATGAATCTATTTATTCATTTCTGTGTCAACTTTAAATTAAGATCTAAAAATATTACAGGTATCCCATAAAAATATGTCCACCATTGTGAATTTCAAAAAATATATTGATTCCTTAATGAAACGAAGACCGATCGAGCAATACACAAAACGACCTAACTCTTCACATTGGCGCTGATTACCGAAATAGAATAAGATAACAGACGAAGTGTTACGATAGCAACACTCGGTCAAAATTTAAACAATATAAGATATTACTTTCACGCACTTGTATAAATAAAGAAATTAATTGATAATACACGTAACATCCCAGTAGCTTTAAAATAATAAAATAAGACTTTTGTAACTAAATGAAAGTTACCAACACGAACAAACACTATTGCAATTTGGGAACCGCTGATTCTGTACTAATGAGCTGCATTATAATCTCACCGAAATTGACTTTTATTATATATACTGATCTTATGTCAAAGCAATGACAGAAAAACCCTGAAAATACTGTTTCCGGTTTCTTACAAGATAATATTTTCCATTGTTTACGTTTACTTCTTGTTATATAATTCTAGGTCAACGGGAAGTGTCCTTCCTAAGAATGTTGGTCACTGAGTTTGTAGAAATGATAATAATTTTTAATATTTTTAATTACAAATTAACATACTGAACATTCGTGAGTCTAGGTCAACAAGAAATCATATATATATTTTTTACACTTTTATGGGTACCTTAGTACATATTAGGTATATTTATCAATTATATCCTATTGACTTATCTATTTGTTTTTGAGAAAACGGTCCTATAAGGTTAAATCAAAAGAATTTTTACATCCATTGACTCGTTCTTTTGCTAGAAAAGACCAGAACACTGTTTAACTATTTTCACGTCTGACTCATCTTGCATTATGTTTCAGTTTGGGTGTCCAGTCATATTGGATGAGGAGCTACGGCATCTTGAGTTGATATTTGTGACTTTAGACTAAAAAGCCAGTCGAAAAAAAATTGTTAGTAACTTACCTATAACTACAAGATCGATGTCACTGGTGGGCAAGTAGAGTCCAGTACGGAAGGAGCCGAAAACCTCGACCCGTGCTTGCGGCCACAGCGACAGGATGGCGCTCCGGATCCTGCTGACGACGGTAGAGCGCACCATGTGCTCGGTTTCAGTCGGTGACATGTATAAGTAGAAGTGCTCGATCTCCTCGTGTAGCCTACGCAGTAAAAATATTGTTTAAAAACTATTGAACAACTATTCCCTATTTTCGTTTAATTATGGTACTAAGGTAGTAAGTGGTATTTGGACACTAAATACCTTCATCTATAACTTACACGTGCATTGAGTATGTTATTCAAATTATATCTCTAATAAACTAAGGGAACTTAACTTTTTTTTTAAAACGATATGCTACGTATTTATAGATATTACCCAGGGAAATAATTAGGACAGAATACAAAGGGTCATACTTAGTAAATATGTAATAAATACAATGATAACAGCAAATAACTTGTCGTAAAGTGATATTATTTTCTAGTTTATACAAACGAGCTAAGTATAGTCTGAGAGCTCAGACCAGACAGACTTACGTTAAAATATTTGAAAAAACCTATGGAAGGACATTGCCAAAGCTATAGTAGTAAATGGCTATTATGGATAATCTAGTTGCTTGTGTGAGATAATAAAAAGGTGTGTTTCCATTAGTAACATAGTATAAAACTGTTTTATATTGCAATATAGGATGTCATTATAATTCATGTTCTGTACTGGAACAAGACACTGCATGGTTCTAACGCTCTGGGAGACGCCTTCACAGTTCAGAACAGACGTGAGAGTTTATTAACTTAATACAAATTTTAAAGACAACTATACAGGGTGGAAAACATCTATGGGCTCTAGAGGGGAAGTACCTAAAATCCTTTAGTTAGCTCATTTTACTGAAAGGAAACATTCCTTTATTTTTAAAAAGAAACAAAACTGCATTCCAAGATTTCTCAAATTCGCTTGTCTCACCCGGGAATCGAACCAATTAAAAATTAAAAAATATACCCCCGCTATTTCATTATACGAATCAATAGAATTGTTTAGAATCAAATTTGTCTATTAAATATTAATTATAAAAAAAAAGTGAAAACTAATATTAATTTTATTTTAGGTATCATCAATACGCAGAACAAATACACATGAAACATTTTTTTAACGTAGACGGACATTTTCCCTTATAACTGATAAGTTGCTCAAAATGACCCCCCTCGTTCCGAATACACAAATTTAGTTTTCGTTGAAATTCATTTCGTGTAGCTCTCTGTAAAGTATTGTGGTGTATGCTCCTAATAAAATTTTCTACCGCAACCCTTAGATCTTGTACGATTTACTTACGATCTTGTTGATTATAAGACGTTTTGTAAATTTCGTTTTTTTCATGACCCCATAAAAAATAGTCCAGAGGCGTCAGGTCTGGATTTCTCGAAGGCCACCTAATTGTCCCGTTTGTACCTATCCAGACATTGAAATTTTCGTTAAGGTAAGCCCTGGAAATTCTGCTATTATGGGCACCGTCTTATTAAAAAATGATATTATTTCGTTCCTCCTCTGGCAGAAGGTTTAATTCATTTTGTAAAAGGTCTATTTTTTTGCCGTATTTAGATGTCCTTCATAAATGTGCACCAAAACAACCATATTGCTTCAGATTCCGCACCAAACATTAAAAGAAAATTTTGTTTGTTTGATTCCCGGGTGAGACAAGCGAATTTGAGAAATCTTGGAATGCAATTTTGTTTCTTTTTAAAAATAAAGGAATGTTTCCTTTCAGTAAAATGAGCTAACTAAAGGATTTTAGGTACTTCCCCTCCAGGACCCATAAATTTTTTCCACCTTGTATATCAGCTCCGTGTATCAGATATCCAGCATCCATCAAGCCGTGATAGGCAAAGGCAATCTGTTTGTTTACAAGTGTCGGCTGCTGCTTGCCGCGATGACTATGACGCCCGCTTACGTAACTCATGTGCTGATTCCATAATGCGAACACCAATGTCGCAATGGCTATTAATGTCCTTACATATTACACATTATTACAAAAATAATTGTCTCTCAAACTAATATAGTCATTTAAAATATTACTTTGAAAAATCTAAAATATTCGGCAGAATTATTATTACACCGATGTATGTATGTCGGAGTTTATAAAACGATCAGTTTTTTATTTATAAAATCAATCAAATCATTCTCCACTTTTATTTAGAATAGATATAGTTACTGGTTTAAATTTGTAGATATCATCAACCCAAATAACTTAATTATTATAAATACCTATATATAATAAGTATTACTGTTGGCCAAAACCTTAAAAAGGAAACATAAAATTTGTTTTACTCAAATAGGGGTAAGATAATAAATTGCATCATTTAACATATTGGTGTTATTTAGAAACCATGAAACAGGTTAGATGACCATCAATAGGTTATGTAAAATTATATGCCGGTATAATTTCATTAAAACATAGTTTAACCAGTAGGGTAGTTTTCTATTATAAGACAACATTATTAGTATAAAAGGTATTCACTATTAAGCCTACCTACCTATGAATAAATTGATTACTAAATATGCAACATTTAATGGGAAAGAATGCAATTCATCATACAAATGTATTCGCCTACATACCTACTCCTAGGGAACGAATATCACTATAAAACAAAGTCGTTTCCCTGTACTTCTGTCCCTACGTATGCTTATATTTTTAAAGTAACGCAACGGATTTTGAAGCGGTTTTTTTAATAGATAAAGTGATTCAAGTGGAAGGTTTATACATATGATATAAGCATATTATAGTAGAGAAAGTAACCGTTCGAAGCCGGAGAGAGTAGTCGCTAGTTAGTTGTTAGCTGTTATTTCAAATTGTACATCAGAAATGTATTAATAAAAAAACATAAGCCTCCAAAATCGTTTTTAGACTAGTATAAATCAGCCTAATGGTATGTCTAGTTATATGCCTATAACCTTTATGAGTTCAGTGTTTGGCCTTGAAAACGCAGACAGAACGGCATATATACACAAATTCACTGTCACGTTTATCTATTAATTTGTTTAGTAATCCATACGTCACGAGTTCTGTAAGTCAAAATTTGCCCAATCACCGCTTGGAACTGACATTTACGATCTAATGATTGTCATATGGAAATAGATCAGAAATTGTTGATTATTGAATTAACTTAAATCAGAGTTTAAACCTAATAAGATCAGATACTTTAATAACTAAATAAGTCGGTCTATAACCGAGTAGTTGTCATGTCGTATCATTTCTTTACTTTCATATTCACATATAATTTGAACTTGAAATTCAATTCAACGCTCCACCTCAATTAGAAAACCATGTCCAGAATACAAAATTTATTTTATATTCGTGATTCTCAAACACTGCGTGCAAATTGTATTTTTTTGCAATTATACAATTTTTTTCGTTTTCCTGGCTACACTCGCTTGTTCTATTTAATATTTGATTATAATGTGTTTCTATTGCCTGGAAAAGAAATTATTATTCTTTTGAAATATTAGACTATAAAAGCATATTTTTAAAACATTGTACCAAAAAGTATCAATAACCTTTGCTGGTATTGATCATTCAAGTACACGGCCTTACTTCGGACCTTTCACCTGTCGCAAGTTTCAATATAAATTAGTTAAATTAATTTATCAAGTTTTAAGGAGCGAGTTTGTCAGTAAATACCAACCAACCCGTGTTGCACTCATAATAATTCATATCAACCAATCAGGCTTCAGAACCGATTAATTAAAAGATAGGGTGTAGTTCCGAAAAGCCTTTTTTATCCTTGAATAAATATTATACGAAATATACTTATGTATTTTGACTCGCTGATCACGAATATGTTAGTTAAAATTGGCGATAGTTAAAACTCGGCACTTAAAGTGGCAAAAAACTGATTTTCGCGGGTTTTTCTACGGTATCTCAATAAATCTAAGGAGCAACTCCGACATTTCAACCTTCCCGCAATGACGACCGTTATTCCTATTTTTCTCAAAAAAAAATGTTTTAGACAAAAAGTGTATGGCACATAAAACGTGTATTTCTTTATAAGCTACAACTTTTGTAAGAAGCATTTTTTTCGGAACTTTATACGACTAGATTTGGTAATTTACGATTGAGTTAAGAAACAGCATAAGATTACATGTTGAGATGTTGTTTATGAGGACCTGTAATTAAGTTAGTCTAGGCGTTCTGAGCAACCGGGCGACCTCGATACTAGAGCAACACATGTCACGAAATTATTTTATAAACTCTTTATGCATTTCTATTACTTTTAGGTTATATCACGCTGATTGCTGCAACTACCATCTACCCTTTAAATTTTCCTGAACAAACGTAAACGCATTTTTTCACCATTTTTTTCAAGAACTTAAGACTTTAGCATCCTTAAGTTTTCTTTCTTTCCCGCTAACTTATAACTTTCACTCGTAAAGTGAAAATCCCCTGGTTTGTTTATGTCTTGCATAACCAAGACAGATCACACGTTAGAGGGCACGTACTCGCAAGGCCGTTTTGAGCTCATTGACACTAACTCAATTCTCAACAAATAGCGGACACAATTTATAGTACTTTAGTAGTATCGAGTCTTTTTTCTGCATTATTTTACGATGGAGTTGTGCGTAAACAGCCATCTTGAATGGAAACGGCATTTTGGCCTTAACATTTTGTTTAACCCGGAAAGTACAGTAATAAAAACTTATTTTTATAAAATTAAACGTTCTTTCAATATATCAAAATGTTTTCTATAACAAAGTCAAATATCAATATTAACTTGCAAGTTTTTGGGGTCAAAGTTGAACTATATTTAGTAGGTATAATGATTTTTTACGATTTTGTTTTAATCTTCGTCCTGCAATCAATATCTTATTATTAATATATTTTCAACACACTTGCTCGTAAAGTAGTGTTTAGTTTCACTGTTTTTGTGAACATAAGCAGCTCCATAACAAACGCGTCCTTTTTACTTTACATTACAGCACTAGTGCGGTAATGAATTTATATAAACTACACGCCCGACGGTCTGATTAATGCTCCGCATTTTTGGCAGAATGTTTTGTACTCCTATATTTTATTCATATGGTTGTTCCTTTGTATGTATGTATATAGTTCAATCCATGACTACCTGCCGCATCTACTATGTATGAAAATAATAAGTGGACCGTGCGTCGTCGTTGATTGAACTATCTACACGTATGCTTGTTTATATAATTCTATGTATGTATGTATGTATATATCGTTCAATTCATAACGACACACGTTACGTCTACTGCATGTCATAATAATAAGCTTGCGACGCTGCGGTATAGTTATCTATACATTTGTTTATTTCAAAATTCAAAATAATTTATTTGGAAACTTTAGAATTATACAAATTTCTTTAAACGTTAATAACTGCTTTAGTTTTATACTGTGGCGCAGTTATTAACGCTCTCCATCTAGCGTCGTTCAGTTACAATCTACATAAACAAATACAATTAAATTCATGTTACAAAAAAGTATGTCAAATTAGTAATAAATAATATGAAAAATTTCGATTTATAATTCATTCGTAATAGTCAATAATTAATAATTTTTTGAGATGCAAATTAAAGTATTATTTACTTAAATGATAAAACGTAGTTAATAAACAATAATTTAAAGAATATTACACGCTAATTTGAAAGTATTATTATCTAATTACTTAAATTAATTGATGTGTGGAAGGGGATAAAAGGGCCTATTCCTTTTTTGTTATTTGGTAGATATACTATTTAAAAGTTCTTATAATTAAGTGAGAAGGTATTCGGCCTCATTGTAGCTTAAATTTAGAAGCCAAACTTTTATTTGCTTCTTACGTTCGACTAAAGTGAGTGAGTATATATTTATTAATCTTATTATATAAAAGTGAACTTAGGTAACTATATTGACGACTAACGAAAGCTGATGAGCGAGGTAACGTTTTGCATACCCTATCAGATCTGCGTCTATTAAGAGCAAGTTGAGAATCGAAGGAAATATGTGTGTGCTTACGGAGAATTGTTTGTAAGATATAGAATTTGCGCACTGTGAGTACTTTGCATGTCTGATATAACTTCGTCGTAGGAAAGCGAATGGGTTTTGATATCATAACTTTCAATATTCATCTTTGAGCCCTTTCTAAACTAAGCATGATAGTCTTCCCAGCACCTCCCCAAGCTGTGATACAATAAGTGATTACTGATTGCACAAGAGCAAAGTATACTGACATTAGTGTCTGCAAGCTAACACTTTGCCTTAGACTCCTCAAACCGTACGATATTTTTCTAATACGACGTTTTTTCCAGCTTAGACATTCATCGATAGTTACTCCAAGATACCGGATTGTTTTAGTTCGAGTTAAATGATTATTACAGCTGCAAGAGTCTCCACTGAGGTAAGTTGAGCATGTATGCGCAGCCACAGAGAAAGGACAAGATGGTAATGACTATGTGAACCAATTGCTATATACTGCGTTTTAGCTGTTTAAAGTTAATAGATTAGAAGATAGCCAGTTTATCACGACGGCAATAGCCTTTTCCGCGTTTGCTCGAGATTCATCCCAAGTGTCCCCACAAACAAGTAACGTAGTATCATCAGCATATGTGATGATCTTACAATTTGGAATCTTAAGTCTACACAGGTCATTTATGTATACCAAAAATAGGGTTGGGCCAAAAACGCCGTAGTTGAGATTTTTTTCAACACTGACTAAATTGCTTATGGTTACACATTGAGTTCGGTCACAGAGATAACTCTTGAATATATTTAGGGCCATGCCCCTGATTCCCATTGTTTCTAGTTTCTTTAATAATAATGGAACGGACACGGTATCGAATGCCTTCGAGAGGTCTAGAAAGACAGCTATGGTTTTTTTACAGTTACTAATATATTGGGTTGTAGTTTCTGTTAAACACATTACAGCGTCTTCAGTAGATCTATTAGTTCTGAAACCATACTGATTATCTGCTAGTAACAAGAATCTGTTTAAATAAGAGGTGAGCCGCCGGTTCAGGATTTTTCCAAATATTTTTGAAAGGGTGCTTAAAACAGAAATAGGTCTGTAGTTGCTTACATTATCCTTTGTGCCCTTTTTGTAAATAAGATGAACAATAGCCTTCCTAAATACTTTAGGAAACACACCCTGTGGTAGACAGAGTATAAAAATGTTATTATTTATACTCTGTCTACATCATCATCATTAATATAGGTGTGAAAAAAGGTTCTGCCCTTTTTAATATGTTGGTTGTTATTCCATCCCATCCTACTGCATAGTTGTTTTTGAGACCGAGAATTGTAGATTTAATTTCATGCTTGTCAACATTTAGTAAGACCATAGAATTAGATGTTAACTTTTCATCTTACCAACTTAGCACACTTGTATCATAATGTACAATTATTGCTTTAATATATATTTATTATTTATTTTTTTAAGTTGTTACAAATTGCAATTTAGGAAATTCACTTGTGAAATCCGTTGATCTTTAAAGTTATCATAATACTCAAACTTAATTATACTGAATTTCAAACTTATATTGATTAAGTCTTTGGACTCATAAATTGGTACACAAATAGGCATTTAATTGTTACAAATACAACATGCATCACATATTCGGACCAGTGCACTCTGATGAGTGGTCACATTTTCATTGCAATTGGGTCGCCTGAATACATTATTAATTCCCAGCTGACTCTTTTAACTTGCTATGTTCTGAATAAATCCATCATAAGTATTAAGTTTCAATTAATAATATTATTTATCAGTTAATATAAATCTTTTATATTTAAAACTAAGTTGGATTTGGTCAAACACTTATACCTCGAGATCGGCTGGACCGATTTTCATGGTTTTTAATTTCTTTGTCTTCATCTCATTAAAAACTTTGGAAAATTGACGCAAAAAATTTAAAGAAAAGAAAAAACATTTTCCCATATAAAATATTCATAAGTTTCGTATGTACCTAAAAACACCTATTTTTTGCTATCTTTTGGGCACCTGCTCCATTTTCATCTAATAAAATAAATAATCCTTACTTTACTAACTACCATCTTAAAATAAAACAAAACACGCTGTGATTTCAATAGAGCACACTCACTAGAACCTATAAGTTGTAAGTTACCACCACTGAACTGTTATAGCAATATGATAATGATGACTGGGATGTTTTACAATGTGATAAAGAAAACAAATATTTAAGAAACCTATTCAACAATATTGATTAACCAGTCAATGGATCCAACTGTAAATCTAGGCAATTATACATTAGTATATTCAATGGAGTAGCTTATAATTTAATATCAAAAGTTATCAAGTGAACTCTAAATTTATTTTGTTTTTCACATATTAATCCATTTATTCTGTAACCAATACTCATGTAATAGTTTTCTGATAAAATATTTAAAGCTTAAATAACAAGATAATTATTATCTTTTTTAGAACATAAAAGGTAAATAAAGTAGCCTACTCGGCAAAAGATTATGAAGTGCTTAATCTTTATAATTATAAGTAGTGGATCTGGGTGACATCATACAATATTAGAAGTCAGTTAACTTCCAATAATTTTATAAAATTTTAAATATTTTATTTAAGAAACGAAAAGATTGCAAAAAAAGTAACGAGTGGTAATTTTTGGTTCCTAATTGTAATTGTAATAAGAATTGGCTGATAAAAATGTAAGGATGCCTATGCCCCCCTATCTCTCATTTATGCCACTAAAAATTATTGTGAAGCTGATAACCACAATTGTTTACATCATGTGTTAATTAAATTTGTTTTATTTGCATAGCAGGTTCCTATGTAAATTCACATATAAAATTCTCATATCACAGTGTTTGTTACTGAGTCAATTTACTTAGACTACAAGTGGTAGAATTAATTTATAATAATTTTGGTAGCAGAAATTAACTAAATAATTACTTCAAATTTTAAGATGTAGAAAACTCACATAATTTATTAATGCCAAATGTTTGTATTAGCTTTTAAAATGAATAAATGAATTCTATGTTTTACTGTTACTAACTTTTACTGTAACTAGATTTTCTTATTTTCAAATACAGACTTTACATATAATTTTTGTTCTGGTTCCATTTTTATTTTCCATAGCAACATTCTAATTACTTATTACATAGGTTTTTCAAATTTGCATATAAAACACTATGTAAACAACATTATAGTATTCAAATCAATCAGAACCTAAATTTTTTAACTATCATTTGTATGTAAAGATGTTAAGGAAGTTAAAACTTATTAGATTATCAGAAACAAAAACTACTTTTTACCAAAGCAACTAAAATAAAGATGTAAAGTACAATAGTGTATATTAACTACGTAAACTATTGAATTTTATTTATTTTTCATTTAAAAAATTATATTATCGGGTAGCGGCGAAACGAAAATTGCATTGTCGTATTTTGAAGAATTGCTAAATTAATGAGAAAAATAAGATTTTTTATATAAAAATATACCCGCCACTAATAAGAGCGGTGTGCCGGGCCGTGCTATCTCACACGGCACATCTCGACCACTACGAGTACGTCAAATGCACTGACAGCACATCTTAGCAAAGTAAAATAACACTTACCCGATAACTCCAGGCTTATATGGGTAATTAGACAACCGCCACGGGCAGCCGCCGTATTCACCTATAAGAGCATCGTGGTTCTGGTTCAGGTTAAACGTAGAAGCGCGGTTATCGTTTGCTTTCCTTCGCGTTGGATTGAAATAATTATTATTCCTACTCTCACCATTCACTTCATTTAAAGGTATAAAGTCCTGCGCTTTGTTCACATTAGGATTAGCGTTCTCTAAATTTTTGAGGTTCATTTTATCTGTTTCACTTTGAGTTTCCCAGATACGAAGCCACAAGCGCTTCGCGGGTCCTTCCTGCTCGGGCTGATACCACCCAACGTAGGGATCCATTCAGCCAAAGCGAGGTTTCACTATATAGGATAACACATTTTGTATCATCTCACATTTATGATTACTATACTGAAAATTAATACAAAACAAAAATAAGTCACACCACATTCGGAACATGGACGACACGCGGATAGTTGACACTTTATTTACTAGAGGGCACCATCTTTGCAAAATAGCAAAATGTGTTCGAGACACATTCTAGATTATTGGTCAGAAACAAAATATTTTATTTCAAATGGAATAAAATTAAATTATAATATATAAATAAACCAATAATTTACATATGATTTAAAATCAATATTACAATCATTATTTTAATATTTTAGTTTCTAAATCCTTATTATAATTGATTTTTTTTCTGAACGGTCTTACATTTATTTTATAAACAGTGTAAACATGTATGTAAGGTGTGAGCATTAAAACCAATAAAAAATTTTTTCTTAATATGGCTTTAAAACCAAAAAGTTTTAATTTTGCCAAGAAAGGCAGTATTTTTTTGTGTTTTATTTGTGTACGATAATAAAAGACCAAGCTATAGCTTGTATTGTTAATCTACTAAAAAATAAAGCCATTTAAGAACTTTTTAGATTAAATTTGATTTAGAAATCTCCTTAGAAATATACGTATATTCAATATTTTCATAATAGTGAATTTATTTTATTTTTTGCAATAAAACCGAAGTATTGTAAATCTGTGCAATTAGTAATCTGTGATCATGATCGGTGATCACCGATGATCTTTTCATAATCTGTAATGATTTTATGTGATTGATTAATTTATGTTTTGAACTTTGGTTAGTCTTATTTCGCGCCATAATTAACTTCTTGAATATAAATTATAAATATTTTGCAGCTAATGGCGACAGTACAAATTAAATAGGTGTATAGTATATATATATGACTACGTTTACTATTTTTAGTAGGAGCAGATTAGTAATATCGATAGTGAATCGATTGTCACTGAAAAATTTATGTGGTACACAGCAATCAATCTTTACTTCTAATGTTTTTGTAAATTCTAGAAATATGTCTCAAAAGATTACTTCGTTTTTTAAAATCACTCCTAAGAAAACATTGCCCTTGGAGGATAATCAGGTAGAAAGTATTAATGTTATGTTATCAACAATTATTACATTAACTATATATCTTAAATTATTACATTGTCTACATTAATTATATCATAATTAGATTAAGATATTGAAACGGTTTTAAATTCTTTTATAATTATCTAAATTTATGATCATTACATTAAATTCAAATATGATAATTACAGGTTCTATCAAATGATAATGTAAGTGAGAAAACTGTGGAGTGTAATGGAAATGCCAAGGTAAAAAAATCTATAATTTGTCAATACTATTTAACATTGTAATAATTATTATATTGTATTGTGTGTATTTTAGAGAACTAAAAGACTGAGGTCTACGAGCAATGAAAATATAGTGCCTGAAAAAAAGTCTCCAACAAGTTCTGAAAAGGTATAACTAATTAGAGGATTAGAATAGATAAGTTTAATGAACATCTCAGTAATGCTTTTTCTTAAAAAAATTTATAATAGATTTAGCTGTGATGGTGCTTTATTTTTAAAAATTAATTAATAGAATGAGAATTTGAGAAATGAAATGATGAATTTTTATCCTAAATGTAACAAATTTGATCATAGGTGAATCATGAATTTGAGGGTATCTTATACTATACACTTTTTTTTAAAAATCACCTTTATTGGATTCTGTCTTCGATTCGGTTCTTTCACCCCCATGGGTGATGCGTGAGCATGGGCTCTACGCTACATCTCAATCAGACCGTATAAATATACCCTTAAAAGAAGTTAATTAAAAATGTATGATAACACAATGTATATATTCTTATTGGCTATAGTAAATTTAGTACCTGTGAGTTGTGACTGATTTTACATAATACATATTGTATATATCATCATCATCTCATCCTGTTTGTGGCCCACTGCGATTAAGACTTAAATTGTATTATATCATTAACAAATATTTACAGAAGAAGAAGCCAAAACGTCAAAGAATAGAGAGTTCCGAAAGTGACTCTGAATTGCCAATAAAAACAAGTACTAATGAAGCTGATATTGAAATAGAAAAAGGAGCACCTACTAAAACATCACCTAAAAGTGAAAAGTCTATCTCGGATAAGGAAGTCATATCAAAAAAGAAAATTAAAGTTGAGAAGCTGTCAGTATCTCCTAAATCACCAAAGAAAGAAAGCAAGAAAAATCCTTTAATAAGTAAATCTGAAAATGTTATCAAAACTGAAAATGAAAAAGATGATAAACATACAAATGTTGCAGGTAGTAATAGTTAAGCGTTGTTATTAATTTAATTTACTTAATAGAAAATTAAAAAAAATATGTAATGATATGTCCAAAACTGTAAATAAAGTACATATAATTTAACTAATATTTTGACTAATCTCAATTAATTGCTGTGCTGAAAGCACTTGCTAAACGTTTTATTATACAAAAAAAAAAAAACTTTAGAATAAATTTGTTACTTAAACACTCTAGTACAGTGTGAAAGAAGGATGAACTAAATTGATACTGTTTCATAATATTGTATTCTCAGTAGTAATATTAAAAATACATATTTTTGTTATCTTACAGTCTAGAACAATAGAAATAGTGTTTCAGAAAATTTTCTTACTTATATCATGATTTTGATAAAAAAATTAGCATGAAATTAATATAATTTTATTGAGATATTGTTTCTTTCCTTACAGAAGTGGATTACAATCCTGCAAAACCAAAATATCATCCAATAGAAGATGCTTGTTGGACAAAAGAGCAAGCAGTTCCGTACTTAGCACTCGCCAAAACATTAGAAATCATTGAAGCCACTTCGGCCCGTCTAAAGATGGTAGAGATCTTGAGTAATTACTTCAGATCTGTTATTACTTTATCCCCCGAGGATTTGTTGTCTAGTATATATTTGTGTTTGAATCAATTGGGTCCAGCTTATGACTGTTTGGAGTTAGGTGAGAACCTATTTATGTATTTAAATTTGTAATAAGTGTAATTTTAAATTGTTAAACATCTGACTGTACTGATGATAGGGAAATGCAGCTAACATTTTTTCTACTATTCCTGATAGAGAAAAGTTATGGTAAGAAGTTGTTAAAAGTTAGTCCTTGTAAGCTAACTAAAATTTTGGGATATTGTTTCCTATCAAAACAGTGATATACTTGCCGGTACTTATCACGTGTGGCGCGCTTCTATCGCCCCGCGTCTCCCGTTAAAAATGCCCTAAAAGTGACTTAGAAGTATTCTAGATAATATTTAGACTACTGACTTCTGTGTTGGGTGACTCCAATTTAGACTTTCTGTTAACCGTTACTACAATAATGTAAAAATGAAATATCATCTAAAGCTTAGAGCTCTTTCCCAAAGTGAGAACCATGCATGGACGAGTCACAGAGTTGGGGTACATCTGGTATAAAGCATTTAATTATTTTTATAATTAAATGATATTGTTACAGGTATTGCAGAAACTTACCTTATGAAAGCAGTCGGACAGTGTACAGGGCGAAGCCTCGCACAAATGCGCACCGCAGCCCACAAGCAAGGAGACCTAGGCATAGTTGCGGAACAAGCGCGGGCGACACAGCGCACTATGTTCACTATGCCTCCACTGCAAGTGCGTAAGGTGTTCAGTGCTTTAAAAGAAGTTGCTGCGATGACCGGTATTTCCTATTTCTACACTGTTTTTAACCATGTTAGACAGAAACAGACAATAAAACTACTCAAGCTAAACACCTTTGATGTCTCTGTTAAGATTTTACTATGTTATAAATTAACTGCTAATGAATAATGGCCTTTATAAAAGTAAATATTAACTCTATTAATAATCTAAACTTTACTGTCTGGTTATTCATAATTTTGGTAATGTGGTCCAACAAAACATTTAGGCACATTGGTTGTGATAATACACTCAGTCTGACCTCATAAAATCATGCTGGGTTTCACTATTCTGAATGCCCTCAGACTTGCCATAGACTGAAAAGTGTTGAAGCAGCTTGGCAATGTATATGTCACAGGCTTTTAGGACAACCTACAGCAATTAGGTAAACAAAGATTAACTTTATATTGATTTGCTTTTAGGGCAAGCTTCGGTTAATAAGAAAATAGCAAAAATACAATCCCTATATGTTGCATGCAGACATTCAGAAGCTCGATATTTAATAAGGTAATTTTTTGGATGGTAAAGTTTGTTGACGTATATTCTGTGATTGTATGAATTGAATTATGTTACTTTTATTAGGTCTCTAGAAGGCAAACTTCGCATTGGTTTAGCAGAACAATCATTATTACAAGCTCTGGCACTGGCCTTTGCATCTACTCCGCTGGCCGGAGCCGATGCGGGGGAACTTAATGTTGCTTCTAGGATGAGTTCTGAAAAGTTTAAGGTATTACACTAAGCAACCAGTCAATTCAAAGTTAAAAAACATACAAACGTTACTAAACCATTTACATAGTTATCACAATTTACTTTCAATATTTATTTTAATAGTTTTATACTCTTCTTATCTATATTCCTTTAAAGTCGAAAATTGTATGCAGAATTTGACAATAATTGTAGATAGTCACTCATTTAAAGGTTGTTCTGGATTATTCTAAATATATAAAATTATATGTGTGAGGTTTTAATTTGCAACATTTGTCTGGTTATTTTCATTATTATTCTATTGTTATCTTTATTGTAACTTACATTATTTTTTAAATTCGATAATTAATAACATTTTTAGAAATCTATCCTTAAGTACAAATATGAAAACTTGTTTTCCAGGCTCGTGTCGACGAGTACGCTTTGATAATTAAAACTACCTATTGCGAATGCCCCAACTACGACATGATAGTCCCAGTGCTTCTGCAACATGGCGTGAACGCGTTACCGGATCACTGCAAACTGACTCCAGGGATACCATTGAAGCCCATGCTTGCTCACCCTACTAAGGGGGTACATGAAATTTTCAACCGGTGGGTTCATATTTGTAAAACAAACTATAATGCAATAGCAGGCCCGGCCCTGTGCGGACTTCGCTCGAGTGCAATTTACCATGTGTACTTAGAGTTAAACAAAAAACATTTAATTTTCAATATATTGGTATATAAAAATATTCAAAGGTTCAAAGATTATCATCCTGCAGGAGTTATGAATAAAAAGTAGCCTTTTTATTCATATGTGTTACTCCAGGTTATAAAGTATCTGTATGCTAAATTTCATTGAAAATCATTCCATTCCTTTTTGTTGGATTGAGTAACAAACATCCAAACTTCTAAATTTGTAATATTATACTAAAAACATTTTCGTTTTAGTTTTGAAAACGAAGAGTTTACATGTGAGTGGAAGTACGATGGTGAGAGGGCGCAAATACACGTCCCAGGGGAGGACGCGGCAAGAATCAAAGACGCTGCAATATTTAGTAGAAACCAGGAGAATAATACTAGGTTAGTTCGAGACTCAAATGAAAAACAGTTAAACGCACGCAATTGTGAATGTAGCAATTTTTTCGTTTTCTTTTAGCAAATATCCAGATATATTGAAAAGGTTACCCTCGTTGTTGAAGGACACTGTGAAGAGTTGCGTTCTGGACTGCGAAGCTGTCGCCTACGATACAGCCACTAAACAGATATTACCTTTCCAAGTAAGCAGTTTATTATATATTATGCATAAAAATATATTTTAAACCCTTACTATAGTCAAAGTCAAAATTTTTTATTCAATGTTGGAATTTACATTCTCTTATTGAACGTCGGAATCTACCACCCTTTCGGAAACGACCTAACCCAGACCTGAGAAGAATGGGCGCAAGAAACTCGGCGGGACTGTTTCTTTTGGATATTTTACTTTTTTATCTTTGATTTTTTAAACGCCTATTTTTATAACAAGTATATTTATACATTGAGAAAGCCTGGAGCGAACGCATCATTCCCAAGGCGTGACATCTTCCAAAAAATCTTTAATGTTATAATAGCCTTTGTCACACAAACGTTTTTTAACTAACTTTTTAAATTTTCCTATAGAACAATTTTGAACGTTTTCTGGGATCCTGTTGTAAAAGCATACACATCGCCCAACAAAAGAATTACTAATTCTACTCAATCGAGTAGTAGGAGTAACAAGTTTGTGTTTGTTCCTAGTATTAATGTCATGCAAGTCACTATTTCTAATAAAATCATTAATGTTTTTACGTACATACATAACATGTTCAAAAATATATTGTGAAGCAATAGTCAATATATTAATTTCTTTGAATTTATCTCTTAAAGATATTTTAGGGCCGAGACCATAGATTGCGCGAATAGCCCTCTTCTGCAGTATGAAAATCGTGTTTATGTCGGCTGCGTTACCCCAAAGTAGAATGCCGTAAGACATTATACTATGGAAGTAGCTAAAGTAAACTAAACGAGCCGTGTCTATATCAGTTAATTGGCGTATTTTCTTAACCGCGTATGCTGCAGAGCTGAGTCTATTGGCCAATCTCTCAATATGGGGGCCCCATTGCAATTTAGAATCGACACTGATGCCCAAAAATACGGTAGATTCCACTGGTTCCAACTCCTCTCCATTTATAAATACACCAGTCTCTATTTTCTTATCATTGGGTGTCGTAAATTTTATATATTTAGTTTTCTTACTATTAACCTATGTAAGAAATGTCTGATTATAACTTATGATAATGATTTTTTTGGATTTTAGATTAATTAGAATTACATTTTTACCAATCTAAAAGACGGGAGGTTTTTATAAATTATATTATGTGTATTTTAGATGATGTTTTATGTTGATGTGGATGTTTGTGTAAAGAAGCAAATTATATGGTTTTTTTTTGTTGGAAAGTGAATAGAGGTATTCATTGAGAAAGGTTGGGCATGTAATTAATTAAATGAACATATCTTTATGTCTATATAGATCCTCTCTACACGAAAACGTAAAGACGCGTCTGAAGACGAGATCAAGGTGCAAGTGTGCGTGTTCATGTTTGATCTGCTGTACTATAATGGTCGAGCTTTAGTCAAGGAACCGTTGGAAGAGAGGCGGAGGTTACTCAGAGAAAACTTCAATATTGTTGAAGGTGAGGTGATATATTGTAAAATTTTAGATATATAAAGGTATTTTTTTTTAATTTAATCAGGTCTGTAAATTTAAACTGCAGACTTTTTTTAAAACACACAGGCATGTAGCACGCTCAAAAGCGGATTTTTCCCCCCACTATTTATTCTCACACCATTTTTCAAAGTTCATCTCATCATTTCTCAAAGTTGCCTGCCTTCACTATACTTGTAAGATAAAATATTTCATAAAATGTATGAAGTTTTGTTTTAATACGTTTAAGTTTCGAAATATTCAACATAATGAGATATTAAAATATTATTTAAAAGAAATCGATTTAAAAATCTGAAAAAAAAACTTTATTATATTGAATCTTCAGAATCAGCTTATTCTGTCAAAAATAAATTCATTTCCTGTCAATGATTTTAAATTATCCATTTTCTCGTTTAGGTGAATGGCAAATGGCAGTTGGGAGGGACTGTAAAGATGAAGACGAAATCCAACAGTTCCTGCAGGAGGCGGTCAAGGCGTCGTGCGAAGGCCTCATGGTCAAGATGTTGAAAGGCGAAAACTCACGTTATGATATTGCAAGAAGATCCCATAACTGGCTTAAAGTAAACATTTTTAAAACTCTAGTTACATACTAAACAAGAGATACATTAAAGTGTTACCATAACCAATCACCAACCATCTGCCAAGGGTACAAAATTGCTTCCACTGTCACTGTCTGTAGGCTTCGACCTTTTGAACTAAGCAACGGATCCTCAGGAGTAGTTGACTCTAGCGTCACTGGTAAAGTCCTTTCTTGTAGAGTCAACTACCTCTGAGGATGCTTTGGTTACGAAGCGAAACGTACATCGATATATACAGAAAAATATATTTTAAAAAATTGTACAGATTATAGCAAAGTAACCCTATGATTAATTTTAAATCATGAATTTCCGCAAAGTAACTATTATCTAAGTAAATATAATCTATAACTGATTCAATTCAATAAGCAGCGGAAGTATTATGTATAATACATGCACATAATAATGGAATGCCGGTGCGGGTCTCTAGTATATATTTATAATAAACTAAACTAATATAGGTGCTGTTTTTATTATATCTTATGTTTGCTGTCATGTGCTACCCCTAACTCACGTAAAGTTTTTAGAGCATGAATTATTTTTTTTTTTTTTGTTAAAAGAACTTGGAGGACAAATCAGTATTGATAATACTACTATCGTACGTGCGAGTGTCGTTTTGTCGGTTTTTCAGACTTAAGAATTAATGTTAAGTAAATAAAAATTGTATTGTACACGTAAGAAGTACACCTATATTTGGTATTTTATAAAAAAATTAATGAAAAAATATATTTTTCAGTTAAAAAAAGATTATCTAGACGGCGTAGGCGATACCATAGATACAGTTGTGATAGGTGGTTATCGAGGCAAAGGCAAAAGAGCTGGCGCTTTTGGTGGTTTTCTACTCGCGTGTTACGACCCGGCTACGGAACAGTATCAGAGCTTGTGCAAGATCGGCACCGGCTTCTCCGATGAAGACTTGAAGACCTTGAGCGAAACTTTGAATGCATGTGTCATTGACGGACCTAGGAATTATTATATGTGAGTGATAATAAATACAATGTCACACTACATAAGTGGGTTTAAACTTATCATCGTGAATTTAGTTTGTTTTTATGATGGACCAACAGTGATCCAGACAGGATTCATCTTTTGGTTGATATATAATTTTATGGTGGTATTATAGAAGTACCATAATTGCTATATTATTATAGTTTATCTTTACGACACATGGACAGTGCGTTCCACTAAGCGATCACAACGCCCAAAACTCTCATTTAGTCGTCTTACTTGACGACAGCGGACGTTGTGGTCACGGCGAAAACGTCATTAATGTCATGACTTGTGCTTACTCGAAGCTCATGACGTCAAATCGTGGGTGTTTGTGTGTTTTAATGTGCGGCATTTTTAAAACAACAAAAATAACGATGATGTAAATAACTTTATTTGATATGGATAGAGATTTATTTGTCGAAGTGTTGTTTGTTGTTTTGTGAATTAATTTTAGTTTCAATGAAATTATAAATATGAAAAAATTAATCAATAAAAAATATGAATATGGTTAAATATTTAACCAGTAATTATTGAAGTTTGTTGTTAAGACTTACAAATTATAACATTAACCTTACAAATTATAAGTTTCAAATTTATTTTATAACTCGCCATATGAATTATTTTTGTTAACGCTTAAAACGCTCAATAACCTACCCGTTCCAATTGGATTAACGATCGTAATGCCCGAGTATAAGTGAAACGAGAAAATCGCGGTCGTGGGCGTGGTCGTTGTGAACGCTTAGTGGAACGCACGGAGAGATACTAGTTCTAATTATTGTTGCATAGAAAATAAATTTTGTATTTATATATAGTTTGACAATGGTGAATCTGATGATGGAGCAAGGATCTTGGATCATAGTGCATAATGGATCTTTTGTTCTTAAATTTGTTTCACTAGCTTAAGCGTGTATTTTATTTTTTGAACTACATATTTAATTAAATATTCTATACTCTCAAGGTACGATAACTCTCACGCTCCGGACGAGTGGTTCGCAGCAACGTGCGTCTGGGAGATTCGTTGCGCCGACCTGTCCCTGTCTCCCGCGCATCGCGCTGCCATTGGCCTTGTCGACCCCGATAAAGGCATCTCTTTGCGTTTCCCAAGGTAATTTGTTTTTATTTATCCAAAGATACTTTTCATGTAAGACGGATTCATTTGATAATTTTGTGAGCTGATGGTGATTTTTCACTATGAAAAAATCCAAAATGGCGTCCAAATAAAACAGTAGAAAGGTATACAACTACTTCGTCTTCTACCTTACTAATACTTCAGCCGCATTCCCTTTAACATATAAATTAAATTTTATACCTCGTCACGCAATACTAGTTGCAAATTAAGTTAAATCATTCTTTCAATGCAACTGTGTCTTAAATGATCTTGTACAGATAGTTCAATCCACGCAAAATTCCTCTCCACTAATTCAAAATAGAAAGCGAGCTGTGAGCCGTTATACAATAAAAAAAATCAATATTTTTTGGGACCGTTGAATAACACAATATAACTTGTTACAGATTCATCAGAGTTCGGGATGATAAAACCCCAGAACAGGCCACCTCTGCACAACAAGTCGCTCAACTATACCTCTCTCAAGACCAAGTAAAGAATAGCAACACCAAGCAACTAGTCCATGATGACTTTTACTAGAATACTGATGATGTACGAGACATCACATGTTCCTATGCAAATTTTGTTTAATAATATGATGATCTATTTTTGTATAATAATACAGTCGGCAAAATTAAGATTTATTAATTGTATGAGATTAATCTTGTAAATAAAACAATAAAATTCATTGCATTTGTTTTATTAAGACTAGTACTTATCATATATCAGTTTGTAGCTATACTACAAATATTACTTATAATTAACTTATATAAAAGAAAATTCGTTCGTAGGTCCGTTCATGATTACAAACAAATAAACTATTTAAAATTACTTAATACAATGAGATTCGAAGGGAAATATGAACTTATACAAAATATTGAATTTTATTGAAACACAACCTGCGTTAGCTGCCATTATAAAATACTCTTGAACTGGCCGTGAGAAGACATTACAACATATTTAGTTAAATTGATAGTGGTTATGTTTGTTCGTTTAGTCGATTGAGAAACGAACAAACATAAATCAATTTCTAAACATTTTATATGGCACGATTTTATTATGACGACAAAATATTTAATTCTACTACAAAATTGTAATTGTACTGTTGTGAATAATAAGAATATAAAAATAACTACATCACTAAATTACTAAAATTTAATTTAAAAAAAGGGAAAAATTTTAATAAAAAATGCTCAAAAAATTCAGATCATGTTTCCTATCAATATAATTTTAGGTTTTATATATAAATAAGGAAATTATTTTTTCTAGTCGATTCCAAAATCTATTACATTATAAAAATTACGACAATATTAAATCTACCAGAAACCTGAATTACATTATTATGCAATAAGAGATTCGCTTTTTAATAATTAAAGTATTTAGCAAAATCATTAATTAGTAGCCAGAAAATGGAGTATTACTGGTACAGTAACACAAATCGAACATAAGTGCTAATATTAGATATGTATGAGATATAAGATATGAAGTATAAGGAAATGCTTTAGTCGTAGTGAAATGGTTCCCGTAACTAGCGTCAATTATATTACAAGATATGTACGAGTAATTTGGCACAATATATATATTGCTTACGAACAAAATAAAATTAAATAATCATCAAAACTTGGAAAATAATAAAAAAATATCAGTGAATTCTTCAAATACAGTATCAATCTACAGTCTATTCTTAATAAATATATTGTATAAATAAATAAAATGAATTGATCAAATAAAAGAAACATTGAAACAACCTGCTAAAATAAATGATTCTAAAGGAGACAAAATAAGCTTCGTTGATTTTCAAAACATTCTTGTTCAATAGAAGAGTCATTAAAAAATTGTCAGACTCTCAAATATAAGTATTTCATTACTAGTCAAATTTTAATGAAGACTTCACATATAAATGCAGATTGAGATTGACTTGAACATTCAAATTAATATATAATCTCATATAAATTGATCACAATGATAAAAAATTGATATATGTTTCATATAAACTATAGAGATTCGGCAAAATCACAAAAATGTTAACTTAAAATAGAAAATAAAATGGTACAATTTTTTATATAATCACAACTAATTCCTAAAAATAATATGATGATAACACACATTTGTACGTTCAGACATAGTATTACAGTCATGTATATGTATAAATAAACCTGAAAACTTATTACAGACGCGTTTCTCACAGCAGAGTGGCGCGCTCCGGCGCCTGCGCCTTCCGTGGCGCCTCCAGTAACGACTGCTCCTGTAAGGTCTCACAATGAACGCCGCATACCTGTACGCTATATGCATGCTACATGCTCTGCACGCCTCGCTATATTGTATATTAGTGGTGTGATATTAATGCCACATGTGTGTACAGTTTTTAAATTTAATTATGTAAATATAATTAATCAATAAAGTGGAAGGTTAATTTAATCAAAAAGGGTACATAGTCTGAATAATTAAATTTGAAAAAAAAATCGATTAAAATTTTCATCACCATCTACACAACACTGATTTAATTTCTTCGAAAACGCACAGAACTGTCATAGCGTATTGAGTGACGTCACATTGTGTGGAACAATCTGTTTATTTATAAACATTACATTTTAGCTCATTGCTGTATGAAAATATTGACAATAAGGGTATTCCACACGAAGTGATCATACTCGTGCTTCACGTCAAATCGTGCCAAATGTATTATGTAAAAATATTAATCTTTATATATTTTAATAAATATAATTGTCATCTTGTAATCTTTAATCATACAGCTCTCATATACTCGATTTATTGTAAGTATTATATTTTGTGTGTGCATGGTGTTGACATGTATGTGTTGTATGTTGTCTACATGTTAGTGGTAGCGAGGCGCGAGTAGTTTACCTCAGCGGGGTTGGCGTCGGGCGTAGCGTACATGCTCTCGTAGATTGGATTCGCGAAGTGGTTTCCACCGTTCTGTAAGAACATTACACTTTCAATAAAATTTATATTAATTTATTTAATCAATACAAAACGCCGAACTTAAATATTAGTGTCGTATAATAAAGGACTATATGAACAACAGCTGGCAAATAAAAATAGCGAGCAAACTTGTTAAAATCTACCAAACATTATTCGAACGAAATACGTCTCTGTACTTACAGCACTAGCTCGGTTCCTGTGTGATGGATGAGCGTGAGGACTGGGGTCAGAAGGAGGCTCATCGTCGCCAAGGTACATAGGGTTACTAATTTCCAGAGCTTCTGCGCCACCCTCAGCTAGACGCGCGTGTACGAATGCACCGCTGTAATAATATAAAAAACTGTTAGGAAATAACAATGGAATAAAACTTTATTTATAACGTGTCAACTACAACACAACAAAAAAGGCCTCCTTTTTTGAGATAAAGAAATAACTGTCATGTATAAACGTTTAGTTTTTTTTTAATTTTTATGCAAAGAACATTTTTTTACTAAATTAAGTGAAGGTTAAGTGTAGTTTAATAATAATATAGTGTTTTATCTTCGTGAGACTAAATCTCAGTATAACAATAAATACTATAGTTATCCTCATTCCGCTAATAACCCAAAACTCATTAACTATGATTGTTATGTCGTAAACCATGAGGAAGCTACAATTGTTTGTTGACTTTTTTTATACTAAATTAATAGAGGTCAGATACTGACTGTCTTCTCCTGTGTACAAGATAAACTGCTGCCAGCAGCGTAGCTAGCAGTGCCAGTAAAGCCAGCAGGCCTGCGCCCCAGGCGGCTCCAGATGTTCCGGTGACGGGTGCTTCCACGCCGCATTGTGCACCAGCACCGCATGCACAGAAAGGCGTCCCTAGTTCCGCGGGGTTATCTACAAAAATAAATTAAGCTTAATTATAAACACAAGTATAGCTTCTAATGATTCCTTTTATACCGTGTAACGAAATCCACATGCATAATAGATATAGCACAATATCATTATCATAAAACTTTTTATAAAGTTTCTAATATTTGGATTAAATTATTTTTAAAAAGCTATTAGAAATTTAGTATACTCACTTGAAGGTTTCCATATACACACACTAGGTGGTGGACAGGCAGCGGATACGCAAGCGTGATCATATCCCACATAATGTTTGCAGCGAGGCCCTCCCCAAGCGCCTGCGCACGCGCATGCTCCTTCTGCACCTGCACCAGCGCCCGCCACGCAGCGACCACCGTGCGCGCATGATCCTACACATGATCCCCATTCTAAAAAGACGACACAATTTATTATTTTTAAATAAAAGTTTTACAAATATCGATTCTTTCAACCTATCGTCAAAAGCAACAAGGATTTGTCAAACCCGACTAAGAGATAACGTCGAGTATTTTCTTACAAATATTTTTTCTTTCTTAACAGATCGATTGTAACTAAAAATATCCAGTTAAGAAAAGTATTGAATTGAAATTTCTGTATTCACCAAATCAATATATGTATTCATTACTTTCAGCAGAAAATGTATGATAAAAATTCACGTAACTACGCCGTTAAGCTCACGCTTACGGATTAGTGTAGAAATATCTCAAACTTCTCTCGCAGTACTTTCATTAATCGATAACCAACTAATTATTCAAGTCTACCTTCGATAGCTACGGAACTTTTAGATTTAATGAGAGCAAAATCAAATCAACATTAAGAAAACGCTTATCAACAAATTATTTAATAACATCTGTTTGCTTTCTATAAAATCACATGTATTATTATATTTTATAGTTATTGATCAATACATAATATTGTCTTGCAAATAAACATTTTGCCTTGTACAAGGTCACGCATCCGCTGTATCTATATCTATACTATTATATAAAGACTTGATTTGATTGTTTGTATGTTTGTTAGTTGCGAATATGGCTCGAAAAGTACTGAACTGATTTTGAAAATTCTTTCACCAATAGGAAGCTACATCCTTTCCGGGTAAAATAGGCTATGTGGTGTTGCCATAAATACTCTAATTAAAAAGATATGGCCATTTAAGTGCAATAAGGTGCCATTTTGTAAATTGAAGAGTTTTTCAGAAACTAAAAATCCAATTTAAAATATTTTTTCACTATTTGTGAGTTACAAAAGTGATTTAGTGTTGCCATATGCATTTTTTAAATAATTGAATATGGCCGATTTGTTCGTACAAATCCGATTTTAAAAATTCTTTCACTAAAAGAAATCTACACTATTCGTGAGGTACAAAGGTGATTTAGTGTTGCCATATACATTTTTTAAATAATTGAATATGGCCTTTTTTTTGGTACTTATCCGATTTTAAAAATTCTTTTACTGAAAGAAGTCTATAATATTTCCGTCTCTCTTCCTCTTATATACTATTATTCTCTCTCTAATCTAAAATATATATTTATACTATAGTTTAGATACTTTTGCACTATTATGATCGTAATATTTTATTACAATTGGCAAATAATTAGCATTCCGTGAACATCTCCTTTTAAGGATTCGTCCTATTTTGGTGTTGTAATATAGTAGAAAAACATATTTTTCATATCTACTGTTAATTATGATGTTGACAACACTTATAATTTGAGTAGCATCCTGTTATTTGAGGTTGGTAGGGCTGATATGAGTAGCATCCTGTTATTTGAGGTTGGTAGCGCTGATATGAGTAGCATCCTATTATTTAAGGTTGGTAGGGCTGATATGAGTAACATTTTTACTTTCTTGAATGTTGGCCAACTGATAAACTTAAATCAAGGAAGTGGGGATTGCAAAATAAATACGCCGTCACGATTGAATAATGATGGAAATACATGGCGAGTATCTTAGCAGTAACTCTGAAGCTCTGTGTCTAAAGTATAACCCCAGGAGGATATTCTAGTAAAGCTTTCATCCTTTTAGTCTGCGTATATACTACTGCGACTCTTCTCTTTTTTTTTTAAATTAACGCTACAATCAACCTGCTAATAGATACAAAAAAAATAAAACGTTAATATGCTGCTTTATAATGAGATTCATAAAATATATTCGACAAGATATAAAATTAAAAATTGTTTGATTAAAATACACCTACGAGTAGGTATAATGTAAATACACGATTGATCTGTGACCGTGACCTCTTAAAGCTAACCAAGCTTTGGTTATGTTATTGATGCTACATTTTAGTGAATACGCAGCAATTAAATTTTTTTGTAGTATCAAATTAAATTTCTAAATACAGAATAAACAGGCAAACTGTTACTCGTTTCGCTTAGGAAAGGAATAATGCCGGTTTATCGTCTTGGGGTTAAATTTCGAAAAACCGGCTGTTGAGAGTGGGACTTACGCACGATGGGTTTCGCACCAATATATTTGGCAAAAAAATCTCGTTTGTTGTATGGGAGCCCCCTTAAATATTAATTTTTTCCCCGTTTTAGTATTTGTTGTTACAGCTTGTTTATATGTATATGAAATCTCGCATCAATACAATGTAAAATAAAACGTAAATTAATAAAAGTAATAAGTTACTCGGCTACATTGAAAGAAGTAAAATAAATATCAAGTTTGAGATTCGGACCTCGCATCGCCTTGACATATACATCGCAATTATGTGTGAACATTGTGTGTAAAACTGGTGGACGTTGTTTTGTTTGTGCAAAACCTACTAGCTGTTGACGCTATGCCGTAATTTTTCGATCTATTTACAAAAAAAACTAAGTCTTGTATACCTTATTAAGGTGTCCTTGACCAAATTACTCAAAATCTCTTCAACCTCACATATATTCTAAGTTTTATAATATAGTAGTCGACCCATCCCGGCTTCGCCCGGGTGCAGTTTAACACGTGTATTTAGCCGTAACGGCTATGTCCCTGCATTTTAAATCTGTAATATCTTTGAAAATATTCATATTGATCTATATTAAATGCACAATGCATATATATAAGGTGCCTAATTGGACAAGGATTAATGCTGTATTGTTCAAAATCGCTTCGTAAATAAGCCATTAGGTACTGTGTTTATTTACGAGATCACATTAGAAACCTCTAAAATTATTAGTGTTTCTCTACTATATTATGTTTGTATTATACATATAAAATCCATAGAGTGATCCAAGAGGTAGCTTGGATCACTCTATCTATTTAAAAAAAACCGCATCAAAATCCGTTGCGTAGTTTTAAAGATCTAAGCATACATAGGGACAGATAGACAACGGGAAGCGACTCTGTTTTATACTATGTAGTGAAGCAATAGTCTACGAAATTAAACTGATAACGTTAATAAGTTTAGGAGATTAAATTCAAATGCTTATAAGTTAAAGTTACTAGTAGTAAGTTATAATATTAGAATCCCAGTAATAATTCTTGTAATAAAACTAAGTGTTGTAATTTATTATAAATATGTTTCACGATTTGGATGAAGCTTTGTCGTTTCAGATCTGAAATCTACTGAGAAACGCTCATTATATTAATAATAATAATTTATGAGACATAAAAATTAAACTGGATATTATTTAGTTGTCAGGACTTCAATATTTTAAATAGTGAAATTAAAGTTAATAAGAAGAATGTTAATTCATCGTACGTTTTTAAAAATTTGTCTGCATAATACTAAAAATTATCATTGTATATTCACGGAGAGGCAGGTAAAATAAATGAAATATTTCCTTATGTACAAAACCTTGAATTGCTCGACGATTATTTCGATCCCAGATTTTTTAAAGCAGAATACGGATATGACATTCCAAGATAGGTTTTATGCATAATTGTCTTATATATTATTAAGTACGATTACAAACATACAAAGACAAGATCACGTCTTTGAATTTGTAAGATAAATTAATATTATGTTGTTGTTTTTCCTAATTATGTAATTATTATTTACTCACGATAGTCTCGTTTTCTTCGCCCCATATTTATATTCTATAAAATTTTCTAATATATATTCTTACACTTCACTTTATTTCAGGAAACATTGTTTTAATTGTACATTGTTTTATTTGCACTAAAGTTGCATGATATCGGGATCAGCAGAGCCACATAATGAAATCGAACTGTATGTATGTATATTTGAGTTGGATCGAGCGTGTGTAGTGCCGCAGCGCGCGCGAACCACTGACGTAAGATGTATATTGTACGCTAGTAGCGATACAACAGAGAATAATATATTATAATAAAATGATGAAAATTACAGTATCTGTACCTCTGTTTGCTGCTGCCATGACGACTTGAGTAAAAGTTTAATAGTGTATAAGCCATTGCAACCCATTTCTCACTTCAAACTACTCAATTTATGAGAAGACAATAAGAATTGATATAAATGACCTTTAAAAATAATATTAGATGTAAAAAATACTAAAGTAAGTAATTAAAGACGAGCATTGAGTTTTTTATTGTTATAAAAATGAAATAAGATTTAAATCTTTGTGAGAATCATTAGACAAAGACTCTAAAAATTAATGTTAAAAAAATTTAATTCATTGTGCTTTCTGTAACTAAACCTAAATAATGTAATTAGGTAATACTACCGCACCTTCGCCAAGTCGAGCAAAGCAACTAAACCCAGGCCGTAACCAGGGGCCGTTTTACCGATAGTGCACGGTGTACTCCCCGAAAGCCACGGCGCCCGGTATGAGATGGCGATTAGTTTCAAAAAGATTTATTTCTACCTAAACTAAATCTGCGAGCCTCAATTTATAAGAAAAAACGACAAGCAAAAAAAGTCGTCACCATCATCAATGAAATCTAAGCAAGGTCATAGATTTTTAGTGATGAATACGAACGCTACAAAAGGTAGAGACGCCTCTGGCTGTGACAGCCTTTTCTTAAAGTAACTCCTGATTTGCTCCTGTAACTTTGTTGTGAACAGAGCTAAGCCTGAATTTTCGGTGATCAAGGTCAATCAAATATTTTTACTTTATTTTTTAATACGAATAGGATTACGATCCAAAGCCGAAATTCTTAGGTTTTATCTCTAAAACAAACGCCGATCGTCAAAATTCTATAAAATCAAAGGTATTTAGAGGAGACACACATACTTCAAATCGATTTAGGAAGGAAAATCTTTTTAAATTAGAGGAAAGGATTAGATTTTCCAAAGCTTAAATTAATAGCGTATTTTTATGTACTAAGGCAGGAAGGAAAACCTCACTTCTATTTTATTTATTGTAACATTTTATACCGGAATCCGTATTAATTATAAGTTAGGTTGATATTTTGATATAGTCACATACAGGCATATTGTTCTGTGTGTGGGCTACATGTGCGAACGAGTACTTCCAACAATCTCGACTATTTCAAATAATTACTACCGATACAAATTCCAAGGGCGATATATTACTAAATAAAGTAAGAAAATTCACTCTTTAAAGTTTTATACATATTTAACACAAGAATAAATTAAAATTTGCTTTATCAATAACTAATACTTTCAATTTGTTATGCAATTTAGTTCCAATTAATTGCATTTAATTGCTATAATATTGTTCTCTATGGTAAAAATAAAATATAAGATTAGCTCGTTTCCTTTTCCAGTGTTCAAACTATGAATAAAAGCGATTTCAATAAGCATACGTTTTTAGTTACGTATTTAAGGTAACATGTTACGAAAATCAGCAGGTTTATGTCAGTTTCGTATTCTCAGAGATATCGCAATATTAGAATACAAGGAAAATGTATGTAATAAAGATCCGGCGGAGACGTAGAGCGAAGGTTTCGGGGTTTTTTTATTTTTAATGTACTTAGCTAGTATAGGTATTCTTGGAATTTAATAATAAAAATTACAAGATCGTAATAAATAGTTCTAATGATGTCTATGATAGAAATGTGGGATTCGCTGGCTGATAGTCAGGATACTTTATAACTAAACAAATCACTGAATTACCGGCATATTAGTGCGTCAGTTAAACTTCTTTATAGTTAGTATGATATAGACGTTTATGTTTGACAGTAGTATTGACCAGAATGGTATAATTTAAGTGGACTTTCTAGTTACGCTCTCGTTCCTTCATGGTCAAACATAAATAAATCTAGACTGTCACTTTAATTATAAAACGAGTTAAGTGATTCATCTCGTAAACGCCATTAACGAAGTCAGATACATGTATAAGTGTGATAATATTCTCATCAGTGTGTTAGATTAAAATACAAAATAAAACATATAAAAATATGATATTTCCGCGGGTTTGGCCCGAGCACACTTTACGTAATGTCAACTTGACATTGTTAGCACGACTCACGAGCTTTCCCACTGCTGACTCATGTGCCTCTAAGTCTTTGAGATATGTTATCATAGTAATTATCATTAATTAAATTCTTGTAACCGCAATTATTCAAATAACAGGTTTCAGAATATACTTTATGCAGAGAGAATATCACAAATTAAAAAATTGAAGTTAGAATATAGTTATTACATGCTTATTCCAGTAATTATTTAAATCAAATTATAATGAATTTTGTATAAAAACACAAGATTTTTCGTTGTTGGTATATTTTTTTACATAAATAATATTTTAAAATTTATGCTTATATCACAAGATCGCTTGAAGTGTATAAGGTTACAGGTAGGCACATCGAAGGTAAACCAAATTAAAAGCTTACTAACGTTCTGCTTAGGTATTTATACTGTGTAGTTCATAGTTCAAGTTAAGGTGGAAACTTGGAAAACATTCGCGAAGTTTTCGTCGAACGAATACACGATCGATTGGCGATCTAAATATAACCTCACTGTACATGTTTGAAATAGAAACAACGATTTTTGTGTTTTTTAACAGATAGACCGGTTTAAAAGCCTGGTTGAAATGAACATCAAGCTAATTTCCAGTTCAAAATAATTAAATTAAACCTCTTATTTTTATATTCGATCGAATTAAGAGCTGAAGATTTATGAAAAAAACTTTAAATGTTTTCTTGTATTAAAATAATGTGTCTTAAACAATCTCTAGAACAAATCATATATGGGTCCTGTAATATATTATGGCATCCGAATGAATGAACGAATTAAATTCAAACAAGAATATTTAATAATTATTTTTTCTTGCAAATCCCTAGAGTAAACAAAACTGGCTGTAAATGCTGAAGCAAGTAAAAGACGATGCAGTTGCGGTATTTTCGCCGAGGATCATTATGTGCTTAACATTGCTACGAGCATAGTGAAGCGTCCGCCAAAGACACATATACTCTGGATATGTATGTCATCGCGAAAGTTAGGCTTAGGTTAACCTAACTATAAGTTTAAACAGTGGATGGGACTGGTACAATTCTTTTAAAGGACACCTTTTTACACCTTGGTCACAAGTCCAGGGAACTGCTTAGGTTTCTCTCGTAATTTTATCGGTTCAGTTGCAGTATCTACGTTGCTTTTATTTTTTTATTCCATTTTGATTTATTTATTCTATTCAATATTATCACCCCATGTAGTGTTCTTCAATATTCCCCCTCTCCTACTCCTTCTCATCTTAAATCTCCGAGTTGTATAGAATAAAACTGAATATATTGAAGTTTTGGTAACAAAATTATAAATATTTATATAAAAAAATTAGCGACCCGCTCGGATTTCGCACGGTTTCTTTATCTACGCATGCATGTATTAACATATAAACCTTACTCTTGAATCATTCTATCCATTGCTGAAAACCGCATCAAAATCCGTTGCGTAGTTTAAAAGATCTAAGCATAAATAAGGACAGACAGACGGGAAGCGGCTTTTTTATACTATGTAGTGATGTGTAACGGCAAACGGCAAAGTATTGGCAAATTAGCAAAAAAATACTTAATCAAACCAAAATTTGTATTTAATTTTCTTTTCAATAATTAATTTTTGATAAACAAAAATTTCGGCATCATGTCAATCCTTCGAAACAATTTAATGGTTTTGTGCACGTTTTGGATTTAAATTGATAACATTTACGAATGTACTTAACTTTTAAATAATCGTAATAAAATAAAAATATTATAGATTTCTTATATTTACAGTCCCAAAAAGAAAAAAGAAACCAGATCCAGCTTTTAAGGTCAAGGGTATTTATGACATGTGTGCTGCAACGTGAGATAAACGCTTTTGTAAATCAATACAAGAAATAAAAACATAAGCAAGTCGTATGTTAATAGAGTTATTCTTATTGTACAAAATTTTTCTATCATAATGCTAAAAATACAGGCAGTTAGTTCCAGGGAATATACGTCATTGTAAGGTCAGGGTCGAGGCCCTCGAGGGGACTATGGCGCAAACGAAACGCTTACGTTTCTAGCTGACGCTGTAATTTGTAAACTAAATGCATAGCAACTGGAATATGATTTATTACTCTGGTCAACTATAACCGTTAAATTTATTAAATTTCAATAATTTAATATCTATCTATTCATTATAAATAGTACAGATAGATATTAAATATTTTTTTTTACTTTAGACTTAACTGCACTCTTATTATCCTAACTAATATTATAAATGCGAAAGTACTCTGTCTGTCTGTCGCGCTTTCACGCCAAAATTACTGAACCGATTTAAATGATATTTGGTATACAGATAGCCTAGAGCCTGGGAAAGGACATAGGCTACTTCTTATTGCGAAAAAAGGGTTGTAAGGGGTAGAAAAGGAGGGATGAAAGTTGTACAGAAGTGTCGTCGTTTTTAGAGCTAGAAGCTTGAAAGTTATTTTTATGCTGTTGATTCGATATAAATAAATATGACATTCAACGTTTGTAAAAGTTTTACATTTAAGAGTGTAAAACAACAAAAGGGAATAGGGGGTAGTCGCGCTTTCACGCCAATACTTGGTATACAGATAGTCTAAAGCCTTATAAGTGATATATCACGGGCACAGCAAGTTTATCATAATAAAGGCTGACCTGAGCGACTTCGCGTGGGAATTTAGTACTCTATTTGCTCACTTACTCTCTAGCACACCTCACTCTCACGCTTGTTCAATTATTTCTCGTTAAATTTTCTGAAATTTTATAATTTTCTTAATTTGTCTTTTCGTAGGGACCTCCTCAAAATTTTAAAAACGAAGATGAATAAAATGGGTAAAATTGTTCGAACTTTTTTTTATTTTTGTTTTTGAAGTGAAAACTTCTTTAGCGACGTTTCTTTATTGCAGTTGTGTACTTTTTTTTTGCGACTGGTAAAAAATGGTAAGCTCGCATCGTGACCTGATTGAAAATACGTAAGCGTCAGGAAACGACACTTGATCGAAAATTCGTAAGCGTTAGATCTCAATAATACAGTTTAGTTTTTATATTTTTGTAGTATGTAAGCCATCTACAAAAATACTAATATCTATTATTGGATAACATAATAATGACAGGCTGAAGTGATTAATTTATTATTTTGTCTGCACATTTTAGCAATTCTACATAATGGCAAGTCATATATAAAAAAACCACGTGTTGCCATTAAGGCTGTACCTGTCAATATTCAGTATTCTATTTCAAATAATGTCGGGTTTTACTGAAATTATGATTATTTACTTGAACCAGCCCCAGGCGCGCTGCGCAATTCACGGTAGATACGAATTCAGCGACCTTATAATTGTTAATAGCTGTTTACTCTTTCAACTGTTTGTAATTTAATGCGACAACGGTTTTCATCCATGAAGTATTTTGTGATACACTCTATTATATACTGTGAATACTATAATGATGCATCAATATTTCTCTTATTATTTGTATGGAATTATGGTAAATAAACCAATTTTTTTTATTATAAAAATAACATTATAAGATTTAGAAAGAAACCCTTTATTTAGATTTTTACATTGCATGTAAATATTTGACGTAATAACATAAATATTTTATTATTTTCCTTCTTAGAAACTTGTTAGATACGTTTTTTATTCAAATTCTTACTGTGATTCTTTATCCTGGCTTTGTCAAATTATTTTTATTCATAGGTATCCTTGAAAATAATAATTGTGTGATTATTTTTACCTCGATCGCAAATAACGTCCGCAATAGCGGGGTTTAAACTACACGATCGATGTGCGCGGCGCATCTATTCCTGTGCACTATGCAGTACGCTCTCTGACTATATTTCTTTTATTATTTATTGAAGTGGTCATAAAAGATATTTTACCAAGACATTTATTTATTACTCGACCAGATACTAAGATGCTTTTATCGATATAACTAACTATGAGTGGCCGAATTGATATCCTTAAATTATCACTCTGTAATTGAGAGGCTTTTTTATTCAAAAAAGAAAAAGGAAAACAGAGAGTGAGAAAAAAAGAAAAAAAGATAAAAAGAGAAAATACTGGAAAAAAGAGAAAAGAAGCAGATGAATAAAAGTTAAAATAAAAGAGAGATAGACAAAGGAAAGAGGGAGAGAAAGGTGTTAGAGAGATGATAGAGAGAAAAGACAGCAGACAGAATTAACAGAGATAAAGATAAAATAACAGATAAAAGAAGAGATAAAGAAAAAAGAGAGAGGATAAGAGAGTATTAAAGTATAAAAGAGGAAGAGAGACGGGAACACTAAATTTCTCTCAGTGTAAGAATTTTTAAAAATAGATCACTGGCATCAAAATGGCCATATTCTAATAATTAAAAATATATTATGATAACACTACATCATCTATGTCACTCATGAATAGTGTAGTTTTCTATTAGTTAAATTATTCTAAAAATCGGATCAGTAGCAACAAAATGACCATATTGTATTAATTAAAAATTATATATGGCAACACGACATCACATATATTGCTCAGGAATGATGTAGCTTTCTATCAGTAAAAGTATTTTCAAAATCGGATCAGTAGTTTTCGAGCCTATTCGCAACAAACAAATAAAAAAATACAAACAATCAAATCTTTCCTCTCTATATAATAGTGTAGATTTTTAATAACCAAGATTTACAATTTCTGCTTTTTAGAATTGCTGCTGAAAATATATATTAACAAGTTAATCAATTCATTGTTAACTAACTATAATAGTTATTAGAACATTAGAAGGAACATATCTTATAATTTTTCAACTGATGTCCAGAGCTGAAAATATAATGGACCTAATTTTCTACATCGTCAACGCTTTGCTAACTAGCCGGCCAGTCAGTGGACCTTAACATACTCATTAATAGTTCCTAGAATTAATTACCTACGATCTTTAAGTCGAACTGTAACAACTTTATCAGAAAGTAAGTGTTATTAAATAGCTTTTTTTAAAATTTGTACACATCGAATTAAAATATTTTAGAATGTAATTATGTTAATTATGTAGTACAAAAACAATTATGACTATGTTTCAATGCGAAAACTGAGCGTTTATAGAAAGTAGTTAAACATCGCTACTATTGTAGAAATTAAAACAACATAATATCGCACACTGATAAGAAGAGTGACAGTATAAAAAAAAGCTGTTTTTTTTTTCAGTATAAGCGTTTAAAAATTACCAAACAGTAATGACAAGTATTGTACCAGCAGTCGACACTGCGTTAAGTACCGGAAATTATCAGAGTTACGACAACGGGTGTTTCTGCGAAAATGTAGTATGCTTCGTGCTCTAAGAGATGGCACCGCTTTCACAAAAACACATTTTTTTGTATAGTGACGGTCTTTTTCTCAGTGTGCGATATGTATAACAAAGACAAATGACAAAAACTAGTTACTCACCACTTGGCTTATTATCTTCGTCGGTGTGATGTCCTTCCTCATCCTTTGCGTGATGCTGAGTCAGTCTATCGCAGCGGTTTCCCGTCCATTTCGGCTGGCACGTACAAAGTGCTATACCGTTTTTATTCTTACATGTGCCCTGCGGACAATTATTATGTTAATTTTTAAAGTAGTCTTTTTACATTTATATCTTTATGTTTCAGTTGTGGGACAAGATATCAAATTATTAATGAAAGATTTAAAAAATAATAGCATTATCACGGAACAAAGTTTTTATCAGATTTAGAATCGAAAGCGAAGAAAATTGTCATAAATATATGAGAAGAGAAAAAAATAAATAAAACGAACAAATATGTGATAACTTACGCCGTTCAAACAATAGTTATGGCAAATCGGTCGTAATGTGGCCCGACAAGCTGCTCCCGATATACCTTCGTCGCATTCTGTGCAATTCTTTCCTAAAAGTATAATTTTATAAAAATTTTATCTATAATGAATGAAATTTTCACATCTGCTCCTCCTCTATTTGTATTCGTGATAAAGCGGTTTTCTCGAGGTAATAGGACCCGTGAGGGGACTCTAAGAGCCGAGTAACCCAGAACCCCCTTAGTGATAGGGGATCTGTTTCCCGACTGGCTTGCGACCACCAGCATGCGAATCCCACCGCCAAGTGTCATAGACGCGTTCCGGTCGAGTCGCATGTGGACCAGACATACCCTCTACCTCTCCCATCCTAATAATGCTGCGGATCTGGTGGACAGTGGGCTCTTGCTCAGGGTCCGCTGAAGCCGCAACATTTTTTTTCTTCACTCCCCCTCCCCACTCTATCTTCGAGGATGCAACGCTTCGACAAAACAGGAGAGTATATCTTGTTTGGCCGATGTCCATGGGTGATGGTGGCCACTTACTACCAGGTGGACCATCTGCTCGCTTGCATCTTATCTACTATAAAAAAAAAATTATAGGAGCTTTACACAGGAATCTTTTTGAAATGGTTTATATGTAGTGTTTAGTTAGATACAGTCCTGTGATAATTTATAATACAAAGTGGTTTAAACGTCAGAAACTAATTAATATTAAAATAATTACTCAACTTTAAATAAACTTCTTTAATATAATATCTACAAAAGAATCTTAACTTTTGAATTAAAGAGCTTGTTCATTGAGTATTCAAGAATCCTATTCAATAAATAGTGATTTCTTGTTTTATTTATGATTATAGTTAAATACTTACCGATGTATCCCGGTTTACACTCGCATTCAACACCCGTAGCAAATCGATGACACGTAGAATGATTGCCACAGCGAGCGCAACCGTCACCATGCATCACAGTGGTAGGGCTAGTAGTGGTCGTCGTAAAGTCGAGTTTCAACTCGCAGCGCTCTCCCGTATAGCGTGGATAGCACGTACACTTAACAAATCATTGGTTGAAAATAACAGATCCGTAATGTTTAAAATTAAATTCTCTGATTGAATGAGCAAACATGTGAATTGTCACCATTATTAGCTGACAGAAAAAAAAACAAAACAACGAGTCACCTTTAATTTAGGTAGGTTGGTATCACCAAGATGGGTGTGATTTCCTTCGCCCACTACTAGGCATCTTCCTCTTCTATTGCAGTACGCAGCGCACCGATAGTGCTCGCAGCGAGCTCCCGCGAACTCACCGGGACACGCACAGGTCGGGCCCAGCACGCTCTCTACACACGAGCCCGGTCCGCACGACAGAGTGCAGGTGTGTGTGCTCACTGTACTTGTTGGAGAGGTTTCTGTTGATATCACACATTCCCGTCGTTCCTGTTGAAATAACACAGTAGAAATTGTTAATTCATAAATTATGCTGTAGTAATCATGAAATTTTACTGATTTATGTTTACAGTATTATTCAATCTTGATTTTCCGTTTGTAAAAATAACCAGGTAATTTTAAAAGATTATTTTCAAAATATATAATAAACGATAAATAAAAGCTTAAGTTTATATTTAAATATAAAACGGTTCTAACATCATTCTCGTGAGTGGTAGCAGTAAGACCATCCGGACACAGACAAGCACGCGTGGTGGCTCCACTGCGCACGCATAGGGCGCTAGTGTGGCATGCTGAACTTCCATCCGTTAATTTACATGGATCTTCCGCTACACATACATACATTACATATATTAATTAAATTAAAGTTAATAGTAACTAAAGAAGAAACAATTATTTAAACACAGTATTTTTAATATAACATTTTTTCATTTAAATCGAGGATATCATTGTAATGATAATTCCACGCATTTAAAATTGCTTTATCTTAAAGGTAGCTGAAACTTATCTCAGGGGTGATAGTAAATTATCGTCTAAATATTTAGTTATTGATATTTCAATTTACGACGGCTTGCAGCTTACCTACTTTTTCGACAGTTATTTGGCGCGTGGCGAGATGTCGTGGGTTTAACTATCTATACATGAGTAACAAATTATGCATAACATATTAAAACTTCGTATTTTGAATACCTATGTTATAAATTTCTTTGAAGTTATATTATATAACATTATATGTTTTAACTGTTCCAATAGAAAAAAGTAATAGTATCAGTAGAAAGTGTAGCTCTAGCTGTATGCTCACCACTAAGCAGAGTATGGAACATAGCTGGATGTAGCACAGAAAGCGCTGTAACAGGGGCACGGTGTCTTGGCGGTGCATGATGCGTCGAGTTAGTGCCGAAGCGAGGACGTCTGGCGAGCGGCACCAGTCCGCGGCTGGTGGCACACCACACCCACTCCTCCCAGACAGCCATGCGGAGGCATGCTCGTGTAGTAACACGTTGCCATTCTACGCCCTCTATGTTGTGGAAATTATATTTTATTTAATGTAACATATCATAACCATTTTAGTACTATTTTAAAGAGTTATAATACTCTAGCTAAATACGAACCTAACTGCCCTGGAGAAAATTTTGGTCCAACATTAGCGAGATGGTAGATTATATATTTAACATCAACCGTCTACTACCGATGTCTAAGTGAATAATAAAGAAGACCGCATTTATTGCACGTTGTTTCATTCGGTATTATAAACTTATTACTGAATCCGAGAATCGGCTGCATTTACCTTTGTCCTTATCTAAGTGCGGTGGCAACGCCGTTGCAGCATCAGGCCGAAATAATAAATGCGTAGCACGATCACTTCCGTCTAATGATATACTTTCTAAAGAAGCGTAATATGCATCCAACGCATAAAGACGTCCAGCTGGCGGTAGCATCGATAGTGCGGTTACACGACGTGTCCGAGACCGCAGCACCCAATGAACGTTACTGCCGTCGAGGTGGGAGCAAAGAACGCCACCCAATGCTCCACGTTCTGACCAGAATATTTCACTGATAAAGAAAAATATTTTAACGAATTATTATTATATATATTTGAATTATCAGTAACAGTTTCTTCATTTTAGTATTATTTTTATATAATAGAAAAGACTGCGAACAATTTGTTTACCTTTTAAAGAGATCTTACCGTATTTAGTCACTTATTTTAAATTTAATTATCTAAAGATTACAATATCAAAAAGTAATAAAATTACGAATTAAATTGTTTATCAGTAATTAAATATCATATGGTTTAATATTAAACATATGTCTATATCATACGGTACTTCTCAACGAACTTATTTTTGTAAAAAAACTAACACATGAATACAAACCCAGTATGCACTGAGAGAGCTATATCATCTGGTTCAGCGCCCAACTGTCTCCAAAGCGTAACACGCCTCCTCCCATCAAGCATTGCAGCGTGGACTGCACCCACCACTCCGTGCTCACGATGAGTCATGCCCAGCATATCGGCACTTGTTACACTAGTCCAATAAATACGTTCAGATACAGGGTCTACTGCAACGCCGCGAATTACACCGCCATCGTTTACCTAAAATAAGCATTTTATAAATGCATGATTGTTTAAGGAAATCAAGGTAATTTTCTATACAAGTTTGATAACTTTTAGTTCAGCAGTAGACAAAGAGCCATCAAAAAGCGCGTGGCATATAATACAATATTTATTATAGTAGGTACTAGTATTGTTTGTAATATTGACTAATCTATCTGGTTAAATCAATTACTATAGAAGTTGATTTCTTTTTACCTGTCCCTTACAAGCATATTTTATATGTTTCATACCTACCTGTACTATAATTTTTACGTAACTTTGTCTATAACACAGTGTTAACCAAGTTTTAATACTGGGTAAAATCACTTAGAATTTAGGTATTTGAATTTTTTATGAAGAATTCATTAGAAAATGAGGGGTCCTCTTGACGTGATTTTACCCTATTAATAATTTGCTATAATTTTATTCAAATGTTAGACAAAGTGACGTCTACGCATTTTCAAATAGACTCGAATATAAGTACTTGCATGCAATTTAGTAAAAAAGTGCCTACGATAGTCTCCGCCTCATTCATATTCGGTAACGTTTCTGGTAATAATGGTAAAGCAGGCTGTAATTCTGCAGGCAGTTTGCGGGGTGAAGGCCCGGGGGGCGCAGGGAGACGCAGACGTCGTATTCTACCGCGGACGTCGCTCCACCATGTCCACCACGTACCACCAACCGGAGCGACAGCGAGAGAAATAATTTCAGCGCTGAAGTATAAAATAGAATTGAAGCAGTAACACATATACATATCAGAAAATTATAAAATTATTCCAAGTAATTAATTATAATTCCTTTCTTAGTTCTGAATTTTCTTGAGGAAACGACACAGATTTCCTTACAATAAAGATATATTTTTGTAATAGGTTTTTTGAAAAATATATAGTGCTATTACCTATCGGTATGATCGGCAGATGCTTGCTCGTGATCATGTTTGTGCAGTTCTAGTAATCTCAATAGGCCATTGGAGGCTACGAGGACTTTAGCTTTTTCTCCTACAAATGGTTTAGTATTATTAATTCAAACAGGTACACTTAACGTAAATATAACAATATCTAGTATTCTAAAACTATATTTATATTACCTGTAGCTTCGCAGCTTAAACTACCATCTGCCAGCTGATGTTGTTTGTATCCCGGTACGCATCTATAAAATTGACGTATTAACAAAGATGCAGGCAAGTAATTATAAAAACAGAAATAATAACAATAAAATTATCATTAACTCAACTACTGCTTACGGTTAGCAATAAACAATCACTCATTACTAACAATCAAGAGCTTTCAACTCGATAAACATTGTACCACTTTCCCGCAGAAGATTACGATTACGATTTTTTCGGAATAAAATGTAGTCCACCTTCCTTGACAAGTTACATCATCATCATAAAGTGACGTTCTAATTAAAAAAGTAATACTAAATGTAGCTTCTGAAAAAATAATGAATGGAGCAGTTTTCGAAGAAAATGCTTACTTGCATGTATGGTTGTGCGCATGTTTAGGTAGGCATCGCTGCGGGCACGTGCGCCAACTACAACCACCTGTTTCTATAAACACACAATAATTAACTGACGATTTATAGTTATAAAAACATAAAATAATCAAATGAATCTGATATATTGATAAATATAATCATTTGTGTCTAATCATCAACCAAATAAAGTAAACAAGTTATAAAATCGATTATACCAGTGACGCAAGAAGCAGTGGCAGGTATACAGCGCCCATCTCCACAAAGTTGTTCATCGGGAGCACAGAGAGAATCAGCGTTAGTTCTGCTACCTAATATCAAATTTCCTCAGAAAATTGAAAAATGTTTATACAAAAAAACTTTTGTATTTTATTCAACAATGTAAAGTTTACATAAGTATTTCTTACATAGTAATGGATTTTCATCACTAGCATCTGAACAATCTTCGAATCCATCACACATTAATTGAGAAGGAATGCACGTGTTGTCACCACATCTGAAATTAACCAATAATTTTTAAATAACTATGGTGTGGTGGTATAGTAAATATACATAAGTCTTATGACATATTTTCTTATTAAAATTATGTCTTTCTTTTCTATCATTACATTTTATTCTTAACACCTACCATACGGTCATACGGTTATAATTATAACATTTGATAATAATATTGAGACAAAAATCATACCTGATCATAGGAGGTGGACAAGCGGTGTGAGCACATACCGACGAGACCTCATCTGTACCATCCGAACAATCCTTTCTACCATCACATCTCCAAGCACCTGGTACACAAGAACCTGAGCATGGTAGCCTAGTACCACATTGGAGTTTGTCCGAGGGAACAATGGGGCTGGTAACGTTGACTGCTGTAGAGTTGCAATCAGCTTCGTCAGAGCCATCCTCACAATCAACTTCACCGTCACACCACCATTCGCTTTACATGAAATATGACTTGATTAAAAAATACGCATTAAAAAAAAACTAACGCGTATAAATAATTAATAATAAAGTTTGTTTTACAATGTTAGTATTGTGTATACATACTCAAGCAAGCATTCGCCAGACAGCGCGCATAACCTAGCTGAGGGTCCGCAATCAGCAGCGCAGCCGCGTTCATCCTCACCACCCGCGCACTCGGCCGCACCTGAGCAGCGCAATGAGCCGCGAATACATTCGCCGTTGTCACATCTGAATAACGTACATTTATTTTAGTCAAAACGTAAACTTGTTAATTATATGAAACAAAAATTAAAATAAACTTCTTATTTCTCAGACAGTGTTTCCTCTCGTAAATAATAATAAGTTAGAATCTACAGGTACATAATACATAGATTTATTAACTGTTTACAAACGACTATATTTTTTTAAATTTTAGAGTTATTTTACGCCTTTAGAATTTAATAAGACACTTAAATTCTACCTAAACTCCGATTCAGAGCAATTTCTTGGTGTACAATCCCGCTCATCCGACCCATCAAGACAGTCCTCATCAAAATCACATCTCCATCGCCCCGGAATACACCTCAGATCTCCACATCTGAAATAGGTCGGCTCACAGGCATCCCTAGCATCACAATGAGCTTCATCTTCTCCTGCTGGACAATCTGGTTCACCATCACACAACCAGTCTCGTGGGATGCAACGTCCAGAACCGCAAAGAAACTCAGAGCGGGCACAAGTACGGTTAGCACAATGGTCACCCTCATCAGACTCGTCCCCGCAATCCCCGTCTTCGTCGCATACCCACACGAGCGGTACACACGCCCCTGTGCCGCATTGAAACTGAGAATATATTAAATAAGATTAGTAATGTAACTTTTTTAAACTTTTCATATAATTGGAAGTTACGTAAAAGAATTAAAAACGTAGTTTTAAAATATTTTGTAAATTTTGATATCAATCAAGACTATTATTACTGAATTCGTATTACAATCATGGCATGCAATATAAAACTTAATAATATATATGCGCAATTGTACATACGTGATGTGGCGGACATGTAGGCGGGGGACAGTCCTTCTCATCATCCCCGGTGACGCAATCCTTATTACCATCGCACCTTGCACTCGCCGGCACACACTTAGCCGCTACCTTCAGCTTCTCATCTCCTGCACACTTGTATTGCGAGGCGAGACAGGTGAAGCGGTCGCAGTCACGCTCATCGGAGCCGTCACCGCAGTGTTGGGCACCGTCACAAATATGCGCGGGGTGCACGCAGCGACCGTTGCCACATTGGAATTGACCAGGGGAACATCGGAATGGAGGACAGGTTGCAGGTTCATCAGAACCATCGCCGCAATCATCCTGCATTATATATAAAAACTGAATTATTTTAGAGCGACTTTTAAACATTATGACTTAATAAGGTGAGACTTTTATATTATATTAATAAAAGCTTAAAACGTAATAATACGCTTAAAATAAAACCGCAACGTTAGTCAAACAGCAAATTGATAATAAACAGTTATAAAGTTTCAAGGAACACAAAGAGGACGACCTGGTGTTGAGGCTATTAACACTTTTAAATATATGAGTTATACATGTTTGTGACAAACCTGCGTATCACATCGCCACCAAAAAGGTATGCACTTCAATGCGTCCTTACATACAAAGTGTGAAGAAGTACAATTAGGTCTACAAGAACGGCCGTCAGCTTCCAAAGCAAAATGTTCGGGACATGTACAACGAGCACCTGCTCCGTGTCCAGGTGATTCTTCCGGTGTTAGTAGGCATAAGCCTGTACAGTTTAAAGCTTCGCATAGAGCTGATAGATCTGAAGACAAAAATCGATTAAAGAGTCTTGTTTGCCTTGATTTTTTTTATTAGATCTAAAATAATTAAAAGAAGATCAAGTAAAGACATATTTAAGGATAGAGTTTTAGGAATATCAAAAATTTATAAAGATAAAAAAAATATGCAAGCAGAAAAAAACTGTATAGACTTACGTGGTACTGGTGGTTGTCGTGCAGGATGCAGAACACGCAAATCCATTGGCTTGTGGAGTGTCTGTACTTCTGTGCGACAACGATACGCGCCACCGCTTGAGAGCGGGACTATTTCTGATACCTGACATTATATTATACAATGTAATGAGTGTTTATTTGGTAATTGGTCATTGAACAAAAAAGAAAACGAAAAGTCTATTCAACATCGGCTTAGAAGATAATCACGTTATCCACACTATTATATATTATATTATATAGAGCTATATGTTTGTGGCGAATAGGCTCTAAAACTACATTTTTGATAATACTTTCACCGATAGAAAGCTACATTCTTCTTTAACATAGGCTATGTGGTGTTGCAATAAATATTATAAATTAAAAAATGTGGCGATCTAAGCCATAAGATAGACATTTTGCAAGAATAAGTTATTTTTCTTTTTGGAATTACAAATCAAAATTTAAAAAATTCTTTCACTGATACTGTCACGTGACCTAGATAATGTAGTATTTTATTCTTTTGCAATTTACAAGACATTTTATTTTTACTGATCCGATTTTAAAAATTGTTTCACTTTTGGAAAGTTACACTATTTCCGAGTGTAATAAATCATGTAGTGTGTCGTACATTTTGTGCTTATTAAATTGAATATCGAATTTTAAAAATTCTTTTACAGATAGAAATCTTCAATATATCCATCCGTCTCTCTCTTCTTTTCTCTCTTTCATTATCTATTTTTTACTCTCTTTCTCATTAATTTCTCTTTCTCTCTTAAAAAAAGAGATTTTCTAACTTTCTCTGTCTCTTAACATTTCTTTCTCTCTTTTTTTCTTCCTTTCTTTCTCTTTTAAATTATTAATAATAAATTAGAGAAACGCTACAATAATATCAAGTGACAATTCAAGACAAGGATATGGATTATAATTTTGCTTTAAATAACCGCAACGAACGAGAGCCGCGAGAGACGACCGCTCGTCAAATATATTTATACTCACATTAAAGTTCGGATCAGGCACACGTCGACACGACTCGACTGCGCGCGTCTCCCAATCCGTCCAGTAAACGCGACCCTCCCACTGCGCTAGCGCGAATACGTGGTGCAGTCTCAACCACGGCATATGGTCTATACCAAACATTTAAAGGGAACATCACAATTGTCAATTAATTATACAATATTTGAAGACAATACTACCAAATTCATTAAGATAGATTTAAACACCAAAAGCTTAACTCTGAATACCGTGTAAGGAAGTTAGCTGTTAGAGATTACTCAATATAATATACACAAGAAAACATATATTTGCCAGCAACACCATCTATTTAATATTTATAAAAAATATAAATATAAATACAGATTTATACCTCACCATAGAGAATATTTTTTTTAAATATGCTTGGGATGAAGTGTCAACAAGTAAAATTGATCTCACCTCTTGAAAATAATATCCGCATATGCATTCCATCCAAGTTAACGACAGCTATATAATCCTCTCTCGCATCTGCGAAGAATAGTTCATTGGAAGCCGGTGATAGTGTCAGAGCATTAGGCCATCCAAGACCATTCGACACTATGACAGTGCGACTAGAGCCATCCATGCCAGCACGACCAATGTGCGCTTGTGTACCCCAGTCCGACCAATATAGGTAGCTATGGTATATATGAAAATATTAAATAATAGTTTTTCCATATAACTACACTACTGGTTTATATGAGATTAGTAAAATAAAATGACTTACCCAGCGGACGGTAATAGGGCAAGAGCACGTGGTTCATTCAGCCCTTCTCTTAATATCACTCTTCTGTGTCTGCCATCAAGCCTGGCCACTTCCACCGTATCCGTGCCCTTATCACACCAGTACACATTATGGGCCACCCAATCTACTGCCAGACCATCCGGATTCTGTAATGTAGCGCCAGCGACGACACGAGCTGTACCGCCTGCTACGCCTGTCTCGCCTGAATCAAGGGGTGGTATATCGCTCTGTAAGGGGAATATTTTTGAAATTTTATTCAATATTATAAAGACTAAGTATTGAAGTAAAAATAATTAAAGTTTACAATTCAGTGTTTTATCTTAGCAGTTTTATCTTTTTAAAGTTTTTTTTTATCTTTTATAGTTGTATATCTCGATTAGTATGATTATTTGTTCTTACCTCCGACTGCGTACGTTCGTCTCGACAAAGTCTCTTAATTGAAGACCCAAGTCTGGTCACATCACTCCACAGCAAGCATCCTCGTTCCCATAAAGCATCAAGAGCCACGGCATTGGTTAAGTTGTGAACGAGTAGAGAAGTGCTGGGTTCGCTGGCAGAGTTGGGTTTGAGAATAGATGTTCGACGGATGTAGTAACGGTTAGTAAATATTAAGAATGCATTCACAGCTGTAATAAATTCAAAACCATGTAAACAACTAACAATTGTAAGTAATCATAATTAAAAATATTTTGTGTTGATTTAAAATAAATAAAGTTACGATTAATTACGACTTACGTGATATTGGTGCACAACTAGATCGATCTTCCATTAACTTATATCCTTCAGCGCAGGAACATACATAGCTGCCCAAAGTATTTCTGAAATCAAATGTAAATAATAGTACTTACACATGAGGGTGCCTTTTTGTAGCTATTTTTATATTTTCACTCCCACCTCATAGATTTTGATAATTCTTTCGATCGAAAGTTACATCCTTTCCGGGTAACATAGGCTATGTGGTGTGGCCACAAATATTATAATTAAAAAGATTTCGCCATTAAATGTCATATAGTACCCATTTTATATGTTAGTGATTATTTCTGCAAGTACTAAACCAATTTTGATAATTTTTTCGCCGATAGAAAGCTACGCTATGCCAGAGGACATGATTTATTTAGTGTTAAATATTAAGTAATTATTAAGTTATGTAATTATTAAGACAGCGGGCTTCTTTTTGTGTTAATACGATTTTTTTTACTTATAGAAAACTGTATATGTACTCTTCTCAAATTTCAAACAGTGTTTCCATACATTTTACAATTATTTGAGTAGGCAATTGGCCGTTTTGTTTATATTGATATCGATATATTCGTCATTAATCCCGTCTCTCTTTGTCTCTCTTACCGAGAAGGTAAGAGAGAAGGAAAAAAGGAGAGAGATGGAAAGAATCTTTCAATCATTTTTCTCTTTACTCTCTCTTTCATACATTGTCTCTATTCTTCATCTCTCACTTTCTTTTTCTCTATTTCTGTTCTCTTTTTCTTTTTTCTTGCCTTTTTCCTTTCATTACCTCTCTTTTATGCTCATCTTCTCTCTTTCTCTCTCTTCACCACATTCATTTTTATCTTTTCTCATTTTTGATTATAATTATGATTAAAATAACCGAAGCAAATCGAGGGCAAGCCGCTTATTAATATTAAGCGCTCGACCAAGAAATGTCGATATTAGCAATTTGATGCTGTGGAATTTTTTTAAAGAAATCCTATCACTGACCAAGATCATACCATAAAAATTCTGAGCTGTAAAATTTTGAAGGAAAAAATTCAAAATTTACGTCTATTTTATATGGGAAATCATTATACGCCTTGGTGGAGCTAACAAATTTTCAAGATGGAAGTGAAAATAAAAAAATAATCGTAAAAAAAAGCACCCTAAGACATATTATGTCCCAATTAACATTAGTGTAGTCTCGATAGCTGTAATGTGGTTGTTTATTTATTTCAATTTTAATTGTGATTTTGTACGGTTCTACATCCCATCCATCATCTATCACATGCATTGAATAAATGTTAATATAAAATTTCTACAATAATTTATACCTGCAATGATGGTCGCACGGGTGGTCTTCCTGACACTCATCAACGTCCCTGCAGGCGCGTCCGGCTCGCCGCCACCCGGTACGGCACCAGCACGAATGTCCAACAGGTAGATCGGTACAATTATGTGCACATTCACCATTTTGGAGCAAGCACTCGTTTATGTCTGGTAAAAAATCATGTTGATGAGAATCTGGCTCGAATGAAACCTTACATTAAAGAGCTTATAAAGTTATAGATCAATACTTGATTTACTATACCTACGATAAGAGAACACCACTAGTATAGTCTTTTAAATTTAGTCGATAGTTAGCACAACAAACAAATGTTACTTGATCTTTTTTGTAATAATATATTTTGTTCGTGTGACATTAATAGTGCATTTCATAAAATGAAAGCACAAGTATAAATAAAGTACGTACTACAATGCCATTCATCAGTATAGTCCCCGCAGTCGTCCACACCATCGCACAAAGCGCTACTAGGAACGCATGCACCGTTGCCACACCTCCAACCACCAGCACATTGTTCTCTAGCGCTGGCTACTGCCGCTTCTGCTGCGGATCCGAAGGTGGTAGCAAAAGAGGCTGTAATAAAAATTATTTTATGAGTACTAAATAAGACTAATCCATTATCAAAATAAAACAACACTATGTGCCTAGGAATTGATGTCTTGCAATTGGATTCGATTTAAATTATGAAAGCACTTATGATCTCAATAGTATAGCATTAAGAAAGGTGTAATTGAAACACTGTAGTCTGATATCATTGCAAGATAATATAATATTTCAATATAAAGTAACTTATAGTAGTAAAGATATTTCGTTGTAATTCTCTATTTTTATTAAGAAAAACAAAAATATTATTTTTAAATTAACTTGATGGATTTATAATTTGAGATTGTAGCAATTGTAGCTTACCGCACAACAATGGATCCTCATCAGATCCGGCTCCGTTGCCACCGCCATCCCCACAGTGATCTCGACCGTCACAGACATGTGCTGCGATTATACAGCGACCTCTGTTGCATATGAATGTAATATAAGTATTGTATTACAAGTTCAATCAGTCTAATTGTAGGATAAATCCATCAAAACTATTACTATTAATGATATCTATGAGATTTATGTCATGTCACGTTATTTTAAATAACACTTTATTGCAACACCCAAAAAGTACTAAGAAAATCTTAAAGAAAAGGTATACTGTAGTTTTCAAATTTGTTAACTTATATGGGAATTGGAACTTACTTGCAATATACGGCTTCAGGCTCTCCCGCACACAGTAAAGACTCAAAAGAAGGGGTCGTTGTGGGGGAAGCAAGGGAAGGTGTAGTAGATCCTGCGGAGATTGTGACGGAGAGTGTTGAACAGCCAGGTGGTTCATCTGAACCGTCTTCACAATCCATGTCGCCATCGCAGTATAGACTCTATAAAAAAATATTTATCATTTACATGGTTATTAATATAATTATTACATTACAATAAATAGTGGTATCATTTTCATAATGTATACATAGAGTAGATCAATGAAAATAGTTCATTATCTGTATAATGTAGAGCGTGCCAATTGACGGCTAGAAATTGAAGCTTAATTATTATAATCAAATAAGTATATTAAACTTAGCGGCTAAGATACACACAGTCTGTAAACAAAGTGCAGTAGAAGCACATTTAAAAGCTTTAGGGGCACAGGGGCAGCTTAATTCATCTTCTCCTCGCGGGCAGTCCACACGTCCGTCACAGCGCGCCACTACAGGTATACATGGTCCAGTCACGCCACACGAGAATGTATCAGAGCCACATGCACTTGCATTACGATGACCTAAAATATACAATGAACTACTAAAAATAATTTTAATAAAAAACTTACTGTGCAAAACATATAATATATTTTAATCTTAGACTCACAGATCACAACTACATAATAGATGCCACATTCGGGCGAATAAGTGATTTGTCACATATACGACAAACACCAACTTAGTATTGACCAGTTATCAGACCTGTGCGGACGCGTCCTGATTAGATTTTCCTATACTATAACAATTCTGTTAAATAAGTCCAGTCTAGCAGAGCTCAAGTTATAATGGATTTAATGTTTAAAAAAGTATATTATTCGAATGATTTTTGAAGTGACCAATCAAATCGCATCAGTCCTTCCCTGCGAGGCCCTCACCTTTCTCAGCGAATTTCCACACTTGACACGGAACAAAATGTTCAACATGCGGAATATATTATGTAGTTGTAGTTTAGTTTATGTATTGTATTGTTCATTTTGTGATCTGTGTTTAGACTACAGATTTTACAGTTGTCAAAATGTATCAACATAGAAATCATGTCCGGCATTAGATTTTTTAGGAGAGATTATTTGAGCGTCAGTAGGTCAGTGGTTCACGGTCGATGGGTCGGGGGTCAAATCTCTCTAAAGGTTCTTTCAATGGACATATTCTGCACATTCCTGCGTTCATTGCGGCATTAATGATCATGATAATAATTGGTACATAAGGTACAATCGGTGTCGGTAACGGTACAAAAGGTTAATAAGATGTTAATCTTAATTTAAAATCCGTGTGCCATTACCCAAGAACATTAATAAATTGGTTTATGTATACTCTAGTATAGTGATTATGATAATATTTTATTGTACCATGATACAACATGGGATCGATGCTTCACGTCTATTGTTGAAATTAATGCTTAATATGATCCACCACTTATGTCCAATATATTGATGAGAATGTACAAACCACAGTGCTCTGTCTCATCAGAACCATCAGAGCAATCAGTCCTCCCGTCACAACGCCATGACACAGGAATGCACTCTACTGCACCTGACGCACCAGGACCACCGCATTGGAATTGCTCATTAGTGCATCCCAATATTGGTTGTTCTTCGAATGTCTGAGTGTTATAGCCGGAATCTAATTCGGGGAATATGGTCGTATCTGGAAAGGTTTCCAAAACATTTATTTCAATACTGAGTTTTAAAAAATAACTAAGCAGTACATATTATATAGTATATAATGTCATTTCAATTTTAAATTTATTATGATTAAATGACACGAGTAAACTTATTTTTTTCAACAAAAGCAAATATCTTCATTGTCCCAGGTTTCTCTAGTTAATCAATTACCATTAGGACATTTAACTTCATCGCTGCCATCGTCACAGTCCTTATTTCCGTCGCAACGCATGACGGGTGAATAGCAGCGGTCACCAGAATCGCAACGTAAAGCATTGTCGACACATGTGCTATGAGGGCAATCACGTTCATCTGATCCGTCAGGGCACTGGATACTACCATCGCAACGAGCTGTTATGTCCACGCATGTACTATCATTGCATCTACGTATAGAAAATTGAAATTACAAATTTATTTCGACTATTTATACAATAGGTTTATGGAATGTTATGAGAAATGTAAATATAAAATTAAAGTAAAAAGCAATATGTTACGAAATGAAAATGATTGGGTCAATAAAAAAACTATTAAAGCATGCAAATACAGGGACAAACTTTTTATACAATGGCTTAAAAATAAAAATGATGTTATATTAAGAAAAAGATATAATAAAGCAAGAAATTATGCAAATAAAGTAATAGAAAAGACGAAAAACAACAATATTAAAACTGAAATTATAGCTAATAAACATAATTCTTTGCACTTATGGCGAATACTAAATCGAATTACTGGAAACTCAAAAATGTCTATAGACAGGGTCCTCCGAAACGTCTTCGAAAATGAGAGTAATACTTGTTATGATATCGCAAATAACTTCGCGCATCATTTCAGTAATAGCATTAGAAAAATAATTCCTGATTGTTCAACACCATTGCTTGATAAATCAACCTATCAAAACATAGTAAATGTTAGCATGCGATTTAAGCCGGCTGATTCTGCATCAATTGAAAAAATTATTAAATCTTTGAATTGCAATAAGGCTCCAGGTTTAGACGGCATAAGGGCTATTGATATAAAAACACTGTGCCAAAAAATTAAACTAGTAATTGCTAGATTAATTAACATTAGCGTAGTAACCGGTAAATATCCAGTACCTTTAAAAACTGGTATCATTCGACCTATACATAAGAAAGGCAGCCAAACCAACTACGAAAACTACAGACCTATAACTATCCTATCTACTATAGATAAAATAGTTGAAAAATATCTAAGTGGTCAAATTCATAGCTTTTTTAAATGCCATCAAATAATAACCGAAAAACAATATGGTTTTCAGCCTCAAAAGAACACCACCCAGCTTTTGTCACAATTCACTGATAGTATATACCATCACTTAGACAGCAAAGAACATGTTTTGGTCGTATTCATTGACTATAGTAAGGCTTTTGATACTCTTAGACATAACGCATTGGTTAAGAGCCTAGATAATAATGGAATAAGAGGAAAGCTACTAGACTGGTGTGAAAACTATCTTTATGAAAGGAGTTATAAAGTAAAGATTGGTGAACATTATAGTGATACGGTAAAAGTGACAGAGGGAACTGCACAAGGATCTGTATTAGGACCCCTACATTACCTAACCTATGTAAACAGCCTAACCAACGTCGTAAAAAACAGCGAAATATATCTTTTTGCTGATGATACTTGTATAGTAGCTTCAAGGCCGAATCTCAATGATGCTATCAATCAAATGCAAGCAGACTTTGATCGTCTAGCAAAATGGTCTCACGACGCTGGATTGGTATTGAATTCAAATAAAACGAAACTAATGTATATTAGTTCCAGTCAAAATAGAAGTACCATAAAACCTAAACTGATAGCCCATTCACATAAATGTCTACATGAAAGTACTATCACCAATTCAGTATCATGTGACTGTGATACAATAGAACTTGTAGATAGTCATACCTACCTAGGACTCGTTATTGACGACCGACTAAACTGGAAACATCATATAAACCATGTGTGTGATAAATTAAGAGCTATATTGTCTAAATTCTCAATGATAAAATATAAAATACCTTACAAAACATTAATAATGTTATATAAATCTCTGGCCGAACCAGTAATATCCTACGGATTATCAAGTTACGGCAGAACCTTTAAATCACATCTTGACCAAATATTCACATTACAACTCCGAATTCTTAAAGCGATAGTACCATATAATATAAAAAAATTACACGAAAATGATTATAGAAAGTTATTTAAGGTCTGTAAAATAATACCCGTACACGAAAAAACCCAAATGTCATTACTAACAGAACAATTCTTTAATAAAACTCTTAAAAACACTATAAAAAAAAAGTCCGGAGCTATGAAGACGCGAATAGATTCAGGACCTAAACTTATTTTACCGAAATATGCGAACTTATACGGTAAAAAAACTCTGAAATATATTATTCCTAATTTAATTAACCAAATACCATTATCTTTAAAAGAAGAATTAACAAATAAAAACATAAAATACAAATTAAAAAAATATTTTCAAGAAATCATAAATTCAACGTATAATTAGGTAAAATATTTAAAATTACAAACATATGTTTTAAACTTGGCATACTTATAAAAAATTATATACAAATCTCAAACATGTACATACATACACACCTTATAGTAAAGTAAAATCGAATCAGCCTGTATAAGACTACTAACAATTTTAAAAGAGGGTAATTCGGTATCGCGCTAAAACTTGATATAAACTGTGCATAATCTACCTTCTATTAATTAAGAACCCTCGAACTGTACATGAGTAAACATTATGATGTTAAGTTGTAATCGTATTCTTATTTATTATTTTATTGTTTTTTTTTTTTTATTAATAATGTTAAATATCGACGACACTGGTGTCCGGTAAAACTCAAATGAGTTTATGTTTGACACCTTAAGTTAGCATTTATTAAACGTGTTATTGTATTCCATTGTAAAAAAAAAAAAAAAAAAAAAAAAAAAAAAAGTATTTACGAGGAAATTTAAAACTATTAAAAAAACATTCAAGTTTTGAAAACATTCAAGTTTTGAAGCGCATCGCTTTTATTAATTTTATTGAATGAATAATATATAACCTGATTTAAATTGCACGTTATCTTCCTATTTTATTTTATACACTTATAAAGGAAGGGTGCTTTTCCTATAATACATTAATTGTAAACAATATTACAATTAATTACAACATTTATTATTCAGAACGTAGCTTACTTGTAACTCGTAACGGGACATTCGCAATCAGTCTCGTCGGAACCATCGTCGCAGTCCATGATTCCATCGCACACGCTAGTTGAAGCAACACAGCGCCCGCCGACGCCGCATGAATACGTATCCATGGGGCACACACGAGATGCTGTCAAATATTATTATAGATCAAAATGAGTTTTGAGTTTTGTGTTGTTTAGTTAATAAAACAGTTAACATTAAAAAGAAGGAACTATAAAACAAAAATTCTAATCAGATAAAAATTATACTGAATCCAAATGTAATTTCCACTCACTGCAATAATACAAGTCCTCATCGCTAGAATCGATCTCCCCACTGCAATGTGGTACACCATCACAAACTAGATGCATCGGCACACATGGGCCTTCTGTACATGCGAACATTCCTTCAACACAGGTAGTGCTCGGAGAATCGCCCGCGGAGCACGAATGTCCATCTCGCGCCAACATTCGCCCTTCGTTACATGAGCATGTCGCATGCCCGTTGGAGTCTAGGGAACAGAGCTCTGCGCAACCTCCATTCAATATTGAACATGGGTCGGTGGCACCTTGACAAAAAAATATATATTTAATAATTATTTTACATACATTTAGCTAGCACACATGCATAGAATATTTTCTTTGAATTGCAAGGCAGTGCAGCAATAAATTAATGTATATGATACCTATTATTTACAAAATTACCATAAAACTCAAACGTCAAATAATAAAAATAAAAGGAGATATTCAATCAAAAATAGATATATCTAGCATATGCCTAGTAAATTTTTTCATTCCGTACAGGTTTTTAATTGTATTTTACAGAATTAAACAACAAACATAATAACGAATTAAATTTTAATACGAACGGATCAAAAACAAAGTTATAAAGTATTTGGATTTAATTCCTTTGCATGCTCATATTAATGAAAGAAAAACATGACAAGAACTCACAAGTTTGATGATCAGGTGCAACAAGAATAAGCGCACAAGGTCTCGGGACATCGCTTCTCAAGGCACGCACTGCTCCGCCACCACGTTCAGATGCGAATACGCCTCGAGCCACCCAGTCCGTCCACGCTACCCACCCACCACCCGCAGAAACAGCGAAAGGATGCTCGGTTTGCGAACGGGTTACTATCTGATGGACAAAAATTAAATATTGTCTTCATAACTTAAATTTTTTATTCTCCATTAAATATCGAGTTATGATGACCAAGATACTTTTATTTAACTACTATTTTTTCGTTAATGTTAAAGATCATGTACGTAAAACTACGGTAGAATCTATGAAATATAACGCACTTGTCGATGGGATCCATCATAATGCATCCTCTCAATTTTGTCCAGCCTCGCATCGGCCCAATATAGGAACTTTGCTGCGTGTTCTAACGCAAGACCATTAGGCATAAGAATGTCCTTTGTGACGAGAGCTTGACGTCCTCGCCCACTTACTCTCGCTCGTTCGATGGAGGGACGTGAAGAATTCCAGTTCGTCCAATAAATACGCCTAAAATAAAAACTTAATAATTAGCCAAAAAGGTTACAATTCGACGTAGTAAGAATTTTATACTATACACTTGTTATTTACCAGAACTTTACTCTATTGATTATGTCGAAAAGTTCATGTTATGATATCGGCTTATATGGATATTTATTCTAGTCTAACTTCACCATACTTTTACAACTATTTAAGTTACTTACTTCTCACACGGATCATAATCGATTCCTCTAGGTCTATCCCCAGTACGCAATGCAACCACAGTACGTACCAGACGTGAACGTGAGCTCATTGGCGTACGTAGTAATGCGGGTATGTTAACAGCTCGTACTGCGGCTCGCGTCGCGCACGTCCAGTATAATGTGCGAGTTTGTTGCGCGTACACCATTCCTTCTACAGAACCCGTCTCTAAAATAAATAAATTCCCACGGTTTTACAAATCGTCTTAACATAATCGATCAAATATAATGTAACTTCTCAATCTTGTCTAGCCTTGCACCGGCCCAATACAGGCACTTTGCTGCGTATTCTAATGCAAGACCATTGGGAATAAGAATGTCTTTTGTGACGAGAGCTTGACCTGCTCTCACACTTACTCTCGCTCTTTCGATGGAGGAACGTAACGAGCTCTAACTCCTTCAATAAATAATAAAAGCAATGATATTACAAAAAAGCTTTTAAATTAAAGTTTAAAATTAGATGATATGAGACTTACGCTGAAGCAACACGCGATGATTAGAGCCATTAAAGTAAACAGCGTGTATGGCAGCATGTTGAATATCGGAGTAGAACAGAGTTGCCGAGTCGTACTCGTATGCCAGGGCGATAGCATTACGCAGGAGCGTCCTTAGAGTTAAAAATTTCTACATAAAACTATATACAGGGAAGATAAAAATATATTTACACACACATCTTAAGACTGCTATCTGTTGTTGCATATGCTATAGCTAAAAATATATAAGAAATTAAACTGGAATAATATTAGAGAAAACTTGAAAATAATGGAAAGAAATATTCAAGCTTACTTTCAATCTTGATACGTTAATTCAAATTGTAGCCTATCACCTCGTTATCTATCTGTATTGCTTACAAATTTGTTTTAGCAGTAGGCGATACAATATTAATTCGACAATATAATAGGAATTAGACACAATGACACAAATAATAGGTAAGAACTTCCGACAAGTCTGGTCTGCTATTTAGACGGTTAAGCCGTCTACCGGTGAGAGTAACAAAACAGTGAGATGCAGATATAGCAGCGCAGTAGTGATGTTATGGTCATTATACATAAGTAAACTTACTCATTTTCAATAGGAGGGTATGGCGAATTTAAATCCTTCCCAACGTCAAGATTTATACTGTCGATCATGGTCACTCGTGAATACATCAAGAAAGAAGTATATACTGAAAAATTAATGAGTAAACGTATATTTTCTTCATTTTGTAATAACCTATACAAAATAATCTCGTTATCAAACATCAATTTATGTAATATGATTAAAATGCCAAATCTTTAGTACTTAATATTAGTAATTTAAGTGGAAACTAGTAGTAGAAAGTAAAAAAGGGCAATCGTTGGAAATTTCCAAATCTTAACCTAAACTTTCATTTAATCGTATAATTAATATTTATTAATACTTATTATTCAGTACTTAATCATGTTAAATAATACATAAAATATATTTACATGTACAATTCTTGCCATCAGTAGCAACGTTTCCATGCGGACAAGCGCAACGAGCAGTTTCCCCTGCCCACAAGCAGAGCGCCGCGCAGCCACCGTTGTTAGTGGCACACGGGTTACGAATTCTCTCCAATTTCCTTGTTTGCGCTACGCGAGACCAGATCTGTTCAAAGTTGGTAACGTAATTGATATTATAATTTTTTTAAATACAAACAAAAACATTTGATCTTAAGCAACAATACACTACAGTTAACAACGGAGATATCAAGTATTTGTTTCTTCTAAAATAAATATATACTCACAAATAAATCTTTAAGACTGTCGCCAAGATTTTCTGCTAGGAGTGTATAGTTTGTAATATTAGCAATAGGAGCCATCGCAACACTTCCGTGATTTAACATTCTGTAACAAAATAAGGTCATCATGAATAAACTCGCTAATAATAATAATAATCTAAATTCTAAACTAGTTCTTTAAACTTTCACGATCTGTCGATAACGATTTTACGGTTGAAGGAGGGGAAAAAATCGTTTTAAGAACTAATTTTTATTCATTACGCTAAAGTTCGTCAATAACAAATTAAATCGGCTAACAAACAGAGCAACAAAATATTAGTATAAATAATTTGTTTTTTATTGAATTTGTTTTCGTCTGACAAATATACCAAGTCCCATTTAAACTAAAAGTCGACTAAATCACTGAAAAACGTTTAATATTTGTTAACAATTGGCATAAAAGTTACGCATATAGACGTACAAGACAGAGTCAAAGTCAAAGTGACTGAGTGACTAAGCTGAAGAGTGTGTTTGTTTTAACGCGCTGCTCTCTGGAACTACCGGTCCGATTTGAAAAATTCTTTCAGTGTTAGATTGATTGATAGTTTTATCGAGGAAGGCTATATATCATCATACTAAGACCCATAGGAGCGGAACATTACGCGGACCAAGTCACGCGGTTCGACTAGTTATTTAATAAAAAGAAAAGATGAACATGTATATATGAACATATCTACAATATTTCTTTTAATAAAAAAAATCATAGAGTAATTTCGTTGCTAGGCAAAAGATAACACTGAAAAACGTTATAAAAATAAGATATTATTCCCTGCGTCAGTAGCTCAGTGTTTCGGGATTTGGATTCACGATCGACAGGTCGCTACTGGCGTGGCCCACTCCTGACACAAGCATTTTAGCTTACTAGGAGGGGTAAAGGGAATACTAGTACTATGTGATCCTTACTGCTAGTAATCTTTTAAAAAAATAATTCGAATAATTAGCAGGATTTCATTCAAGTTTTTTTGCAGTACTCGTGATTCAAATTAATATCAAAATCGGTCCTGCATTTCTCAAGTTATGATTTAAATAACCAACACTTTATTTTTGTATATTTTCATCCCCATTAATACCCATAGCCATCACACTTTAATAACATTTAGTGAAGTTGGATCAAGTCAGAATAATTTCGTAAATTAAGTATCAAAATTCATCTATGAGGTCGTTGACAATAAGATCGTGCTTGCAATATTTATCTTAATAATGTTTTATTGTTCATGACATTAGTGTGTTTTTTTAACTTGGTGTGCATTTTTATACACACGTAAAAATCTTTTTGTGACAAACGTAAAAATCTAAAAAATCATTTTTCTAGAACATTAAAAATTTGAGTTAAACTTTTTAAAATATAAATTGTATACTCACGTATCTAACCAGTACACACTCTGTCGATGTAGCGCAAGAGCGACGGGTCTTCTCAATGGCGCTCCGGCCAAAAGGCGCTGTTTAGCACTACCGTCATAGTGCATGCGCCACACGCTCACGTCCCAAGTATCTAACCAGTAGACATATTTTTCCTGTAAGTAACGGTACAGAAATAGTAGAATCACTTTACGTTAATTAATATCTTTAGCCGCCGTTATTTAATAGTGATTGACAAGTCAATACGCTATGACAGAGATGGACATGTATTTTAAATATAGCATCAGTTCATGTCTAACACATTATAAAGAAGTACATACTTAAATTTTGTTTTCGTTGATTTACATAATTTGGAACTACTCATCCTGTTATCAAAATTCATTTGCCGATAAATTATCCTCTAGTAGCTCATATAACTATTAATATTGAAGTTAATATATATAATAGTAGGTAAATCTGTGCGCATAAAAAGTGAATGGACGTTACCTCTACATCCAGTGCAATATCAGCAAGTGCGGTGCCATTGTAAAGTAACGCCGAGTCAGAAGCATCGAGGCGCGCGCGCTCTATCCAACCACCACCAGCCATAAAGATATAACCCTCCCAGGGGTCTATAGCCAAAGCTGTAAAATTACATGTTAATCAGTACTAAAAAGGTTGTTTTTACTATAACTTCAGCAATTCGACACGTAATATAATATTGCCATATTATGACCATATATATCGACTATCATCTTGAATGCATTATTATTTTAACCACTAAGACACAAACGCTTATTCAATGTTTTTAGACCATCAACTTTAGTAAATTCTGATCCAAGTCAATAATCAAATACCACTTACCAGTTACAACAAGCGGATCGGTATCACGCAGCACGTAACGATGTGAGCCATCCAACCTGGCAACTAACAGTAGAGCACGCGCCGCATCACTCCAGTACATATTCCTAGCCACTCGATCTAGGGCGAGTGCAGCGAGTGAGTCACGAGCGCCACTAGTGGCTGCCTGCTGAAGTACCCGTGATCGCTCTGCACCTGTACGACGTGAGCGCCAGCCGATTCCAGCTTCTGGGTCTGCCCAGTAGATCCATTCTTCTTCTGTGTGTATTCAAATGTTAATTAGATGTTATTTATAAAATGATATTAGCATTCAATCCCGAGTTTAAGTAACATAAAAAAAAATATTTACAAAAATTCAAAATATTATAATTAATTATAAAAGTGGTACAAATAAGGTACAAATAAGAGGAAAGATGTAAATATTTACCTGGGTAGTAATCAATGGCATTAGCGCAAGACACTCGCGGTATAGGAGGAAGCGCCTCTTGCGAACTAGATGAATTTAGAGTCAATCCTCGTAGTTCCCAACTCAGGGAATAAACCAATATGTCATCAATTGCTGTAACAGAGAAAAAACATGTACTGAACTATTATAACAAACAAATTAATTATAAAACAAAGTGCGTGTTCTAGTTCAATATGGAACATTCAAGACACCACATTGATTACAATACTCACTTTTAATACTTACAAACTTAGTAATATAACGCATTAAAATACTTCCTAATTAAATAACTGATACTGGACGGATGCAAATTTTTTTTTAGGGTTTCTTGATTTGGCTGATGTATATACACTCAATAATATTAGTCCAAAGGATTCACAAAAAAACTAGAATGAAGAGAAATTGGTACCTCAAAGTTCTTGAACCATTATCTCTTGCGTAATATTTTTAGATTATTTGTAATATTATTATAATATTTATTACTTCATACCTATGCACCTTGTTCCCTTTTGCGTGTATCCTTGCGCACAACGACATGTGGAACGAGTGTCAGATAGAGATAGACATAAATGCGCACAACGGTCGCGTCGAATTGCACATGCACCTCCATTTTTTTGTTTTGACCCATCGTAAACAACCAAGGAGATTATCCCATCTGTCAAATAATATTTTTATTATAACAATATCGAATAATTTAATAAACTTTTACGACATATTGTAAAGATCGAATATATAGAAAACTTCTATTGATTCTAATTATAAGAATAATAATACAATAACCCCAGTTTTATTTCCCCTAGTTCGATTAAAATTGCTTAGTACTAACTAGTAAAAATCTCAATATGAAATATAAGTCTCGTAACATACCAGTATCATTTCTCAACAACCGTGGGCTAGAGCAGTCATCTCTGTGACAAGCTCGCAAAGCACCGTCAGAAGAGTCGGCCCACAAAACCTCTCCCGAATATATATCTAAAGCTGCAGGTCGTGCGCCGATCGCAAGTGGCAGCTATAACATATTATAATCTTATTTAAATGATCGAGAAAATGAAACCAATCATATAATAGCACTAATTAGTATGTAAAAATTTATAGGCGCATATCCTATGACCTAGCCTTAGCTCTAATTCGCGAGAAATATAATATGTTACTATAACTATAAAGATAAAATAGTTAACTTACTATAAAAGGTTTTTCCGTTTTAAGGTCTAAGTATTGTATAGTCGCCGAGCCCTCGTTGACCCAGTACAGCCGATTACTTTCTATATCGATTCGTAAGCCTGTGGGGGAAAATTAATTAAAGTAGATCCATATTAAGTCGGTCAATTTTCCAACAGATTATTTATGGTACTAAGTTATGCAATTAAATACATAATTATTAAGTCTATATAATCAGAGAAGGCTAGATAAATAGTTCTGCTTCTGGTTGATTTATAACAAATTAAATATATGTTTATTAAAACGTGGGGAATTTTTATAAATTTAAAACATTTGTAACTAAAGGTGTCACTGTCAGCAATGTGATTTATATGTACTTACTATTAGCAACAGAAACATGCGAATCATTCACGGAATTGAGAAGTTCTCGTCGCTCGCTGCCGTCGCCGTTAGCCACTTCTATACGTTCTATGTTATCACGTACTATCGCCCAGTAAAGCTTTCCTCTGTGTATAATTAATATATTATTCTATGATTAACCAACAGTATACTTTATACAGAATATATTAGCCACCATGCTGATTATAACACCTGTTATTGTCCTCGTTCTGCGAGTTCATTATTCATACGTTATTTTCAGTAATGTAAGTGTACTACGACTGAAATAAAACAAGTTTTGTTTACAACCGATTTACATATATCCAACTCACTGCAACGGATGCACCGCAATGGACTGAAGTGCTGTCATATCTGGCAACAGCGGCGTGGTGTACTCTCCCTGCAAGCCGCTAGCGACAAGTTTGCCTCTCGACACATAGTATAGCACACGCGCCGCCCAGTCCAATGTTAAGACGCGAGGCGCTTCAACTCCACTGTCTGCTACCACTTGGACGCCAGCACCACCAGTACCAGGTGCACCAGTACCAGGTGCACCAGCACCACGGACGTCTGCACGCTTAATTTCATTTGTCTGTAATCATAGCAATTTCTATCAAATAAAACTATGGAATTATTAATATTTTGTAATATATTATGTCATATTAAATTAAAATCCTAAAAAGGGATTTATATCAGTATTAAAATTACTACACATTGTTTAAAAATATGTGTATAATAATGTCAGATACGGCTTTAAATTAGAATTTTTATTCATCTAATCGTCAGTATTATAATCATAATATAAGTGTTGTACTGATGGGGTAATAGTGTAAAAAAGTGTAAAAATTATGACTTACATCCGTATCTGCCCAGAACAAGGCATAATCACTGGCAAGGACATGTAACGCCTGCGGCGTGGCTAGCGCGGGTCCCGATAGAGTAGGTAGCGTGTGCGATGCGGGCTGCGCTGGAGAGAGGCCACGAATCTCGCCCGCGCGCCCGATTACTATGGCACGCTCGTGTACTGAGTGACAAACGAATTTTATTAAAAAAGGTGAACTTATGTTATTTAGTATGGTTATAATTCATTTAAAAAAAAATGGTCTTATTTAAATAAAGCCTGATCAAATTGGCTTTGGTTGTGAAAATTACTGATTAACAGTCGTAGCTTTAAAGTTCGTTTCTAAAAATATAAATTGTAAAATGACTACTAACATTTATAAAAAGGATTTGTTTGAGACCCTTTGTTGGTTGTGTATACTTAGTTTAAAGAGATATAAAACACTTATTTTTAAAGGTTTTTAAATTTTATACCCCTTTGGAAATTAAACTTTATTTTAAAATATATTAAATGATTATAAATTATTTTTAGTTTCCTTTTTTTATATAAAATATATTTAATTAATTCTTACCTTCGCATGTGCGATTATCTTTGGCCAAACGCATTAGATGTGGGCACGCACAAACACGTTCTGTTGCAGAATCAATAAGACAGAGATGCGAACAGTTTCCATTACCCATACATGGGTTCATTTTACTCGGCGGCTGTCGGCTTGGATGAATAACCTTGAATGTAGGTATTATTATATAAGATACATTTAAATTTATTAACACGATTTCTCAATATGGAACAGAAGAACTACAAACGGATTATTTTTTTTAAATCAATAAAAGTACCTTAACATCAAACGGCTGTGTAAGCGTCCGTTGTACAAAAGCAACTTCAGATCCATTCCATTTGTTCGCGCGTACAACACTATTAGTCCGCCAGTCAGTCCAGTATACGTGCGATTCAAATAGCGTGACTGCAAAAGGATGTGCCAGCGCTGGATGGTGGCGAAGTACTGCACGATGCCCACGTCCGTCGTAGTCCGCTGTATGTATTGAGTCTGACCGTGCATCCACCCAGTAAACTCGACGTGCTGGCAGGTCAAGTGCTAGGCCGTTTGGCCAGGCCGCACCTAAAGTATAAGGTAACCGTTTATTATGATATAAGTGTTTCAATAAACTATTAACATCTATCTATTAGGTTTATGTACAATTTTATTACCTGTGAGAGCACCGACTCGTATAGCCACGGTTCGGTGTCTACCTGCTAGAGAAGCGCGTTCAATGCGCGGTGAAGATGCTTCCCAATCGCTCCAAAACATGTAACCTTATAAAAAATAATTTAATTTTACACTCCCAATTCAAATAAGCAATAAAACTTCCCGAAAACTGACAATGATATAAGAACTTACCTACACTAGGATCCACAGCAATAGCTCGCGGACTGTCCATATCACCAGCAATTAGTGTCCGCCGATATTTACCGTCTGCACGTGCTACCTGATAAAAAGTAGTTTTTCAAAATTTATAGACATAAAAAATATTATAAAAACATGTTAACAAGAAGTACCTCGATTTGATGTAAATTACTCTCCACCCAGTAAAGGTTTCCGGCTACCCAATCTACTGCTAGACCTTCAGCCGTTGACAGACCTTGCTGCACAACCACTTCAATTCCACTTATAGCTGGATGAAATAAAAAAAAAATTTAAGTTTTCTAAAGCATTCATATAAAAACGTTTTCGGATATCCGAATAAAAATATATCCATAATCGATAATTTCGGATAGGAGCGGAGTCTAAATGATGCATGTTATGAAAAGTTTTTTCGAATTCGAGTTCGAGCCAGCCAACAAATAGCCCACTAGCCACGCGCCTTGCATTGTTTAATATTAATTGTTCATTACTAGTCAGTTATTGTGAGACTACGTTACATTTCACATTTAAAAACTTACTTGTGAGCGCTTGGAGGAAAATGACTAATAATTTATATAAATTATTAATAATTGTTTATATTTCAGCAAATTGCGTATTAAGTCAAATGTAATATGGAATTTTTTTAATCAAGTAAATGCACATTTCGCAAAATGTCAACAATGTGGTAAAAACTTTTCAATGAAACCTATTTGTATTTTACTTTCAAAATCTAATAACCGTAACCGAAACTAACGGATAATCCGAAATATCCTTAACCGTATCTGAAACCGATATAATATTATTCCTTTATCCGTATCCGTATCCAGATCCGAAATTTAATGTCCATAACATCCCTGGTTTTTTCTATAATATATTATAGGGTACTTTTATTGCGACTATTTTTTTCTTTCGCCCCTATATCAAAATTTTGTGGAAAATACCTAAAAAAATGATTATATGTATAAAAACATGTAAAGGGAAAGCGATTTTTTTGTTGTTTATGCACTAACACTAGCTTACATACCAAATTTCAGCTTTTCAGATGTACGGGCTGAGACGCGAGCCTGTACAGTTTTTTATTTTGATAGATATTTTTAATACGAGAAGAAATGATAATTCCAAGGATCCGAATTAATGTATCGTTTATTGCTATACTTAAAAATTTAAGTTAATTGATGTTTTTTATGATAGACTTAAACTAATAAGGATAGGTATGTTTGATAAATTGATAAAACGTGATAGAGGTAAAGTGCTGACGCCGAATCGCAAGCGGTTATGTATGGTTTAGCCCGTACACCAAGATTTCAGGAAGTACTCTAAAATTCTGTTGATCATCAGTGAATATAAGAGCTATGTAGTAACTTTATATGGATTCGATTGGTCAAACTGGGAACAACTAATATATCTTTAATGTATTAGTAAATAGAATTTTAATATGAATTAATAATAATATTCAATTAATATATTAAAAAATAGAAGGTTATAATTAAAGTGATAGAATAAAACATTATTTGTTGTTATGTGTGGTATTACCAAGAAACAAAATATAGAAAAGCATAATTTATCTATATCTATACTATTATATAAAGAGGAAAGATTTGATTGTTTATATGTTTGTATATTTGTATGTTTGTTTGTTTGTTGCGAATAGCTCGAAAAATGCTGAACCGATTTTAAAAATTCTTTCACCGATAAAAAGCTACACAGCTCCTTTCCGGGTAACACAGGCTATGTGGTGTTGCCATAAATATTATAATTAAAAAGATATGCCATAACCTGGTCATTTTGTAAATTGAAGGGTTTCTTAGGAACTACTAATCCGATTTTAATTTTTTTTTTCAGATAGAAAACTACACTTTTTGTGAGTGACAAATGTGATTTAGTGTTGCCATATACATTTTTTAATTAATAGAATATGGCCATTTCGTTGTTAGTAATCCGATTTTGAGAATTCTTTCACTGATAGAAAACTACACTTTTCGTGAGTGACAAAAGTGATTTAGTGTTGCCATATTCTATTATGACCATTTTGTTGTTACTAATCCGATTTTGAGAATTCTTTTACTGAGACAAGTCTATAGTATTTCCGTCTCTCTTCCACTTATATACTATCATTCTCTCTCATCCTCTCTCTTTTTTTCTCTTTAATATTTATCTTCATCTCTGTTCAGAATGCTCAGTCTCTGCTCGGTTTCTTTCTTTCGATAATATCTCTCTCTATCCTTTATTTATCCAATTTTATTTTTGCTCTCTCCTCTCTCTCTTATATTATCTTGCGCTTTACTTTTTCTTTCTATCATTTTTCTTTTTATAACTTTTTCTCACTCTTTCTCTTTTTGCAAATAATGAAAAACTAAAAAAATTACAGAATGACAAATTGAGGACATCAATTATAATATTGCTTTAAATACCCGGAGCGAAGCGAGGGCAGGTATATACTAAATATCTCTACAGTATGCTCCAGCGTCAAAGTGAAAGAGCTTAGTGATTTTTTATGCGATGCGTACATATTGCAAATCTACTCATTGTTAATGGATAATAGTGAAATAGCCTTTTACATTCTACATTTAACATGGATTTCCGCAAGCGAATAATTCTATCGAATAAAAAATCATTACCGTCTCCTCTGAGTGTCCCGCGATATATGGCATCATCGAGTACGTCAGTCCAGTAGAGCTGCACTACATCACCGTCGCGTCGCCAGTCTAACGCGATTGTGTTCTTCAATGAGGAGACGAGAGCACGTGATGTAAGGGAAGGTAGTTCTACACCGCGAACTTCATGACGATTACTGAATACTAGTAATGGTCGCTCTGGTTCTAAAATCATAGTAGCAACAGAATTGTATTGAAATAAGTAAGTATGGAATTGCATGTTATAAATAATGTGTAATAATACAAAAAAAAATGAGATTATTAATTTAATACGTAAATTACTTAGATCATAATTCATATATGTGTACCTGTACTCTTGCAGGTGAATCCATCGTCAGCCAAACGGTATCCTTCATAGCAAGTGCACTTGTATCGATTTTTATGTGGCTGGCATGTCTATAATAACAAATTTTTTATTGTTTATTTGAATGAAGCATTTAATTAAAATTGCTGTAATTGCGAGTTGACCATGTCATGTGTAAATAACTGCAACATTGGCGGCGGTACAATGATTAAAATTGATAAATTGAAAAAGTGAAAGAAAATTATACTGTAGTCAAGCCAAGACGGCCAAAAACACTAATCAAATACGTAAATGCGCGCTGTAATAACCTGACTGCATACGCCCCATCCATCACAAGGGTGCGCAGGCGCACACGTGAAGCCATCGCTTAACAACTGCAACGGTGTCGGACACGAACAGACAGGACCACGAGGTGTAGGGTTACATTCATGTGAGCAAACCGAGACGTTGCACATTGGCTCACCTAGAAAGATTAATACACATACATAACAATATTCATAAATTTTATTATTAAGGTACAGAATAAATACTTATAAAACGATACACCAGATCTTATTACTAAGTTCCTTTTAATTGTTTTATAAAATGTTAAATTTTACCACATCGATCTGCTTCATCAGCACCGTCAGCACAATCCGGTGCATTGTCACATAGTTGTTGAAGCGGTACGCATCGTGTACCATTGTCGCAGCGCACAGCTGGCGCCGCGCAACTGTCCACCTTCTCCGAAGCAGCAGTAGTTGTTGTGATAGGAGTTGTGGTGTGGACAACATTGCAATCAGATTCATCGGATCCATCAAGGCAATCTACCCGAGAGTCGCAGCGGAATTCCTGGAAGGCAAAAAGGACTGGATAAGACTGGCTACAAAAATTAAAACCAAACAAAACTATTAACGGTTATAGTGTAAAACATGTTATATAATGAACAAATATATTCGATCATATATCACGACACTCATCTACTATGACTGCTAGATTATATATAACTAGAGGCCTACCCTCGCTTCGCTCCGGGTATTTAAAGCAATATTATAATTGATGTCCTTAAATTGTCACTCTGTAATTGTATAGTTTTTCATTATTTGAAGTAAGAAAAAGTTATAAAAAGAAAAATAATAAAAACAAAAATAAAAGAAAAGCGACAGATAAAAGAGGGAGGACAGAGCAAAAATAAAATTAAATAGGTAAAGGAGAGAGAGAGAGAGAAAGAGCGAGAGAGATAATCGGAAGAAAGAAAGTGAAAAGAGACTGATCATACTAAACAAATAAAAATAAGAATTAAAGAGAGAAAAAAGAGAGAGCATGAGAGACAATGATAGTATTATATAGGAAGAGAGATGGAAACACTATAGACTTGTCTCAATGAAAGAATTTTTAAAATCGGATCAGTAGCAACAAAATGGCCTTATTCTATTAATTAAAAAAATGTATAAGGCAACACTAAATCACTTTTGTCACTCACGAATAGTGTAGTTTTCTATCAGTGAAAAAATTTTTTAAATCGGATTTGTAGTTCCTGAGACTCTTCAATTTACAAAATGGCCATATCTTTTTAATTAGAGTATTTATGGCAACACCACATAGCCTATGTTACCCGGAAAGGATGTAGCTTCCTATCGGTGAAAGAATTTTCAAAATCGGTTCAGTACTTTTAAAGCCTATTCGCAACAAACAAACATACAAACATACACACATACAAACAATCAAATCTTTTCTCTTTATATAATAGTATAGATAAATAATGTGCAGTGTATATTTACATTGCACATTATTTTAACAAAAAGTTACAAATGACATTTTCACAACTAATTAGAAATTCACTGAACAGAGCAGAATACAGATTTCTAATAAATAGCTTGACATTATTTAGTATATGAACAAGTGAATGAAACAATGAGTGAATAATTCGAATTCAGTATTTCTTTAAACTAAATCGATTACAGATTATATTATAAAAAATGCATTATTATTTGCTACGCGTTTTAAGAATTTCATTTTATATTTTACTAGCCGACACAGCCTCGTTTAGGATATATATATGACCGTAAAATTGTCACCATTAGATTATAATCTATCCCGCCACATTGTAAACTGTCGATAGATCGTGAACCCGTAACGTACTGCTTACAATTCAACGAATTAATTTTCGGTGGATTATAATCTATCGAAATGAAACCGTCAAATGTGAATCAGGATATATTTACCATAGTAAAAAATAAATAGTAAAATAGTTAAAAAAAATTGAATGGTGAAAAGATTGTCTTAAGGACTTGTAACGTCTCTTTAATTTTCTTTTTTCGCTCTTTCATTCTGTGTTTTTTTTCCTCTATTTGTTCTCCTTTTTTCTCTCTCATTTTCTTTCTTTCATGTTAATCTTTTCTCTCTTTTTCCTCTCTCTTTCTTTTTTCAATAGAAAGCTAGACTATTATGGAGTGAAAATTGAGTGGAAATTCAAGAATTTCGATTATACTTATGCTTTAAATACGTAAAATATTACTCACATGTCAGATATCTTTTTTGTTTTATCTGTTACGAAAAAAATCTTTTATGAATTTATAATTTCAGTTTTAGTTTCGAATTCCATCAAATTGTTTTTTTTTTTCTATCACTGCTAATATTTAAATATATAAAATTACAATCTCAAAAAGATTACAGCAGTGTAAAATACAATTAATAATAATAATAGTACTTACTTTTCGTATACATTCCCTATTATTACACTGGAACTCATGGTCTTCACATAATCCATGTTTATCAGTTTCATTTTGATGGGGACTATGAAAAACAAAATCTATTAGTAAAAAAATTAAAAATCAAAATTTACAAAAATATATATTGAAATGTATCACGATAATTTTAGGACAGTAAAAACTTAGAATTAACTGCTACGTTTTTGAAGTTCATTGGCAATTGCCAGGATTAGTCTGTGTCGACGGGAGGAATGTATGACGAATATATACTCTAATAATACCCATGTGCATGACCCCTTCTTCTGGGTTCTGGCGGCGTAGAGGAAGCACAAGCACGTTCGTCTCCCGCGTCGGAACAGTCTGCATGACCATCGCAGACGTATTCCCAGGGCATGCAAGCGCCATTTGAACAATGAAACGCGTTGCTGTCGCACGCTTCATTTACTGTGTAAATAAGAATGTTTTTAAAACAGTGGACAAAACGTTCATTTTACACTAATCGCTTTTTGTAATACATCTAACTTCAAAAGAGTGCTGATGTTAGGCGACTGCGACCGCTTACCTTCAGGTGGACCGCCTCTTCATTTGCACTAATCTACAGGTCAATGTGCAATTTAAATAAATAATTAAGGATATATTTTTACAACAATAGTAACATATTTATTTAAGCATTATAACATAGCATACTGACAGCATCCACTCTCATCAGAGTGGTCCCCAGCGCCACAATCCGATGCACCGTCACAGCGCCAAGCGGCGGGTATGCATCGACGTGACCGTGCGCATGTAAATTGTCCAGAGCTACAAGCAGTATGCAGACAAGCGCGAGCCGTCTCGTCACTCCCGTCCGTACAATCTAATTAATAATATTATTCATTTTAGTTTCTATACATGGACAATTTAAGAATAATTAAGAAATTTACGACTAATAGGTATTAATATCGTTTAAAAATGTATAAATTTTATATATTCAAATTTCATAAATTCTCGTAAAATAAATCAATTAAATTTTTATCTAAAAAAATATATACCTTTTAATCCATCACAGACCCAGTTTTTAGGGATACAACGATTGGAGTCACATTTCATAAACTGATCTCCGTTACATGTAACGTTGGCTGAAAATTAAACATAACTTAAATATTCAGTTAAGTTAAAATATTATGTTTACATATAAATATGATGATTGTAACTGCAAACTCATGTTTACCGCAAGGTCCGGTCGGTGAAGTATTTTCGTCGGAACCATCAGGGCAATCCGCGTCGCCGTCGCAGATAAACGATGCGTCTAGACAACGGCTAAAAATTCAAAATATATTATTTATGTAATAAATGAATTTGTATATATAGTGGTTTGTCCAGTTAATTATAATCTATTCGTATCCAGTTATCAAAAATAAAATTAAAAGAAATAGACGGATTAAAAATGTTTATATTCTGAAAAAGTGTTCATATAAAAATGAGATACATAGACAAATACATTTTGTTTTTTTCTTTTGCTAATTTAACGTACACAAAGTGAGTGTTGATCTGTTTAAATATTAGGATAGTAAACTAATTTTTTCTTCGATGTAGCTTATTTTTAAAGTAATATTTACCCATTTCCACAGTGAAACTGCTTGGCTGGACAGATATTGTCATCTTGTGTTTTTTGTGTGGAGATGCAGCGACGTGCGCCAGGGCCAATCGGCAAGCACAGCTCCGTGCAGCCGCCATTATTATGCGAACACAAATTTTTCCCTAAAAACAATCATTAAATATCATACTTTTAAAACATAATAATCAATAAATACATATATTTTATTTTATAATTATTATATGTAGCCTACAACTATAAGAAACTGTTGATCAAATTTATACATTTTAGATAGTTAAAGTATCCATAAAATTAGGACACATGAGTTTCTTTTCCTTATTTGTAAAACGGAGAAATATATAATAAAACGTTACCAATCCTCGCAGAACCAGAGACAAGTCTTATATCGTATAATGGTGGTGAAAGCGAACGCAAGGTGTCCAAGGTGCCGTTCCCATAAAGACGTCGTACACGACCCGACCCATGCTCACTCCATAGAATCCAGTCTATAAATATAGGATTATAACACAATTAATAAATTATAAGAATATACAAATTTAATATTCTAACATAGAAATTTGCGTACCTTCATAAAGTGCCAATCCATAAGGTTTAGATAAAGGTGAATCAGTAGAATGGTGTGCAACTAACTCTCGCTCGGCTCCTGGCACCAGCTCTCCCGAACTTGTCACACGAATGCGCTCAATTTTATTTAGATATGTGTCACACCTACAAAGTAAAATATAAGGTTGCTTAATTCTCATAGATGACCATAATTTAGAAAATTCTCACCCATCACTAATTTAGCCTATACAGGTAATAAAACTTTTTGTTCCCACTGAATAAAACAGTACCTTAAATTAGATTAAAGATCTAAATAATAATATATTTCAAATGTGCCCCCCTAGAGAACGACCTTCACAGTCATGCGTAATCTATAATAACCTTGTGTTACCTTATAACACAATTTTTTATGAAAATTCATTCGCAGTTGAAGGTGTTCGACTCTGGAATTCATTACCAAGCAGCATCTACAACGCTAACCCAAACACTGCTGTTTACAAACTCAAACTGAAGCAACACTTTCTCTTAATTAAATGTACAATTAAATATTAATTATTTGTTATCTTTCGTGCCTACACCACTTTTAAATGATTTTTTTCGAGGTTTCTGGAAGTGATCTCTTTAAAGAGATAAGTCATCCTGTGTACACAATATTTCGTATTATAAAATGTTTGTATTATTAAATTAGATTTTAAGGTGCATAAATAGAAAAATAAAAATAAAATTTGTTACTTAACACAATTAATATTTTTTTAAATTAACTATCAAGTGCCACTCAGGCATTCTACAGGAATAAATAAATTTTTTTACTTAATCAATTTTATCTCTTACCAATACAAATAATGTGTCTGCAAATCAATGACTAGTCCATTAGGCCAGTGCAGGTCAGTGTCAACGAGTGTGCGTCGTCGCGACGCGTCCATAGCCGCAGCCTCAATTCGTGCGCGCGCGCCCAGAGCAATTGTCCATACTGACCAGTACATTACTCTTTATGGAAATAAATTAGTCTTATTGAATTCATCTGGTTAGTAATTGTAACTTCCTTAGTAAAAGTAACAACACTGCATAATATAAGAAAAAACTACATTGTAAATCTAATTAAAGTACAGTTCCCAGTTAGGGTCCTAGTAGTAGACATTCTTTTCGCTTACTTTCTTGGACTCTCAAAGTAACTTTTTACTTAAGTACTCAATACATAAAAAACACCATTCTTGTCAGACAACTAAGTATATGTAGATGTTTTAACCAGTACTGTACGAGTAGTAGAAACTAAAATTTCATTACCCATTAGCGGGGTCTATCGTTATAGCCCGTGGGTGAAAGTGCTGGTCTTGAAGAAGCACGCGGCGAGCTGTGCCGTCTAGACGAGCTACACTTACACGACCTAGCGCATCGTCCGTCCAGTATACGTTTCGACCTGTAACCATAACAGCTATCTGTAATCACTATAATTAATAAAGAAAGCAATAGTAATTTAATAAATTAAGCAGTTTTGTGAATTGTGACATTATTAGAGCGACTCGACTAAACTCGGTAGATATATTCCTTCAGATTTCCAGAATAACCAAACCGAAGGCTGTAAGTTCTATAATGTATAAGAAACGCTGTTGTTATAGTAGAAAATATTATAAGAAGGAAAATTACTCATCCAATCAATCACTAGTCCTTCACAGTTGTCGACTTCGTCACCGATAAATACCTCTCGTTTGCTGCCGTCAAGTTTCTGACGAATGATTTGGTACCTGTCAATAGGATAGTTTTCACTAAGAATAAATCAAATGGATTACAGTTGTTTACTTACGACAAGCATTAAAATTTATTCAAATATTTTGGCTAAGTTAATTAGGCTAAAATAAGCACTCTGTCATATTATGATGATAAACAGATTGGATAGCACGACACTATTCTTGTCGACATTTTCAACAAGTAATGAGCATGCAATAATAGTAATAGCAATTTTTTTACAAATCATACAGACAATAATCAAATTATAGACCATTGTAAAAGTTTTAAATAAATAGAAAACAATCAAATAAATTCATTTATTCCCATGTTTCAATGGCGCGTATCCATATTTTGCTTAAATATCTAACTTGACTGCCCTTTACATTTGTTTGTGTCAATGGCAAGTTTACACGTCAGTTGTTTAATATGTGCTTACATTTAGGAATACTTACTTATGCACATCACAGTAATACAACATCTGTGTGTCAAGATCAACATCAGCAGAGGTTGGTCTGGAAGCGTGCGTTGCAGGTGAAAAAGGTTCATCATCCCCATGGCCCGAAAGTACTATGCCTCCGATAAGGGCAGGGGCGCCGCGGGATATGACGAGATAGCTGTCCATTTCTACACCTGTTATTTATATATACGTAATGTTAAAATAGCAAAATAAGCATCATGTTACATATTCAGAAGTTGATTTGACTTTCTTTGTTCATATATAAAATTTGAGACTGTAAAAAAGTCTCTTTCGATTAAATATTATATATGAACTTATAAGGTTAATATTATAAAATCATTAACATATTTACGTTCGCAATCCTTGTGTCCCACAAGCCGATATCCATTTTTGCATACGCAGTGCGCATGCGGCGTCACACCTCGGTACGCTGTGATGCAAACATGCGCACAGTTACCTTTGTTTGATCCGCATGAATGTTTTACTGGGGACAAAATGTTGGTCTAGACAATTATTGTATTCAATGATAATTTAATTAAAATAGATTATCATTACAATTGATTACAATATGTAATTGAATTACCAAAAAAACTTTGTTTAAATACTGCGTTCTCTTATTGAAGTCGCATACTTCCCTAACCTTATAAAAAAGCGCCAAAGTAACATTCATAAAATACTATTTTTTCTTCATCAATTATGCTGTTAGAAAAATGCGTGTTGTTTTATTAAATTCGCATAAATTTCGGTGCCATTTGTGTTTTTGTCTTCAAGAAAATTTTAAGGCCAGACGTTACGGTATACGTTTTGACCCATTTGCTTCAAAAACAGCATCACTTGTCGAATAGAAAATCCAATATATCATATCAATTGACAATGTAATAACTAGATAATAATAATAATAATTGTTAATTACCTATAGGTTGTCTTTGTCGATGGTAGACAAGCACAGCGGTAGGTCTGCCATGCAGCAGTAGATCGGTGCGACGTCGCTCCCGACTGTAGCGTGATACAGCCGATACACTACTGTTCCGCCATGTTGGTAAATAAAGTGTATTCTCTAATACTGAGATATGTTCTAGTCGCTGGGTCTAGAACAAGTACAGGACTATAGAATATTATGAAATGTTACAGAAGGAATTTACTTATCATGTTGACATGTACTGTTCCAACTTAAATTAAAGCGTTAATAGCAGTAACTTCGGTATATCTAATAGTTTCTGGAATTATAAAGATAAAACTTACATCATAGCCCCGTCTTACTGTTGCTCGTCGTTTTCCATCATAGTCAACTCTTTCAACGCATTCAAGATAAGCATCAACCCAGTAGAGCAGTCTTGCGCCGGGATCTACGGTCAATGCTCCAGGGTAGACGAGTTTCATGTCTGTCAAAGCTAGCGAGTTAGAGCCACTTAAACTCGCACGGTTGATTGAAGGCGCTTCTGTTCCCCATACACTCCAAAACATGTATCTGGATAATAAGGTATCGTTATAAATTATGCAATTAAATATTATATGACTTAGTTCTGTTGTACTAATAACTCTTACTGTCTTAAACTCCTTTAACTATACCTCTCACTATGTTTCACGTTCTTGTTTCTAAGTTACATTTGTTTATATTTTTAGTGACATCGCCATTTATTGTCTTCCCATTTCAATTAAAATAAACAGATATTTTATCTCTTTATAATTTTATTTGTTTTTTTTTTTTTTATATACATCTAACAAATTCATGTGTCATTCAAAACAAAATACACCTTTTACAGTTGTAATTTAGACAAAAGTAACAGTATTTGTATATTTTTTCTTTAATCATTTAAAAATTGACAAAAACAATAAAGCAAGATTTTATATTGAGTATTATGAAACAACAATATATTTTTATTTTTTTAATAGTTAAATCATAATCACCCCGCAGTAGGATCAAGAGCAAGACTTCTTAGTTTCCCCAGACCCGTATCAAGCAACAGGCGACAATATTGAAGTGTGACGTCGCAAACTGCTACTAACTCACGCGCACCGTCTGCTATATACCAGTTGTCTGCGATCCAGTCTATTGCTATATGATGAATCGCTGCGAGAATCAAAATAGAGATTTGTTACTTGTTTAATAATATAAACCGAAAAGGCTTTTATTGACAGAAAGCGATAAAACAGTAACTGAACATAATTTTTATACTATGTGTCAATACATTAAATCTTATAGAAAATCCATTATTTCCATTTTTATTGCTTGTCAAACAATTTCGCAGCTGACATATTTGTTTTCTACTTTCAAGCTCGTACTTTCAAGTAGCTAATAATAATACTAACAGTTTAGATCCGGAAAAGGGTCTGGTATAGGAAGTGTAGTGCGTTTGGAGAAGTCGTCCGCGTTCACGCACACAAGCCCCGACCGACTTAAATTGTGATGCACGTAACAGATGCTCCTGAAAAATTTTGAATTCTTTATTTATTTCATTTATTATATCATTAACTGCAGAAAATAGTAAACTGTAAACTATGAAGAAATGTTTAGCAATTTTGGAATTGTGTATTATTTAGCAGTAACGATTTTTGTCAATCATCTATTTCTAATATGCAAACATCTTAATTATATCAAAATAATTTTAATGACAAGAATGTTTTAATTGAATTATCTTCTAGATCTGTTAAATTAAATAAAAAGTAAACCTGTTAGTATAATGAAAGTCGATGGCGCGAACGTCAAGCGCAGCAAGCGAATAATTCTTTTTCGGTGGATTAAACCACGCCCGCTCTACGCCGCTTTCTGTCGCTACAATAAGTGACAGAGGTGCACCTACTGGATCTGTATAAGAATGTTTGTTTTTTAAATCTGTTTACACTCTTAAAAATGAAAAACTAATACAAATATAATCCCCTTCTCGCTCGATGATAAGATATTGACTTGAATCCTTTATTATCGTACGTTAGAAAATATATGACATTGTTTTTTAAAAGACATTCAATAATATTACTTTAAGAATAAAACTTTTTAACGACTTTATTCATAAACAAGCTAATACAAAAGGAATACCATTAACAGCAGCACAGGATCTCTTATCATCTCGCAATATATATCCGTCAGAGCATGAGCACGAGTATGACCCCTGTTGGTTGGTACAACGCTGAGAGCAGGCGCCTTCCCATTCACATTCATCACTATCTGCAAGAAAAAAACAATAGTCCTTTATAAATTAAAAACTGTAATATCTGTTTCTAACAGCGGCCTATGTAAGATTGATGTATGGGATGAAATCCTCTCTCATGTCAATAATTAAGAATAAATTAGAGATACATTTTTTATTCTTTACATAAATATATTTTTTTAGCAGAGCGACTAATGCCACAAGACATCACAGTAGTTGGTATCCTGGGATCTTACTAGATTTTTTTTTTGTACGATGATAGAATAGTTATTATAGTTTTTATCTTGTGGGTCCTACAACTTACCTACACAATGCCCATCTCGTGGTTCGTACCCAGGCGGGCAGTAACATGCTACTCCTTCGTGTGTTGGCCGACATGTATTACAGCCGTGTGTGACAGCACATGACGATTCCGTAACTGAAAATATATAATAAAAAGATTAAACCCAACTATATAACGGTGCCTTAGTGATTTCTAAGATATCTTCTATAATATATAAAAGAAAGTCGGGGTTGTTCGAACAATTATAACTCGAGAACTGCTGGACCGATTTTCATGGTTTTTGATTTGCTGTATTTGTCTCCGTCCTGAATAGTAGTATAACTACGTAAAACATTGTAATATTGAGAAAACAATAAAATAAAAGAAAAGAATAATTTTCGGTACAAAATGTTGATGGGTTTCTCGTCGATAAGGCATTCATTGACTGTTAGGCGGTGCAAAGTTCGCCGGGTCAGCTAGTTATTTATATTCGAATAACGTTTTTATCTTTTCCTAATTTGTTGATCTTTAAAAGACTATAGAGTGCCAAACACCCTTACATCAATAGAACTAAATGCGTACAATATAATATCTTATTCAAATCTGACAGCACTTACAATTATTGCAGATATCCCACTCGTCACTCCCATCAAGGCAATTTCGTTTGCCATCACAGAAATGGTAGACTGGTATGCAGTTGAAATGACCATCTTCTGGAGTCGCACATCTCGCCCATTTTCCCCAGCATTTGAAGTCCTTTTCACCTGGAATTTATATTATTGTTGTTGAATTATTCTTTCTTTGTCAACATGTTAACTAATACTTGATTGCACCTAATGTAACCTTTCTAATACCCTAAAAGTTAAATTTTAATTAGAATAATTAATATGAACCACATAGCGTGTAGCGCAAATGAAAACATAATATGTATAATAATACACATTACATTTTCATTTGGTTTGGTTTTAACATAAAACATAAATTCTCAATAGAAATTAAATGTAATAACCAAATGTATATATATAGTTAATTAACTCATACACATGTAAGGATCCTCATCGGAGGCATCATGTGGTCCACAGTCAGCGTCGCCATCGCAGCGCCAACTCGCTGCTATACACAGTCCGCTTCGCACGCAGCGAAACTGTCCTTGGCCACATGTTGTATTGAATACTGAAAGAGAGCGCAAGTTATTAACAAGCCCTTTTTAAAGAAGAGGAAGATGAATTATAAGCCTGGAATAGCAGATTGGCTGTAAGTATGATAAACGACCAAAAATGTGGGTAAAATAGAAATTAAAAAAAAACGCCGCTATTTTGTCAATTTTTGATTTTTTTTGACCGTATGTCATTGTACGGGCAATATCTTCTAGTTTAACGAGGTTTTTTTTAGGTTTCATCCACGGAGAAGACCGAAATCACTGCAGCAGTAGAAGACCTTTTTTTAGCGCCGTCGGAGATCGCGTGTAACTCGAAAATACTTTATTTTTTTCTTCAAAAATTTTGTGTGAAAAATACTGTGTATTTTTTTAATATGTATAAATATACCCTTAAAATTTTAAAACAATTGATTCAGTAGTATTATTTTTTAATTTCAAAAATCGCGTTTTTTTTTAACTGTCACGCTACGTGTACCCCTTAAAAACGGCAAATAAGCTTTGTGATTACTTTATGAAAATTGATCCATCTATGGAACGAAGTCTTATTTTTAATTTCTCTTAGTCTTACTGCTGAATATCAGTCTGTATTAAAGGAGCTTTTAAAAACTACTAAGCAAGAAACAATACAAAATTATTTAAATCATTGCCTAAACCTGAAGATAATATTTAATTACATAATGAATATAGGCAAAAACTTCAATTAAATTGAAAGAAGAAAGAATTAAATTGTTTTTTTTTTGTATATTTGTATTTTATTATTTCACCTAGGAACGTATCCCCTATGACCCCATATAAATTACCATTCCATATTCACGGTTTCTGTATTCGCGGCATATTTACGGAACCAATACCGCGCGAATAAAGAGCTTTTACTGTATCTTAAATCACAAACATAAAAATTCCGTCAAACTGCTAAACAGTTTGTTGAAGGCTTTTTCTCTCAAATATATTAATTGAAATTTCGTGCGTGATTTATGAGTCATGTGGCGTAAAAATAATCGTGATGACATATTTGTAAATAATCTGCAGCAGACATTCACAAGTCGTAATTGAAACAGTTTATTTAATCAGCCTTATGATGACCCTAAATTCATTCAATTTGGTGAATTTTCTCTTTAGTTATATAAATTATAATACTTACTGCAGTCTATCTCATCAGATGCATCTGTACAGTGCGGGCGTCCGTCGCAACGCCACGCAGTTGGCACACAACGTGACCCATCCGTGCATGCGAACTGCTCATTGTTACACTTCAACACGCTCGACAATTCTTCACCGGGTACACCTAAAACAAAAGTTTTATTATTTAAGAAAACTCAATATATATGTCAAAACAAACTAATTAATTAAAATAACAGAAACCATAATTTTTATTTTAATGGTCAATTTCTTTAATACCAGACGATATATCTCGAGTTTTACCCGTTCAGATAAACCTTTGAGGTTAGCTGGAACTGACGCTAAACCTGTATAATCATCATCATCATAACAACCCATTAATGGCTCACTGCTGAGCCGGGTCTTCTACTCATTCTGAGGAGGGTGTTAGGCGATAGTCTACCACGCAGTGCGGTCTAGCAGTCTTCACACACCTTTGAGGACATTAGGGGACTTTTAGGAGTGCAGGTTTCCTTACGATGTTTTTCCTTCACCGTTAAAGCAAGTGATATTTAATTGCTTAAAACACACATAACTCATATAAGTCAGAGGTGTTTATCAAGGATCGAGCTCGGGCCTCCCGAGTAAGACATCAATGACTTTACCACTGGGCTATCACTGCATTAGACGTTTGTTTGACTAAAATTTAAACGAAGATACAGTGAAATGTAATGCAAGGCCTTACGACTTGTGATGCTTCTTGCGATAACTGGCAACTTGCCGTAAATGATGAGTTCTCGATAAACTCAAAAACTACTGAACATCATGTTTTTCACCAATAGACAGTGAGACATAATGGGAAATCTTTAGCTGTATAATTGGTTAGTGTTAATTAAAATGCTTAAAATGTACGAAAACACCTAATCCATTATAACCTGATGACGAAAAAAACATGGAGGCATAATATGCTCTACTAGCCGAGCGAAGCTTATCTTTTTTGATGCACAAACTTGACTGATTAAGAATGAAAGTAACGTAACTTTGCACGTAAGTTTGGTAGACCACGAATTTCCTGTTAGTGATATCAAGTAACCTGTTCAACGGGTAAGCTAATATGAGTAATCCTTACCCACCTAACTCTAAAGAACTATAAATATGATCTGAAAAATATATATTACTAACTATCGACATAATTTTAATTACACTAATAAATCTAGTATTATTATAGAAAATTACATTACTTCTCACTTACAAACTTATCATTAGAAATATTATTAATAAATATATAAAAATTAAAGGACGGAATAAAATACAATAAATAGTACACTTAAGATACATGTCTCTAATATAATTTGTAGAAGTTTCATCAATGAAATTATTATTTCACTTATCATCACACAAGGCATGCAATCAATACAGAAACTGTTCTTGACAACAGAGCGCATCTTCTTTAACCCTAGATAACTTATCGAAGTCTGAGCACACAAACGCACGCATTGTCTTGCATACTTATAGATAATTGCTATTTTAAGTGCATACTTGCAGACTGTACTTTGTATATATTTTTCTTTAAATTAATTATTAAACATTATCATTAATTAATTACTGAGCTGTTTTATTTGAATTTTATTGTTGTTTTATTAAACTGTCCCCCGACACAACGACGTTTTTCATATTTTTAAATCCTTACTAATATTATTCCTTAATGCAGAAGTAACCCTGTCTGTCTGTCACGCTTTCACGCCAAAATTACTGAACCGATTTAAATGAAAATTGGTAAACAGAAAGTCAAGAGCCTGAGAAAGGACAAAGACTACTTTTTAATGCGAAAAAAACGTTTGTGAGGGGGTGAAAAGGGGGGTTGAAAAATTGTATGGAAAGTATCGTCATATTTAGGGTTAAAAGCTTGAAACTTAATAATAATAAAACACTTTATTGCACAAACAGTGAAATACAATAACGTGAATAATTACAAACATTAACTTAAGCTATAGCATGCAAAGGCGCTCTTATCACTTAAAGTGATTTCTTCCAGGTAACCTGCTGGTCGTACAAAACCTTAGCGAACAAAAATTTTAACTTATTTTGTAGGCTATCGATTCGATATAAATAAATACACTGTGTAAATTGTTTAGGAGTTGAGTATCCCGCAGACTACTCGATGCTGCAGCATATCTTAACATCAGCTGTCATAATATTGTAATTTAACCAAATTTTTAATCAAACTAACATGAGCAAGTTCTTAACGCTTAAACAAATATCTCATTTCGATTATATGTCGGTCCATTAACTTGGCAACTACCATGCCATTGTCAGACATACAATTACACACGTGATAATTATAATACCCGGCGTAGGGTCACTGATAAATGAAATCAAGCTCTACTAATGGTACGAGAGCCAGATTCAAATTCGGTCAGCCATTTCCTCTCGAGTGAAAATTCGTGTACTGCATAAGGAATACATATTATGATTACTCGAGACCGTCAGCTGCGATTCCGTGGGTGGGAAGCAGTGGCAGCCTCCCAAACATGTAGAAAAAAATAATTTTTTTTCAGTCATTTCCTCCCATTTGAAAATTTGTCGGATTATAGTTTACCTAGTATTTTGAAAGAAAAATAAAGTCGGCTGACCATAACGTGGTGGAATAAACGTCAGCTGGCTAGTTGCTTGAACATGAATCATTTTGATCTTTTTATAGTAAAATCAGTTACATTTAAGTAGCTTTTTACAAACAGGAGTTTCGTGAGTGAATGAATGGAGTCAAAGTCAAACTTTGATTATATCACAAATTCAATGAATTGTAGGCTTCAGTTAACTTTACTCAGGAAAGGATAATAATTCAAAATGATACCTCTAGGCGTTACTAAGAAAAAGGATCCTGATGGATAGACAACACAATACATCTCCGGAGGTCACGGTCACTACAAACTGCAAAATAGTTTTTGTAACAAATTACGGTTTTCGTATTTTTTCTTTTACGTGTGCTTATAGTCTATAAGACGTTGATTTTAAATAAATTATGTGATTTTTGGTCAACGGGAACTGCCCTGTAGATTTTGAGTCACAACATAAACCACCGTGTATTTGGATTGCGTTAAGCAGAAACTTTGTTTATTTCATAGCTCTGAACTACAGACCTGCACGCGTTCCTGAGAAATGGCCTAACAGACAGACGGATAATAAAGTGAACTTATGAGGGTACCTTTTGAGGTACGAAACGCTAAAAAGGTATTAATATAAAATTACGTCTGTTATCATAGTTTTATTCCATAAGGTATTTGGGATGAAATACGCCACATTTTTATTTATTTTCTAGCTATTTATCCACACTATTAAATAAAGAGGAAAGACTTGATTGTTTGTATTTTCGTCTGTTGCGAATAGGCTGAAAAACTACTAAACTGGTTTTGATAAATCTTTCGCTGATCGTAAGCTTAAGTGTCGTAAACTGGCCATTTTATAAGTAGTTTATTATCTCTGAAACTACTAAATCGGTTTTGATAATTATTTCGCTGATAGAATGATTCTGTATGCCAAACTGACATAGTTTATGTAGGTAATGCTATGTATATTTAAATGATGGGCTTATTAAAGTGCAGATAAGTAGTCGTATATTAACCTAAGAACTATTAAGCCGATTTAAAAAGTTCTTTCACTGATAGGAAGTTGCACTGTTCCTGAGTGACATAGGCGGTGTATGTAGTTTGACATATATAATTTGTAAAACTAGTAAGAACCATTATTTGTACTGATTCGATTTAAAAAAAATCTGATGGAAAGCTTACGTACCTATAGCTTCCTAATCTTCTCTTCTCGTAGTTTGAATAGTATTGCCATATACATATTTAATAATTAATTGAGCAAGGTCGGTTTGTACTGATCTGATTTTAAAAATATTTTCACTGACACGAATCAACATTATTTCGGTCTCTTTTCATTCTATTTCTCTCTTTTTCTTTCTTTCATTCCCTGCTTCATCTTTATTTATTTATCTCTATGATAGATAAGCGACAAACGAACAGACGGTCCACCTGATGGAAAGTGGTCAGCGTATTCCATGGACATCGGCAAAACTTGAGAGTATCTCTTGTTTTACCGATGCGTTGCCGCCTGGAAGGTAGAGTGAGAAGGGGGAGCGAAGAGAAGAATGCTGCGGACCCTAAGCATGAACTCTGTGATCACTAGAATCGCAGCATTAATGTGATGGGAGGGAGGAGTAGATCTGGCCCATATGCGGCTCGCCTGGAACGCCTCAGAGACACTTGGCGGTCGGATTCGCATGCTGGTGGTCGCAAGCCAATCGGAGAACAAATCCCCTACCACCGACACATTACCGAAATGCAAATTTCGATGTTAATTATGCTTTAATTACCCGGAGTGATGAGAGGGCAGGCCGTTCGTATATAACAAGAAAAAGATCTACAATTTCAATTTTGAATACAGTACACTACCATAGTAAGTTTTATTTTAAAATACGTACAATTCTTACGATATCAAGCTACTTAAATTTTTGCAATGTTCCATAATAGGCCCTCCTGCAGTTTAAGAGTAATTTATTATACAGACGATATGCGGCGGGCAGCCCCCAGCCTGTTAGTCCTCCTATAAGGAAATATTCAATCTACCAATGAGATATCCTAACTAAATTTAGACAGATAAATAATAAAGTTTGAATAGCTTCAAAATAGTAATATTAATATATGGTGAAGCGTTATTTATGGTGCCACAGGATATACAACTAATAGAAAAATTATATTATATTATAGTATGTTATTATTATCACAAGCCAGTCAAAGCAATTAGCAGTTGGAGGGCGACCGGTCCGCGCAACAAGCGTCCATAAAAAATTTACAGGTTCTGTGAGAGCTCCGCGCCGCCGACCGCTGCCGGCCACGCTTGTTGATCTTTAGCCCTCGTTTCGTTTCCTCGTAGAGAGGCTTCCAAGAATTATTAAAAACATTACTATTAAAATTAATGCATTACTTTCAAAGAACCTGTATGGACGATTATGAGGTCTATTCCATATCACCCATACAAATAAATATAATTGAAGTGTCTGTTTGTAATATTAAAATAACCGCTTTTCACTAAGTGTATATATGAAAACAAAATTTTTTGTCTGTCTGTTTGTCGCGAGTCGGCTAATCTATACTAGTTTGTTTGTTTCGAATAGGCTCGAAAACTACTGAACCGATTTTGAAAATTCTTTCACATATAGAAAGCTACATGATTTTCGGGTAACATAGGCTATGTGGTATTGCCATAAATATTCTAATTAAAAAGATATGGCCATTCAGGTGCCATAACGTGGCTATTTTGTAAAGTAATAATTCTTTTACAGCTAGAAAACTATACTATTCCTGAGTAACATAGTTTATGTAGTGTTGCCACAACGATTTTTAATTAATATAATATGACTATTTTGTTGCTACTGATCCGATTTTAAAAATTCTATACGGCGAGGTTATTTGATGGAAATCGGCTTGTCTATACTAATATTATAAAGAGGAAAGATTTGTATTTTTGTATTTTTGTATGTAACGAATAAACATAAAAACTACTGGACCGATTTCAAAAATTCTTTCACCACTAGAAAGCTACATTATCCCTGAGTAACATAGGCAATATTTATTACAAGAAAAAATTAGAGATCCCCAGAAATTCTCACTAAAACCAACACAAGGTGCAAAAAAATTAGCCATAAAATATCTTTCATCGCATGCGCTGCGAAAAGTATTGATGATAGAACAAAAAAATGTTTTACAATATTATAAAACGTATCAATATCTACAAAAAACTCCGCGAGACCATATGTCCAACTATTGTAGTTAAGCCACTAACTACTTTTTTACATTTTAAAAGTTGATAAAAATGCCTATCAAAATCAGACCATGTTTTCCATAACTTTGTATTAATTCTTATCCAAATAAATTATTTCGTAATGAAGACTGTTTCAATACCTGTTAATTACTTTATGAATTATTGAAATCGGACATTCCAGTCAAAAGATATTACGAAATAAAAATATCAAGATAAATAAAAAATAATCCCAGACGGGCCGCCGGCGCGGTGTGGAGTGCCTCGCAGCGCAGCGAGTAACGCGGCGATAGAGGGAGCGACAGAATGCGGGTGCCAAAATGTTAAAAAAAAAATTATCCACCTGTGCGAAGCCGGGACGGGCCCCTATCTTATATATAAAAATTAATCCCCATTTCCCTTGGTCACGGCATCACGCCTACACGGCTGGACCGATTCCGCTAATTCTTTTTTTGTTGTGTTTGTTATTGTCAGAAGGTTCATATGGAAGAAAAAAATAAAAAATTGCGCGGGAAATTAGACAATTTAAAAAACAACGACCATATTAACTTTTCTAATGTAAGCTTTTAACAGCCAATTCAAAATTCATAGTTAAGACAGGACTATGACTGTCGGGTCAGCTAGGTAATTATAAAAATGTAATACATCTCTAACTACAACATATTGAAATATGTACTTCTATAATTATATATATATGTATAGATAATTCAATTAACTATACCATTTTTCAAGGAGTTGTAAAAAAATTGGTGGATTCAAAGAAAATGATTTACTGTATCAAAGTTATTCTAATTCTTAAGTCTTGTTACCAAATAAAGGTATTAAGGCATATAAAGCTTTTGTTTATTTAGTTTGTCTAATAATTTTTTTAATTCTGCAAATTACTTAATATTCATAAACTCCTGGTAGAGGTTGTGATCAACTTGGGCTGTATGGTAGGTTGCTTGCAACATTAGACTTTGACTGCAACATCTCTCTTTTCATGACACTATATGTACATCTGGTGGGTCTCTATCATGACACAATTTACTGAAAAATAGAATGCTTCATCGGTGATTTCAATAAGGTTGTTCCATCTAGTGGATGCTCTACTGCAAGAATGTTGATTTACTCTTCTTTGTACCAGTAATAATATAATAAGTAATAATAGTTCAAATGAGCTTTTGTCGCAGATGATAACATAGTATGTGTGTGCAATATAGTATGTGTCTTTATTTGATATGAAGCTCTTTTAAAATGGAAACATCCATTGGTACTAATCTTATGAAATACTCCCATGTCTCAGTGCTTCACATAGTTCCTGCCTTCATGACTTTTTCTTGTGCTCAGTAAAGGGGAAAGGAAGGAACCTTTTTATATGCAATGATTGCCCAGTGGTTAAGATGTTGGTGTCTTACTTGGGAGGTCCGAGTTCAATCCCACACAACAGGCCTCTGACTTTTTTTAGAGTTATGAGTGTTTAAAGAAACTTGCTTTAATGGTGAAGGAAAACATGAGTAAACCTGGACTCCTGAGTTCCCTAAAAGTTCGCAAATGTGTGTAAAGTCTGCCAAACCGCATTGGGCTGGTGTGGTGGGCTATGGCTTAACTGAAGTAAAAATAAGGTTCCCCATGCTGTACACTCGCCGCGCGAGATGCTAGGCGAAATCCAACAACACCACCTTTATTGTTGGTCCCCCCACTCCATCATCTTTACCGGGAGCGATCGCTGCGACGCTCAGTGCCGGCCTGACAGCCATCCGTGATAGCGACTTCCACTTGTTTTCGAAAATTAAGCAACACATGGGTGGACAATGCTTCAGTACAGATGAAGAGGTGAAGGAAGCGGTCACAAAGTTCATCGGCGGCCTAGCGGCGGAGTTCTTCGAGTAAAGTACAAGCTTTCAGATGGTATACTTATTAATTGCAATAAAAAATGCCTTACACCTGAAAAAAATGCGGGAACCTTATTTTTTACTTGCCCCTCGTATATATATATATCTTTTTTTTATTTGTATTCAGATTGAGATTTGTATTCAGTATTGCACACAAGGAAAACTAACGCGACTTAGCTATATAGCAAGTTTTAACTTATAAGAAATGTATAGTAATATACTAAGGGGATTGTTTATTACTAACCAGAAAGATGAATCGGTTGTTCCGCTATCACAGTCGACACCACAATCAGTATAGTTATAACTACTTTAACCGGCACAGCCATATTAAGGAGCTTTGGCCTAGGAGCCCTATGAATGTAACATCGCTCACACGCGTACGCTCCGTGCATTTAAACAAACAAAAAAAATATATACCGTAGTTCTATTTTAGAACTGACGTATTGACGTAGTCCTCCTAAAAAAGTAACCTATAATATAGCTATTCCTTCCCGGTTTCCTATTTAAAACCCACTTTATACATAAATAATGTTTCACGGAGGACAGCTGACAATAAATATGCAAACACTTCACGGTCACAATTTAAAACATGATTTATTTAAATCAACGCGTTTATTTCATAGTAACGACGCTATTTTAATTTGTTAATCGGCATTAGACAAAAACATAAATAAATCACTCGTAGCGTCCCGGTCTCGCGCAAGCATCGCGCAAGTGCATCACAGTCACACTAACAACTAACAAACCAATAACAAACTAACCAACCATAAACAAAAATTACACATCCAATCCAATGACTGGTAAATATGATGGGTTCAATGGTTGGTAGTTGGTACCTAGTTGATAATCAACTGTATTATTATTTATCTGTGTAATAATAATAAATTAATTATCTACTGTTTTATTATTTATCTGTGTAATGAATAATTAAATGAATTTGAACCCACACTTAGCATGTGATCTGTGGTTTGAACGCACTATATACATGGATGGAGAGATATCCGATAGATTCATCGAAAAAATTTACAGTTTTGTGGGTTGTAAAGAGTCAAGAAAAACTAATTCACTAAATAAAATTCACACGTTAAATTGAACTGAGTATTCGATTCAATGATTTTTTTTAACAAAATTCGTTATATTTAGAAATAAATAAGTGCTAAATAGAATTATTATACCTAAAAGTATTTTTTCTTAATTTTTTCTGTGTTTCTACCGGTGTTACTGTTATATGCTGAAGAATGTTCTCATTTTCCCTTCCCCTTTATTATATATTTTTATCCCCTTAAGTTTAAATCATGAAGTCTGCATTTTGTTTCTGTTAGTCTGTATTAGTGAAATTAACTTAACTTTTAGTTAATCGATCTCGATTAACTTTTAACGAAAGACATCCTTACGTGGCAGCCATTTTGAGCGAAGCCAAAACTTTAGGTATTTTTTGTAGGTAGTGGCAGTCTTCTGTACAGATGTCAATGATAAGATTATTCTATATTCAAATTAGTACAGTATTACCACATTGCAAGTATTTCAACAATGGTTTGATATTATCTATTTACAAAATTAATTTGAGCCCAAATATTAGAAACTCTCTTAAAATATGGCTTCGAAAGGAAATGTAAAAAAATTTCATACTAAAGCTAATATAAAACTTACTTAATATAAAGCTGTACTGTGTAACACCTTTGTCTTTTCCGTTATGGAGTAAAAACAGAGTAAAAAAATTATAAACTTTCAAGTTAAGTCAATGTCAGAAAAAAGCGCGGGAATCTCCAAACAAGGCGGGCTTTTTAAAAACATCTCTTTAAAATAAATTGTTTTATATATTTTAAATAAGAGGGTTGAGTGGTAAAATGAGTAGGAGTAAAAGAAAACGTAAAAAGGAAAGAAATAAAGAAGATGAAGAACAAGAAGCCGCATCCTCAGGGTCGGAAAGCGTAACAACAACTGAAGATGCTGCTAATAAGTATAGTCCTTTCAAAATTAATAATTATATACGTAGATATCCAGAAAATGGAAGTAGCATAGACTACATTGTTTTTTATGAGGGCTCTGCCTCTGATAAGCCAATAGGAGACAGAGATATGATGTCATTAGCGCACAATCTAAAAAGATATAACAAAGGTGTTAAACAATTAGTAAGAATTAATAGGTATAAAATAGGTGCAATTTATGAGCGGGCAGAATTGGCAAATGCTGCTCTTACTAATAATAAATTTCTTGACGGACACAAAATGAGAGCGTCCATTCCAGCACATGCAACAGAAGTAACGGGAGTTATTAATTTTGTTCCGCTTGAATTAAGCAATTTACAAATTAATAATGCAATAGATAGTTCCAAAAACATAGTAAGTATAAGAAGATTTTTAAGAAAAACTATTATAAATGGTAACGTGCAATTTTTACCCACCAAAACAGTATCTATTACATTTTCTTGCCCAGTTTTACCTGAAAGCATAGATTTAAATAGTTGGAGATCCGAAGTGAAACCATATATTCCACCCGTAAAACAATGCCTTAAATGTTTACGATATGGACATATTGCAAAGTTTTGTAAAAATACAGAAAAATGCTCTATTTGTGCAAACTCTCATAATTACAAAGTATGCACAGTGGAAATTAAAGATGCTAAATGCTGTCATTGTGGTGGTAAGCATATTGCCATATCATCAGAATGTCCTATTAAACAACAAAAGCTAAAGGAAAATAGAAATAAAATAGAAAAACGATCTTTTGCAGCTGTTTTAATTGATAAATCTTTTCCTCCACTTATTAAATCATCTCCATCCGACCAGTTCATATCCCTTTTGAATTCAGAACAAATATTAAACACATTATTACATTCAGTAGTCAAATTAATTACTTTAAATAAGCTTAATGAAAAAGAAATATCAACCCAAAACATTAAAGAGGTTCTCCTTGATACATTCAACAAATGCAATAAACAGTAATCCTATTTTATGGATAGTTTAAATATTGTTCAGTGGAATGCTCAGAGTTTACAAAGTAATCGACAACTATTATCAATTTTTTTTAAATGAGAACAATCTACATATTGCCCTTATTAGTGAAACCTGGCTCCGGGTTCATCACAAATTTAGTATGAAACATTATAGTGTAGTGAGATTAGATTCTGGTAACAGTCACAATGGTGTTGCTATATTAATTCATAAATCTTTGAACTTTAAAGTACTTTCAACTTCATATGATGACTCAATTCAGAATGTTGCAGTTCGTATATTATATGGTAATAAAGAATTAACATTAGTTAGTCTTTACAGTCCTGGTAAATGTAACCCAGAATTTACAAAAGAAAAATTTAATAATAATAATAAATAAAATCTATTCCTGAACCCATGTTGATTGCTGGTGATTTCAATGCTCATCATAAAATCTGGGGTTGTTCATCAACAAATAAAAGAGGTTGTGAAATTGTAGAATCTTTATTGGATAATGATTTAATTCTATTAAATGATGGACAAAAAACAACTACAGGAACACATAATTGGCAAGCAAATGCAGCCACTAGATTTAACTATGGTTTCCTCTTCTTTAGCTTTAACTTGTGATTGGAGTGTTTTTGATGACCCACTTGGAAGTTATCATCTTCCTGTTATTGTAAAAATACTACACAATGTATGTAGTTCAATTACTATTGATATGCAGTGTGATCTGGGTCCTATTCAAATAAATTGTAAATTAGTAGATTGGATTAAATATGAATCATTAACACATGATTTGATTCTCAAACATAACTTTAACAATAACAGTCCTTTGCAAGACTATTATGATTTTATAAGACTATTAAGTTCAATTAGAGAAAAATGTTTAATAGTAAAAGTTAAAAAAAAGTGCACTTCTAATTTTTCTTTCCAAAATAATTCATCAAAACAAAGGGTTCCACTACCTTGGTGGAATCATAAATGTTCTAAGGCAGTGACCGATTCTAAGCAAGCCTATATAGATTTTAAATGTAATCCATCTGTAGATACATTTATAACATTCAAAAAATTACAGGCTATAAAAAAATATATATTGAATAAAGAAAGAACACTGAGTTGGCAAACATTTTGTGAATCTTTTAACAGAACTACTCCTCACTCTTTTATCTGGAATATGTCAAGGAAATTTAACAGATCATTAAATTATAATAATAATGTTGACAATTCTCATTGGATCTCTCAATTTCACAAAAAATTCACTCCCAATACTGTTGAGCAACAATTACATGGAATCACTGCCCAAACTACTAAATTTAATGATTATCTTATTAATCCATTTTCATATGCTGAATTGAATTCTGCAATTAATTCCCGTAGAGATACAGCTGCTGGGCTTGACGGTATTCCATACAAGATGTTAAAACATTCAAGTAAGACAGTAAAATCTATATTTTTGAAAATAATAAACAATTTATGGAACAGTAATATTATACCTAGTGACTGGAAAACAGGCTGCCTTATATCAATATTGAAACCTAATAAGGATAAAAATAATTTCGAGAGTTATAGACCAATTGCTTTATCATCTTGTATGGGAAAAATCTTTGAACAGCTTTTTAAGCAAAGGCTAGAATTTCACATTGAGAAAAACAATATTCTACCATCAAATCAATATGGTTTCAGGAAGGGATATTCTGCTCGAGAAAGCATTGCACATTTACAACTAGATATATTCAACACAACAGTAATAGCTATATTTTTTGATGTTATGGGTGCTTTCAATCAGTATAATTAATGTACTCTGTGCTTTCAATAATGTCAATTTACAAATCTTGTCAAAAGAATTAATGTTGCTAGGTTTGCCATTAAAAATAATTAATTTGATTTATAAATTTTTGCACGAGCGAAGTGTTTATGTTAAATACAAAAATTATCTAATAGGACCTCGGCACTCATATAAAGGAGTAGGTCAAAGAGGTATTTTGAGTCCGCTTATTTTCCTTTTATATATAAATAAGTTAAATCTAATCTTAGGGCCTGATGTAAGTAACCTTCAGTATGCTGATGATTTAGCAATATATTACATAGGCGTAGATCCTTTAAACGTCTCTAAGAAATTGAATACGGTATTGAATAAATTATATGATTATTTTAGTTATTTAAACTTACAAATTAGTATAGATAAAACTAAATCAATTATTTTTAATAGCACCAAAAATTCTGCAAATGTAAGATTGTTATATAATGGCATTGAATTGAGTCAATCAGATGAAGTAAAATTTCTGGGTATAATATTCTCAAATAAACTGACATGGAAAAGTTATGTTGATTACGTTGTATCTCGGGCTTTTAAAGCTACTAATATATTAAAATCGTTAACAAAAACTAATTTTGGTTCTGACCCAAAAATTTTATTAAACTTGTATAAATCTCTTGTCCGTAGTAATTTTGAATATGGTTTTATGTGTTTTGCTAATAACGACATATTATTACGCAAATTAGAAGTTCTACAAAACGTTAATCTTCGAATAATTTCTGGTGCGATGAGAACAACGCCTATAAATTCATTACAAGTAGAATGTAATATTCCTCCTTTAAAAATAAGATTTAAACGCCTAAAATTTAATTTATTTTTAAAATTATATTCATTTCCTTCAAATATTTTGTATAAAAAGTTATTATTTTTAAGCAACCATAATCAATCATCGAATAATTCTAAAATCCCATATATCCTTCATAATTTTCTTGACTTTGTTAATTTCATTCAACAGTATTTAATTAACAAAAACGAATGTAATCCTCCCGGTTTTTCTGGTCAGTTTAATAGCAAATTTACAGAAATGAATGTAATTATAGATAAAACTCTTAGGTATAAACAAGATGTATATCATAAATTATCTACAAAATTTTGCAATAGTAAGATAATATATACAGATGGCTCTAAAACGCCCACAGCAACTTCAATGGCATTTTATGTACCTCACGTAAGATATGGACAGGGCGTATTATTACCAAAAGAAATGAGTATCTTTTCTGCTGAGACAATTGCTGTGGTAAAAGCACTAGAATACATTCAGAAAACTGACGATTTATGTCAATGGTTAATTGTCTCTGATAGTATGAGTTTACTAATGGCTTTACAAAATAATTCGTTGGATGTAAAAACAAATCATTATATATATGAAATTAAAGAAAAATGGTTCAATTAATGCTAAATAATATAAATGTTGAGTTTATGTGGAGTCCTTCCCATGTTGGTGTTGCGGGAAATGAAAATGCAGACTTTCTAGCACGATCCATTACAAATATGAACTTTAATAATATTGAAAACACAGCAAACAAATTTTGTATCCCGGTTACTGATTTGACACCATTCCTTAAGAATAAATTTATCGAAGAATGGAAGGTAGAATGGAATGATCAAAGTCTTAGTAAGGGTAGCTGGTATGCCATAGTTAATCAAGATATAGGTAAACAACCCTGGTTTACAAAATCATCTTCCTTTAAAGGAAGAAAATTTTATACAACTTTAATGCGCCTACGATTTGGACACTGTCGAGTTAACTATCATCTTCAAAGAATGAACATTATTTCGTCTCCTGAATGCACATTTTGCAATATGGCTTCAGAACAAACTTTAGATCACATTTTATTTGATTGCCCTAAATTTCATCTAGACCGCCTGATTTTGATTGAAAAACTTCTAAACATTTATAAATCACCGCAAGCTATCCCGCGCACCACTCAAGATTGTTGAAGAATTTTAAAACGTATAACGCAATATATGATTTTATCATACATACTATGACTGAATTATAAAAGGACTATACTTATGGAGTTGAGCCGTGTGGACCCGGCTTAGAATAGGTCCACCCTGGTACTGGTGGTGTCGTATAAGGCGACTAAAGTACGTGTGGCAGAGTCACGTTCCGTCTCTGGGCGGTACCACCCTCACACAGAAAACCGGCGTTAAGTAGTGATCTAGTGTCGCTGCGTTTCGCATTGGTGAGTGTGAGCTCCGGCGCCTCCTCTTCGGATCTTTTAGATCCCCTTTTCCCTTCTCAAATTATGACAGCGGCTCCCAAAACGTGTTTTATACCCCAGGAGGGAACCGGTGCCAACGGCATCGGATATGCCAAGGATACGCGACCACTTAAAGGCAAACGAGGCAAATTCTCTACGGCTCCCCCTTCCACTCTCGATGTGGACTTTTGCAACATAAGGGGGTTACATTCCAATCTGAATGCCGTTCACTACCATCTGGAGACGGCACGGCCGGCCTTGTTATTTTTGACAGAGACGCAGATATCCCGACCGGACGACACTGCCTATTTACAGTACAAAATTGAACACAACTTTTTGCCTCATGCCGGGGTGGCCGTTTTCGTAAGGGAGGATATCTACTACCGTCGCCTTAACTGTCTTGAAGGTCGGGGCCTGTCCACCATCTGGCTGCGCGTAGGCTTTGGCAACCGCATCCGAGTCTATGCGTGCCTTTACAGGTCCCATAGTGGTAACGCAGAAACAGAGCGGCTCATGGAGCACATTCAAACGGGTATTGACGACATGCTCTCACAGACTCCCTCTGCTGAAGTCATTGTCCTAGGCGACTTTAATGCCCATAACACCGAATGGCTCGGGTCAAGTTCCACTGACTATGCAGGAAGAGCTGTTTTTGACTTTGCAATAGCGAATGGTTTGTCCCAGTTGGTTGAGAAGCCCACGCGACTCCCGGATGTGGATAGCCACAATGCCTCTTTATTGGACCTCCTGCTGACTACGAATCCATAAAAGTATCAGGTGCTGGTTGAAGCTCCCTTGGGGTCATCCGACCATTGCCTGATACGGAGTGTAGTGCCCATTGAACGTCGCCGTCACAGAACACCCGCGACCCGCCGCGTTTGGCACTACAAGTCGGCAGATTGGGATGGATTGCGATCATTTTATGCATCCTACCCATGGAGGCAGGTCTGTTTCTCTTCACATGATCCTAGTACCTGTGCCGAAGATGTCACCGATGTGGTACTACAGGGTATGGATATTTTCATACCAAGCTCTGTAGTGCCAATAGGTGGCAAATCACAGCCTTGGTTCGGTGCGTCTTGTAAAGCAGCCGCTATCAGCAAACGAGACGCTTACCGAGCCTGGGTTGAAGCACTGGTCACTAAGGATCCGAACCTCCAATTCCTGAAGAGAAAATACAATCGAGCCACCAGGTTCTTTAAGAGACACATCGCTAGAGCAAAGTCCCAGCATGTTGCCAAAATCGGCGAGAAGCTAGAGGGCCTTTCGTCCGGAACGCGCCAGTTTTGGGCCCTCTCTAAAGCTGCCCTTGGCAATTTTAGCCAGCCTACCCTTCCGCCGCTGCGCATGGAGAATGACATTCTGGCCTACACGGCAAAAGAGAAAGCCGAACTTCTGGGTACTCTCTTTGCCTCAAACTCAACTCTGGATGACCAAGGATGTACACCGCCTACCATCCCACGGTGTCAGAGCTCAATGCCTATTATAAAGTTTACCCAAAAGGCTGTGCGACGAGCTCTCTTTTCCTTGGAAATTCACAAGTCGAGCGGGCCGGATGGCATCTCACCAATTGTGCTCCGTGTATGTGCTCCTGAATTAGCTCCCGTGCTAACGCGTCTATTTCGGCTCTCCTACTCTAGAGGCGTAGTCCCGAACTGCTGGAAGCTGGCCCATGTCCATCCGATCCCAAAAAAAGGGCGATGGCTCTGATCCTGCCAACTACAGGCCTATTGCTATCACCTCTCTGCTCTCCAAAGTCATGGAAATGCTCATCAACCGTCAGCTCTTGGGATACCTGGAGGATCGTCAGCTCATTAATGACCGCCAGTATGGCTTTCGTCATGGTCGTTCTGCTGGCTATCTTCTTGTTTACCTTAACCATCGGTGGGTGGCTGCCATTGAGAGCAAAGGAGAGGGCTTGGCAGTTGGTTTGGATATAGCAAAGGCCTTTGATCGCGTTTGGCATAAGGCCCTTCTCTCTAAGCTTCCAGCCTATGGGCTTTCCGAGTATTTATGCAACTGGGTCGCCAGCTTTCTCAGTGGGCGTAGCATACGAGTCGTTGTCGACGGATTTTGCTCTGACCCCAAGCCCATTGATGCTGGCGTACCCCAAGGCTGTGTGCTTTCCCCTACACTGTTTCTCCTGCATATCAATGATTTGTTGGACCATCCTAACATTCATTGCTATGCAGATAACAGTACGGTGGACGCCGTTTATACCGGCCGAGCAGGACTCGGGAAAGCGTCGATGAGAGCCGAATTAAACTTGTGTCTTCTATTAACATCTCACATCACGCAACAGGTTTCGCAATGGGCTAAATCCAATTTGGTCCAGGTCAACCCCCTCAAGACACAAGTTTGCGCGTTCACCACTAAAAAAACCCCATTGTCGTATCTCCCTTCTTCGATAACACTCCCCTTAAAGCCTCGCCTAGTATTGCAATATTGGGCCTCGATATTTCGAGTGATTGTCAGTTTCGCGATCATTTGGCAAGCAAGGCCAAGCTGGCCTCCAAAAAACTTGGTGTGATCAGCCGAGCCAGACAGTACTTCACGCCCCAGCACCGACTGGCGCTATATAAAGCGCAGGTTCGGCCGCATATGGAGTACTGTGCTCATCTCTGGGCTGGTGCACCTAAGTATCAGCTTGAACCCTTTGATCGCATTCAAAGAATGGCTGCTCGGATAGTCGAGGACCCGGTGTTGCATTCACGGCTGGACCCCCTGGCACTGCGTAGAGACGTATCTTCATTGTGCGTCTTCTATCGCATATATCACGGGGATGTTCCAAATAGCTTTTCCATTTGATCCCTGCCGCCGAATTCCACCATCGCACTGCACGTCATAGACTAAAATATCATCCTCATCATCTGGATGCGTGGCGTTCCTCAACAGTGCGTTTTTCTAGAACTTTTATTCCACGCACAATCAAATTATGGAATGATCTACCTTCGGCGGTATATCCAGAACACTACGACATGGGGACCTTCAAAACTCGCGTATATCTCCACCTTAAAGGCCGGCAACGCTTCTGTAATTCTCCAATTGTTGCAGGAGTCCGTGGGCAGCGGTGATTACTTAACACCACGTAACCCGACTGCTCGTTTGCCTTCCTATTCTATAATAAAAAAAAAAAAAATTTAAGGATTTAACATTATCAATACAAGGATATCTACTACCACAAGGAATTTTACAACTACAGGAATTTAGATAATTATAACGGAAGAAATGGCTTCAGCCTTACTGTGAAGTGAATAAGGAATTGACCTACTGAAGACAAGGCTGTACGGTGTAATACCTTTGTCTTTTCCATTATGGAATAAAAACAGAAAAAAAAAAAAATAAGTCAATGTCAGACTGACATTTGTCAGTAACAAAAATATTCACCAAACGAAAAAAATCCTGCTATTTTTCTTGTATGCAATAGAAATTAGGAGGACCTAGGTCATTTTTCTAAGTAAGTCACATTTAATATAAAAAATGTAACAAATTTCTCGAAAGAATAATAATTATACACATTTGTTTAGTTCTGAATTATGTAATCTGCCAGGTTAGTTCATTCAGGAAATATTATACTATAAAGGGATATTTTTGTAGTTTTTTGGTTCTATGTATTATAATTTTATTTAGATATGGGCGGCCACGGACATGAGCCACCGTATACCATTCCTAAGTATACGGATTTCCAAATCAAAGGTATTCCGCAGCTTGAGGAACTGGAAAAAGCGCTTGCTCAAAAAGGATTAAAAGACCCATGGATCAGGTTTGAGTAACTTTATGTATTGATGATCTAAATATATTTTATGCAAAGTGTCTATACATGTGTTTACCATTTTGAATTCTAATCTACTATTATATTGATGCCATTCTAGCCATAAAGACAAAACTGTATATTCATCAAAAATAAAACATATTTTAAGCTTTTGTTGAAGAGTTCATAATCAAAAAATTGTTAACTTATTCTGTTCAATCATTTTCATTTAGCTTATTTGATTACAACCTGTTTTTAATCCAAATGATTAGTTATTAAAAAATAACTAAATGTATGGAACTTGGTCAAGTTCTTTTAATTAATGTCTTTAAAATGAAGATTACTAGTTTGCAACAAATAATATTTGATTACCTATAATCAATATTTATGTGCCTTTGTATTTTATATTATATTAGTTATGGAAACAATTAATTTGAAATTAAATATTTTGAAATTTACAGAAATGAAGCATGGAGATATCATCCTGGATTTGGTACAAAATGGCTACGAGCCCGTAAACTTTTCTTTAGAGGTTTCTCTCTTGGGCTGGGCCTTACTATTGCTACTGTAGCATTTGATAAACTAACTGGTGGAGATGAGCATGGACATGACCATGGTGGTCATTAGATAGACCATATTATTTAGAAATATGATAAAAGCCGGTTAGGTTATGTTATTAACATCTGTATAAATTAAATATTATTGTTTATTTAAAAACATTCTTTTATTAATCCAACATTAATCTTTCTTTAATAAGATAATAGAGCTAATAGAAGTTTAATCTATGATAAGTGAAATGACTTATGTAATCTACCCAATTTAAAAATTATGTGCCAAATTTTATTCAAATTAGTTTAGCCATTTTTGCATGAATAATTATTAACATACTTAAATAAAATACTTCCATCCTACTTGAACTTTTTTTTTTGCTGATACCAGTTTTAATCTACATTAATAACTATGTGCCAAAATTCATTTAAGCCCATTTGTGTAACACCATCAGTTTTGCATTCTCGAAAAGCACATCCAAATGTTAACATTTATAATATTTTTAGGATATCTTTACAGCAGTACATAAGTCTTTTATATAAGGGTTGTGACAGACTTCAGTTTTTCACTAGTACAGGTCATGGTACTATATCTATAATCAATACAAAACGTCAATAAACGACATAATTCTTGTTTCATTGACTCTTCAGTTTAGCAACCAACCCTGACCTAAGATATTTACTCCTCCCACCAGTATTGAGAAATGCTGATACAATATGAGTGTGTTCAACCATAGTCAGATGAGAGAACTTGATGTGATCCAAGTGGAAGTAAATAAATGCTTATATTGATGAGAATATCATCTGATTTAAATTAAAGATTTAAGTGAACTTTGCTACAATTAAAAATTGCATCCAATTTAGTCCTACACATTTTATATATTTCAAAAAAGAATGGTCTTGTTTAATTAAGTTTTCTTAAAGGTCTCTCTATTGCTATACATAAGAAAGTAAAGAATTTATGCATTCAGAATTAACCCCCTTAAATTTCAATGACAGGGTCATATTGTTTTACACAAAAAAAAAAGTACTACTATGGTTGTAGCAGAAACCTTTAAATATTGTAAGTGTTCTGTGACTTTCCTAAGGTTTACAAAAATTAAAAATGATCAAGTATACAAAAATAATTTTATTGTATAAAAATATGCAAATAATTAGGTTGAACGTGGCTTTAGATCTTCATAACACGGCCTCAGGAATATATAGTTCTTTTTACCTTGGTTGTAGTGTTCATGACCCTGGAGACAAAATTCAATTGCTATATTTTATTGCTTCTAATTTATACCTATTGGCTAGTTGATTACAATTAGTGGTTATTATAGTCATGGGAAATGTAATACTTTAAAAAAAATTTAACATGCCTATAAATTATTGAAGTTGTTACACCACTTCTACACAAAAATTTGTGGATATACAAATGTTGTAGTTATTTAACTACAAAGTCTATATATTCTATTTTTTACAAAGCCCTGATTTTCTAATAAGTGTAATAATATGTAAAAAAAAAATAAGAGGTCTTGTCTGAATGGTCCTGACCTGTCTGTAGGCACAAATCATTAAAACATAATTATATTAGTAAGTTATAAAAAATATTTACCTTAGACCAATCATAACCAACAGCATAGGCAAATATTTGTCCATTGTGGTTAAAAGCGCATTTGGTTAGGGGTTGGTCAATGAGTTCAGAAGACTTGAGCTTGGTCCGTGCATCTTTATCCCAGAAAGAGAAGGACCCGTCTGAGCCTACAGTGGCCAGTGTTCCATGTGTAGGATGAAATGCTATATCATTCACTGCATAAATATCCTAAAATCATATTTTATTTATTTTTAAATAAAAAAAACTTGTAAACCTTCTTCTACCTAGGAATAATTTTTTGTAGGTGTGAATTTTTTAAAATACTACTTTAATTTACTAATTCATTAAGACATGTTTAGAATTAAGTTTAAGCTATATTTTTTTTTCAAACTATATTTTACCACCTAATTCTAAATGTATGTCCTTGTAATATAATTGAAGATGAATTTAACTTGTTAATGACTTACTTGATAGCCTGCAGTGGTTCCAGCTGAACGATGGCATTTGAAAGTAAAATTATCCTTAGGATTTGTTGGGTTTACATACTGGATAGCTACACGGCCTTCTACACTCCCAAGAGCGAAACCGGTGGGTTGCTTGGTCTTTTTGTCACGGAATATTGCAATGCATCGATGTTGATATTTTAAGGGGGACTCCACACGTTTGAACTCAGCGGGTTTGCCTTCAAGTGTGTATAAACAAATACCTCTGTCTGCAGTACCAACAACTGCCATTGGATAATCCTATATTAATTAAAGTTTATCCTCTCTTTAGTACACACAGAATTAAAAAAATAAAACATAAATTCAGTTGATATGAGGGGTTATAAAAACTTACAACATCAGCACAGTAACATCTTTCAGATAAATTCATATTCATAATTGGAACTGAGCTTCTTGTATCCCAGAACTGTAACAATTTACAATAGAATACGGTTTTTAATAAGACTTGTCTTGAATTCACTTCTTGCATAATATTTTTGTACATATAAAACTCTGGTTAATTAGTCATGTTGTGATTAGTAATTATTGAAAAAACAAAAAAGTGTCTAAAATAAAACTTGATTTTAAAAACTATTACTTTCAAATCAGCATCACTGAAGTTAAGCTTACTTGAGTATTTGTTATGTAAGAAAACTGAATTTTTGCCAAATACATTTTGGTTTAAATACTGACAACTAATTTAATTGAGATTTTGATTTTTCTCTCAAAATGTCTTTTATACAATAATATTATTAATAGTAACCTTAAGTGTTTTATCCCAGGAAGCAGTCATGAGACAAGTATAGTTGGGTGCTTTGATCCAATGACAGGTTTTCACCGGGGCCTCATGAGCTGCAACCTGTAAGTATTAATATATCACTGAGTAAAACAATAAATATGTTCTTGTACAGTATTATCTCTTTTACCAAATTACTTGTTTGTATCTATGCAACTACAGTAGAATCCGTTTATTATGACTCCGTCTATATTGACCAACCGCTTATAATGAAGTGATTACACAGGGAAGTTTGGTTTTCATATAAAATACTTTACAACTAAGTCGGATATACTGACTTCGCTTATAGTGACATGTCGCTTATGACTGACATGATTCCTTCGACAGCATTCAGCAGTCACGTGATACCTGAGGACATTCAGTGCGTACATGGCTTTTTTGTTTTGAGTCTAAGTGAGTAGTTTATAGTTGAACGCATTGTTTGTTGGTGATTTGTGAAAAAATGCCATCTCAACCTCGTTCTAAAGCATTTACGATTGAAGAGAAAGGGTCAATAAGGAAAAAACAAAAGCAAACAAGCATTACTGATTTCTAATGTAAATAATGAAAATATATACATACATATATGCATCTACTTAATACTTATAATTTCTGTTATGATTTCTCTATTTTGTTTCTGTCTATTAAAATAAATAAATACTAACAAAAAACGATTATTTTTTACAAAATTCTTTGTATGACGTCCGCTTAGTATGACGTGTTTTATGTTTCCCTGCGATGTCATTATAAATGGATTCTACTGTAATAGGTATTTTTAAATTAAATTTGGATGTTTAAAAATTTCAGTTATTTTTAAGCTTGTTAATACTCCAACGAGAGGAATGAAGTTTTTAAAAATTTTATTATTTATACTTTTAATTTTTAAATTATTAAAAATAAATATAAATAATAATGTTGCTCTTCATTTTCCGTTTTTGCACAAAGCTATTGAAGTAAATTGTGTGAAAAAGTTGTATCAGGATATGTAAGACCCATTGAAATGATAGTCCGCATACATTGTTTTAGATTTATATTACGGGTCTAAATAGAATGCTTTTAGGCATATACAAATAATTCAATCAATGATGACTCATGCATACTATTTTGACAATAACATAACTGGGATCTGTACTAAATTTGTAGTACATGGGCAACGTACATGGTGTATCGAAAGCCAAAGAAGCGAACTGAAACAGTATTTCATTTCATGTAACAGTATCATTGCCTTTCCAGGGTTTGCCGAGATCTTAATTCTGTATAAAAATTAGGATACTTAACCTGTATTGTTTGATTGGCAGCTAAATCCCAACACTTAACACTTTTATCTGTTGATGCCATGAAAACTTTTGTGCCATCCTACAAAAATAAATAATATGTTATGAAAAGATAACACTATTTAAGTACTGGCCTTGGTCATGTAGGTACCCGGATAATGTTTATAATACCTCACATTGATGATGAAATACCAGGCCTGATATATTATGAAAATAATTTTATTTATGTAACAAACTAATAACTATATTTTATACTTACATCGTGCCACGCTACGTCTAATATGGGCCCATCCATACCCTGCACAGCTTTGGGTACGGTTTTTCCAGAAGCTTCGACTTCCCAGCATCTTACCTACATAAAAAGTTTTAATAAACCTCATTTGCTATTAATTTGATAAGTTAAATTTTATCAAACTTACACGGCAATCCCAACTACCAGCAACGAGGAACGTTTGAGGTACTGACGGTGGTGAGAATTCTAGGGCTGAAACAGTGTCATCAGGTGCAGATACTACTTCTAAATCTTTGTTTGGGTTACTGTTCCCACCGCCAAGTTGATTAAACATTCTGAAGTTTGGGTTGTATTTAAATAGTTTTTGCAACTTGAGAGTATAATCTTTAATTTAGGTTTTTAAACTAGATTCGAATAATCCACATCGAGAAGTTCCACTTGATAATACTATGATTGTAAACAAAAGGTTTTATTAAACATTTAATTCAGGTAAAGTAAATTCTAACAATTTTAACTTCAAAATAAATGTACTGTACACCGGCACATGTAATGTAATAGGACTGTTGATAAAATATCGCTTTATTGAAATATCGATATTTTTATTTAGAATTATCGATATTTATTATTAATATTTTTTTTTGTGGATATATCGATAGTTCGATATTGAAACGTAGATATCACTCGATATTTTTTTAAATAATTAAATAATCGGTATTTTTTTTTAAATTTTGCTTTTTTTCACCAATTATTTACAACATCATCGTAAAAAATAAAAATCATCGTAAAAAAAGCAATAAAGATTTTTCTTCTTTAAAAACAGATTCTTAAAGAGGAAATTTCCTATAAAATCGTTATTAGTGTGAGATATTTGCAAAAAGCAAACTTTTTTAGTTAATTGTTAATTTTTGCAAGCTAGCTATAACCTAGATGCCATTCCGAATCGAATGACACCTCTAATTGTTTTCGGAGACAGCTTAAAAAAGTATACCAAAAAAGCAAAAAAAAAGCACATGTTGACTGACTATGACTGAATATTACATTTCAAAACATATATCAAAATATCGTTTTTTTTGTCGATATATAAAACTCCGATATTGATACTTTTGAAAATATCGATAATCCGATATTAAGAAAAATATCAACAGCCCTATAATGTAATCACTAATCAGTGCTACCAATTGTTGGACTCACAATTAACCTTTGAATTAACCTAAAGAAATAAAACTATTTTATCCGACATGTATGTTCGAATACTAAATCACAATTTGATTTAAAATACAATTTTTAAAGAAGATGTTCCCTTAAATTATTCTTTTAATCAGTCAGTTGGAGTACGGAAAAAGCATTTTTCAATATTATAGTTTATTCTTTGAGTAATGGCAAATAAGAAAAATATCGGAACTTTTTAAGTAAAAAAAAGATCACTTATGCATTATAGTTATAGGATTAAACCTATGTAGCCAGACTACATTTAAATCAATTATTGCTAATCAATGAAAAGATAGATTTATTTTTTAGGATTATTGTTTAATTTTATTTTCGTTGTAGTAATATGATACATGGTATTAGACATCTGTGTTAATGTTCAAACTTAACATTTAAATAAAAACTTTTGGATTTCATTCTCATTATTTAAGTTGAAAAAAATTTGTATTTTTATTCAGTTTTAAAACCGACAGATTGTTGTTATTGTTATTAACTGGGTAATTTTTTATTATGTACGAAAAAATGCAACTTTGAATTGTTAGAAAAAATCGATTATTCTTTATTTAATGGATTTTTTACAAATCGATTTATTTTGAAGACAAAAAATTGATTATTTAATTATCGATTTTTTTCCCTTACAAGTTACATCTCTACTAGGTACACTATCTTAACTGGTAAATGGAAATTGACAATTGACATTTGAATTTTGATAGATCGAGATCGTAGATGCAAATATAATCTTTGATTATGATATTTTAAGGCTACAAAACTATAACTTTTTTATTATTTACACATTTTTAAATTATTGTACATTAAAAATTTAGCTTTAAAATATTGACTGTATTAAATATTATATTAAGTTTATGAGTTAGGTTTGTATTGTAATCAAAACAATGAGTAGTACCGAATATGTACAAATTAAGGATCTCAAACCAGGTATGAAGAACATCAATGCTATTTTCATTGTCCTCGAGGTTGGTCCACCGACGTTAACGAAGGAGGCTCGCGAAGTGCGGACTCTTCGCGTAGCAGACGCGTCTGCGTCCGTCAATTTATCAGTGTGGGATGAGCCCGGTGCGTTGCTACAGCCAGGCGACATCGTGCGGCTTACCCGTGGCTATGCTTCGCTTTGGCGGTCTGCTCTAACCCTCTATTCTGGAAAGTCTGGAGATATTCAAAAAGTTGGAGAATTCTGTATGCTTTTCAATGAACAGGTTAACATGAGCGAGCCACAGCCAACATCGCCGACAGCTGTCTCCGTACCCTCTTCGGACCGCACTAATGGTGCACATACTACTGCTCGCAACATTGTGCCAACCTCGCAAGCTTCTGCTCCTGGTACACAACAATTGCCACCAAAGAATGAACGTTTTTCCCAAAACAACCAAGAACATAATAATAAACATCAACATAAGACTTATGTGCGTGGTAGAGGTCATCAGAGAGGCAACAGTAGAAGATAACTGTTGCTTTAATATTAAAACTCAAACCTATTGTGATTACCAAGAAAAAGATTGATGTACATGTCTAACATTAATGTATAACAATAACAAGCTCTAAGTTATTAACCTTTTAAGTGTATATAAATTTCTATCAAACAAATATACTTAACACTTAAATAGATTGATTTGTCTTTTGAGTATATCATTGTGTTTTGTGGAATTAAATGGTATTCATTTTCATTCATTTATTAAATTTATTGAGAAATTGTAAACAAAACTTAATTTTCTTTTTTTAGGGTTCCAATCTTGCAAAATTATTTCTATGCAATGTTATATGATGCTAGCGAATACCCATAATAATATTATTTTCCAGTAATTTACTGGGAATAGAAGCATGTTATAAAATAAAAATACTTAATTTTTTTTGCCTTTTTTCATAATATTCTTTAGTACCCGGGTGAAGTAGATCTAGTAGCTAAGAGAAGAATGTTAAAGAAGGAATGCATTTTCTAGTAAAACAATTAAGCTCATCTATAATATACAAATTAATTTTTACCTACTGATCGCAATAATTAATTGATGTGCCAAATCTATAAAAACTGTGTTTGTTAAAAGTTACCAAATTATTTTTTTCCTAAATCTAGCATTTGTAAAATAAATATGGAACAGTTCTAAAATGTTCGGAAAAACTTGAATATTTATTACTTAAACTGAATGTAATAGTTTTTCGAGTTATTATTTTCAACATCCATCAAATCAACAAATCTGCTAAATTACACCTCCATTTCATCCTAGACATGGATCATCTTATTAAATGATCGACCTCTTGTTTTTCCTAAAATTAATAAAATGAAGTTTTCCTTAAAAACATTTACTATTAACTTACAATGTCATTACACAATTTATATGATACGAGCAGCTCAGCTCAGCTTTGCTTCGGGTGTTAAAAACAAATCATAATTCATATTTGTATATTGTTGTTGGAATAATTAAGCTTTCTATCAGTGACAGAATTTTCAAAATCAGTTATTTCAGAGATTTTTTCCAAAATTTCCATTTTATGGCACGGAAATGGCCATATACATATTTATAAATATAATATTTATGGCAACAAGTATGTCGTAGTCTATGTTACCCATGAAGTTATAGGTAAAGATGGTCCTGCACACTTCGAATACCTACTTGAAGCTAACCTTTGTATCACTGTCGTTCTCAGTGGGCAGACTTTCTCTTACTAAGTAGAGTAACCTTTATTTATTTTTACCAGGACATTGCTATAAGTTGTTGCTTTTAGTGATTTATCTACATCTCTGTTTTCTACTATAATCCCTAAAGAATTTGCAATAAGATATGTATGCGTATAATAAATTACGAAAGAAGCTATTTGGTATAGTGTGAAAGTTTGGATATTTCTGAATTTGTAGATTATGAAACCTAGTGAACAGCTGATTCGTTCAAGATTTCTGGATTAGTCAGTGAGATCTTGTTATATGGTATGAGGCAATATAATCGGGATCCAGTATTTTTAGAACGCGTTAGATGTTATTCTAAGATTTTTAAAAGTGTTTGCATCCAGGCAAAGGCAATTTACATTAGAAACAAAATTCTTAACTCTGACAACAAAATAAAAGCTACCTGGGATATTATTAATAGCATAACTGGAAGATCCAAAATAGAAAATGAACCAATTAAATTAAATGTTGATAATATATTAATTAATTCAGAAGAAGAAGTAGCAAGCATGTATGAAAAATTCTTTATACCTATCAAAGTAACATCTGTATTAAAATCATCGCCCACAGATGCTATTTCTCTACTAAAAATTAATCTCCCAGGTTGTAATAATTACTTTGAGTTTAAACATGTCACAGCGTTTGATATTATTAAGAATTTCAGAACACTTAATATAAAAAAAACCAGGTGATTTATGGGACATTTCAGTAAAAATATTAAATGCAATAATTAATAATATTTCCCCGCATCTAGCCGATATTTTTAATAAGTGTATAGATACAGGAAAGTTTCCGGACTTAATGAAGCACAGTCAAATAATACCTCTATTTAAAAATGGAAACAGGAACGATCCCGGTGACTACAGACCAATCTCTATATTACCATCACTGAGTAGAGTTTTTGAAAAGATAATTTTAAACCAAGTTTTAGAATATTTTAATAAAAATAAACTATTTCATAGTAAACAGTATGGTTTTACTAGGGGTGGGTCAACAACAGACGCTGGAGTTGCACTTCTTAAGCATATTTATGATGTGATTGGTGTATTTTGTGATTTGTCCAAGGCATTTGATTGTGTTCAACATGAAACTCTTTAAAAAAAACTTAATCATTATGGTATAGCTGTTTCGCTGGATCTAATTGCCTCATACCTAAATCAAAGAGTCCAGAGGATTACTGTTAATGGTGTAAAATCTTCTGGATCTTTGCTACAAATGGGCGTTCCACAGGGATCCATTTTAGGCCCGTTCTTATTTTTGATTTATATTAATGATCTGCCATATTATGTGAAGAATTTGTGTGACATTGTACTTTTTGCTGATGATACATCTCTTATATTTAAAGTAAATAGAAATAAACATAATTACGACGATGTAAATAGTGCTTTATCGCAGGTTCTTCAATGGTTTACGGTAAATAACTTAGTTCTTAATGCTAAAAAGACTAAATGCGTTGAGTTTGCTTTACCTAATGTTAAAAAACAAAAATTTAACCTACTGTTAAATAATGAAATTTTAGATGTGGCAGACTCGACGGTATTTCTGGGTATAACTTTAGATTCAAAACTCCAGTGGAACCCCCATTTATCATCTCTAGCGGGCAGACTCAGCTCAGCTGCCTACGCTGTAAGGAAAGTCAGACAAATGACTGATATCAATACGGCTAGGCTAGTTTACTTCAGTTACTTTCACAGTATTATGTCTTATGGCATTTTGCTGTGGGGTAGGGCCGCGGACATTGAATACATTTTTGTACTTCAATAGAGAGCTGTTCGTGTCATTTATAATCTTAGGGCACGAGATTCACTTAAAGATGTTTATAAAAAAATAGACGTCCTTACAGTCCCATCACAATACATATATTGTAATATTTTGTACATTTACCAGAATATCGATTCGTATTCAAAACACAGTGACAAACATAATGTTAATACTAGAAACAGAAATAAACTTGTAACGCCTTACTATCGTCTCCACAAACTCAGTAATAGTTTCATGGGGCTTGATGTTCGCATCTGTAATAAGATTACACAGCCTATATTAGACTTGCCACTTCAACAATTTAAAACTCGTATCAAGAAGTCATTAATATATAAAGCGTACTATAATGTACAGGATTACTTAAATGATGAGAATGCTTGGAATCTAAGTGACGTTGACTCTCAAGCTAAATGATTTGTATAACAATAATTTATGTAAACATGTCTTTTTGAAAAGAGCGACTGTTGAGTTTCTGGCCGGCTCTTCTCAACAGAAAACTGCTTACCGAGCTGGTGGTAGCTTCAGACAAACTAACTGACCGACCAATTTTTGACGTATCAAAAGTACTTTTATACAAAAGTCTAATTGAAATAAAATATTTTGAGTTTGAGTTTATCCAGTTCGCAATTTTTAATATTATTTGTATACTAATATTATACAGAACTATATATTTTTTATATTACGAAAGGGTAAGACTACACTAAAAAGAGAGATTTGCCCACAGAGAGTGAGATAGAGGTACGTAGGTATTTGACTCAAACTGTTGTTCCAAGTGTGGCCTCCATCTTCATGATGTTACCCGATAAAGATGTAGTTTCCTATTATCAAAATTGGTTCAGTAGTTTTCGAGCCTATTCACAGCAAGCAATTTTTTTATGGCAGTTCTAGCACACGAGCAGACGGCCCACCTGATGGTAAGTAGCCACCATCACCCATGGACATCGGCAATTTATTTATTTATTATTTGGGAAACAAACAGTTTACAAATACATAATAAAATAAATATAAACGATTCTTAAACAAGCAAAGTTTCAACTTATAAATAGAACACACATTAGAGCAGCAAAACAAAGTTAAAATTAAAAATGTTAAAACAAATATAATTTTAAATAAACCTGAAACAGTGAGATCAAAAGTAATTCAAATTAATTACTTTAACTATGAACAGATATGAGATATAGGTGATATTACACAATATTATGGCAAGTTCTTGATACAATTTAAAATTTGTTTTTTAAGTTGTTTTACATTACGGATTAATAAATAATCTATATTTAGAAATTTATAGTTGTACTTATTACAAGCTCGGAAAATAAATGTGTTTTTAGTATAGATAGTCCTCGCAATAGGTAACCCAAAGAGAAATTAATTACGAAAGGAACGTCCAGGTTATCTAAAATTCAGCTCACTTAATAAATTGTAAGAATCTATTAGGTTATTTAAAATCTTGTATAAAAGTAACTGGTCTCTTGATAATCTACGATCAGCCAAGGATAACACAGAGTGATCTAGAAATCCAATTTTACACTGAACACATTTCAGATATTTACGCTGAATACGTTCAATGTTATCCATACGGACTAGTGAACGTAATGTGGATTCCAAACAACTGAAGCATACTCTAGAATAGAACGGACGATGGAGTTATATAACAAGGTCATAGTGTCAGCACGCTTAAAATCCTTGCAAGTCCTAATGACAAAACCAAGCATACGGAAGGCCCAACCTAAAATTTCATTTACATGTTGAATAAAAGTCAATTTATCATCTAGGAGAATTCCCAAGTCTCTAACCTCACTTACTCTGTTAATAGACTCGCCGTTTAGAGAATAAATATTAGTAATTAAGTTTTTCTTTCGGGTAAAAGAGATTATATTACATTTTTTCACATTAAGAAACAGAAGGTTTTCATCACAGTACTTACATAACCTATTTAAATCATCTTGCAATAACAAATTATCAGATTCAGTAGATACGGTTTTACATAGTTTCATGTCATCTGCATACAAGAGAATCTATGAGTGTTGAATTACGTTGACAATGTCATTGATAAATAAATTGAAAAGGATGTGTCCAAGATGAGAGCCCTGAGGTACTCCAGATAAGACAGGAACAAAGGAAGAGAAATATCCCTTAATCGTCATTGCCTGACTCCGATTCTTAAGATAAGAACAAAGCTAACGAAAGAGATCGCCATGTATACCGAGTACTCCAAGTTTGCGTAGTAAAATTCTATGTGATATTTTATCAAATGCTTTGAAGTAGTCGGTATACACAACGTCAACCTGATGTCCCGCATCCATGCGAGTAGCAACATAATGAATCAATTCGCAAACGTTTAATTCTGTTGACCTTTTACTTACAAAACCGTGCTGCTGCTCCATTATAATTGGTCTCACTGGTGGAAATATCTCATCATATACCATTTTCTCAAAGAGTTTCGCAATAGCTCACAATTTTGAAATAGGCCTATAGTTTTGCACATTATGTTAATCATCGGTCTTATATATGGGGACAACATACGAACGTTTCTATAGTAATGGCAGTTCACCATCTTTTAGAGACTTATTAAAAAGTATACAAAGAGGATAAGCAATGGAGTCAAGACAGGACTTCAAGAAAATAGGTGGAATATTATCAGGTCCAGATCCTTTGTTAACGTCTAACATACGAAGATATTTTTGGAACCTTTATGGGACCTATTCCTATAATATATATATATATATATATATATATATATAGATGCTCTCCCGGCGGCAAAGGGGATTTGTATTCTAACTCGTCCTTTCACGGGTAAATGTTAATCATGTCCTTACTTTTTATATAATACAAAGAAGAAGATAGATGTAGATAAAAGCTTATCGCGAGATTTAAGTACTCGTATTCACTATTTATTTAGTTTAATAATTTAAATCAATCAGATTTAGTTATTTAATTATTATTTTTTTTTCTACTTCCATACTTTAAATCCTCTATAAAATATTCTAAAACATTTAGCGTATTGCCAACATTAAAACACTCATGTTCTAATAACCATTATATCATCCAAACGGATGATATAATGTTGTACTCAATTTCATAATAACCCTCAAATTCCTTTTGCGCTATCTGTATGAATTTTAAAAAAAGAACATCTGTATGAATTTCAAAAAAAGATTCGTCACGCGCATTTCACTATCTAGAACGCCGCGCGCCGTAAAAAATATTTTATTCGAATCCCCACCATTTTTCTTTGATATTTTAATTGTTTGGTGTACTAAAAAATGAACGATTACCTTCCAACATTAAAGAACATGTTGAAGTGATTTTTAATAATTGCACTATACAAAATGTTCATTACAACTACTTATATACAAACATAGTATATATATATATATATATATATACAAACTAAGTATTGATTCTTTCATCAATACTTAGTTTGTATATTTTCATATACTCAGTAATGGATGATGTTAGGTTACTAGGAGTGGCTGTTTTAATGTAAGTGGAAAGCTAACTGTTCCAGAATCTTTTATTGAGGATTTAAATATGGGTGTAGACAGGGGCGTAGTCAGTATTTTTTTCTGGGGGGGGGGCCCAGGAGGGGCCAGCTGGAGAATAAAACTGCTGTTATTCATAGTCATGTTATTTTTAATAAAATTTACATAATCTATACTATATATATACTAATATTATACAGAGCTAAAGTTTGTGTGTTTGTGACGTTTTTGGGGATAATCTCTGGATCTACTGAACCGATTTTAAAAATTCTTTCACCAATAGAAAGCCACATTATTTGTGAGTGTCATAGGCTATATTTCATCCCCATATTCCTATGGGAACGGGAACAGCGGGGGTGAAACCGCGCGGGACTGCTAGTAATAAATAAACACGTAAACATGAATGCTTTGCTTTAATCACAAATAAATCTTTTATCGCGATTCGCGGTCTCTTTGTACTTCTCGTCCGTAAACATGTATCAACCATTTGCCGTCGACGCTTTTATTTCTTATTATTTTTTATATATAATTAAAATATTAACTTAAATTATTTGAATTTAAACATTTTGGATCGCTTTTTCTAGGAAGGGGCACGATACGCCAATGGGTGTAGATAAAGTTTTTTATGCAATTATTGATAATTAGGTATTAAAACACTCATGTTATACTCATGTTTTAATACCCCTAATTATACAACAGTTGCATAAATAACTATTATCTACACAGATCAATCTTGGTAATGACATAATACATTGCAAAGATAAATCGACTTAAGATATCTGCTTCAAAATAGAGTTACAAGATTCCACCCGATGAAACATAATTACATACATAATACATTGCGGGTAATAAAAAGCTTGTAAAATAAAACAACAAGTTTTCTTTTTTCTGCCTGTGACCTCCGGCGCACAAGAGCCATAGAATTATGAACACTAATAAAAATAAATACTTACTTATCTGTTTGATGTTATTATTTATAAGAATTTTCAACTTCGTTAAAAAAAATGATTAAACATTAATGTGAATTTTTTATGATACAAGACTTAATCTAAGAGCTACAAAAATTTATAAAATATTTGTTTGGTTTCCATCACGAAAATCTTCAATACTCTTTATAAAAAAAGTTGATAATTGTAAAGATACCGTTTGCTACTATATGCAAGCTTAAATAGGCGAAATTGTAACTTGAAAACAAAATTTGAATCGTCGCAGTTATTTTTTGTAATCGTTTAATATCTCCCACTTGTAAAAGTCCAGTCAAGTTAAAGGTTAAATGCCATCCAAAGTCGAGGTGGGGACCAGAAGATACAAAATGATGGCACTGTTATATTACTGCAGTACCCGAGTGACGACGGCCGCGGACCTCCTAGTAGTAGTGGGGTTTTGGTGTGACGCGACGTGACGTAATATGTGGGTGACACTCGTCTGTTTAGGTAAGTTTCTGGTCGTTTATATTTTTTATGAGTGCGGGTTTCGGACGGTGCAGAATCTCATGCGGATTTCTGTACTATCAAGACAATTAACTCATAATGGATTTAAAAATTCTAATCCTTTTTTAGTGTTCATCAACAGTATCGTAGAAACCCACATATAACGCAATAGATAATTACAATGATGGTCATTCGGTTTTTGGGATTCTGTCAAAAAATCATTCTCTTAAGTTCACGCATTGAAAAGATATGGCCTTTAATGTGGTCACTTACAAAATTATATGGCACTTTCCCGATGATCTAAAATCGTGAAAATTAGCAAAATTAAAAAACAGTAAATTTCTAGTGATATATCACTAGAAAATTAACTTTAAATAAGTAGTTTTTCTATAGGGCATTCTACATAAAGCGCACATGAAAAAAGTTGATGTTTGCGATTTAATGATTTAAATTTTAAAAAAAAAATTAAATAAATTTTATTGCAAGTAAGAAAGAAATAATTTAATACGCAAAAATGTATTTAAAAAGATTATTAATAGGTAAAGTAATATAGTAATTAATTTATTAGATAATAAATTTTTACTTTTCTAAGCTGCTTGATAAGGTTTCAAGAAAGACACCTCTTCTGATTTCTCAAATTTTCAGTCCTCTAGCTTAACGTTCATCAGGATTTAAATCAGTACCGAAGACATGTATATGTATAACATTCAAATGTCAGAAAAATCGCAAACATCGACAGTTTTGTCGTCCATTCAATGTTTGAAAATGAAATAAACATAAAGCTCAGCGTTTTTAAACGTCAGTAGCTCAGTGGTTCAGGCGTTTAAGAATGCTAGTATCTTTTTTTAAAAAAAACTCTATTTGACGCGTAGCTGTTGTAGGCTGTTCATGACGCGCGACGTGAAACGTCGTAAAATGACAGCATATAAATTATTTTTAAGCAACTTCAAAAAAAGGAGTATTGTAAACATAAACTGTACATAAAAAGGCGTTTGATTATATTGAAACGTTCAACAGGTACAAAACCAAAATTTTATAGTGTTAATTGAAATTATACGAAATCCGTGCGCGAGTTCCACACAAATTATTCTAAATTAGCTATTTATGTAAATTCCAACAAACTGATGTACAAGGAAAAAATGTATTAATAATAATATGATGTAAGAAAAAATATTTGCCTACTTAGTAAATGCTTGCCTAAAATTTTTGTTTTAATTCAAATTTAAATTGTCACTAATTGCCGATGACTGTCCATTTAATTTTCTAAAACTAAAACTAGGAATAATATTTTTTTTTAATTAATGCCAATTTGGTTTACAAATACTCGTATTCTCCTAATAGTTGAACAAATTGTTTCTGGAACTGGTTAGAAACAAATTGACTTAGGTGCCGATAACCTTTTTTAATGAATTATAATTACGGAAGTTATGTATTCGGAAATTAATTTCAGAAATTGACTTCCAGTATTAGCTTTTAGAAAGGTGTACTGAAGAATATCCTACTATCTACAATGATTTTGATTATGTAAACGAGTGCCTGCATTATTCGTATAGTAAGAATTAACAAAAAACATAAGCAAAGAATTTTTCCGGATTTAAATTTAGCTTATGTTACTTTCAGTTTCAAACTCATGAGTTCTTTGCAAATCGTGTCAATCCTTCGCTTTGTCACAGCGTTAAAGAAGGGTAAACCAACAAACTCATTTTCGTATTTATAGTATGTATTTATTTATAATATAGATTTTACCTACGTTATTTAATTATGTGCAGTGATAGCCTAGTGTTTAGACAATGGTGTCTTACTCGGGAAGCCCGTGTTCAATGCTGGGCGCATACCTCTTATTTGTTTAAGTTATATTCGTATGTCTTTTAAGAAGTTAAATATTACTTGCTTTAACGGTGAAGGAGAACATCATAAAAAGGCATCATGAAGGCATGAAAACCTGCACTCCTAAGAGTTCTCCATGTTCTCATTGGACTATGGCCTGACTGAGTGATTTTTTTTAAAGATTACTAGCAGTATGGATCACATACTACTAGTATTCCCTTTACCCCTCCTAGTAAGCTAAAATGCTTGTGTCAGGAGTGAGCCACGCCAGTAGTCCAATGTCTGGGATTTGAACCCACGACTTATCGATCGTGAATCCAACGCCCGAACTACTGAGCTACTGACGCTTCAAAATATGATTATAATGTTAAAGCATAGACTGATAATATCCCGAAGAATACGGTTCCATGATGACTAGTACAAATTTCTCATTAATTCCGGCATTTATGTTACATCTGCTGAGCCCAAGGGAGTGAAAGCTGCAAGACAATAATAACGTATCTGATCTTTGAATTACTATTAAATGTTTCTTTGTGATAGTGTTATGCGCATTTGAGTAAACAATGTAATAATGAATGAAATTAAAACTTTTTAAATATGCAATGTTCATATTATAGTGCTTAACAGAGTAAAATTTAGCATAAATAAGTTATTCGACCACCATATGCCTTTGACGCGTTCCGGTCGAGCCGCATGTGGGCCAGACCTACCAACTCACTCAGGGTCCATCGAAACCGTAGCATTCTTCTTTTCACTCCCTTTCCTCCTTCTATCTTCGGGGCAACGCAATTCTACAATACAAGAAAATCGGCCGATATACCGTAAACTACCGCAACATTGCCTTCCATGCTTAAATTTGCCTAAAACATAGATATCTCAATATTTTTATTATTTTTCACATCTGGCAATTAAATAAATAGTAGTTAAAAAATCTATAACTCTGGCAACACATAATTGAAACCGATATTATGGTAGACGTCATATTTTTTCTGTTATTAGCTATGAAACTGTGTCGCGCGTGGTCGTATTTTTTTTGGTGTTGAAAACTTTTGATGTAAGTTGAATAATTATACTCTCATTGAATTATTTTTAGTATGTTTTAAAAGCTATTAAGTTTCTTTATTATATTTTATTACTGCTATTTATTTTATTCAAGTAGGATATGATAAAATAACATTTAGGCAAAGTTCGGCCAGTTAATCAAGATTCCAGTTCATATCTTTGCCTAGTGTAGGGTTGTCACGTTAATTTTGAGAACTTTTAAAACTAATTATATGCTTACACAAATGTTTTTATTTGTTTTCTTTTTGAACGGGATATAATTTGCACGGGTTAAGAATTTATTTATTTTATGTGAAGCCTAGATATAATAATTTTGAGTCGCGAAAATTACTTTGTTTGTTGTGAAAATATAAATATATTTTTTAATTTTTGCTATAGGTAAGAATAATTATGGAAAGGCGAAGGAAGTTAGGCGCCCGTCGTTATAAAGATTATGACCCAAGCTTGCTAGAAGTAGCTGTTGATTTAGTAGCCAACAAAAACCTTACATCATATGAAGCTGAAAAGCAGTTTGGTATACCCCGCCGAACTATTGTCAATAAAGTTAAAAAGAAACACACAAGGAATGTAGGTTCACCAACGCGGCTAACGGAGGAAGAGGAAAACAAAATTGTTTCAACTTTGGTTCTTTGTGGCGAATACGGCAGCCCTCTAACTTTGCAAGAATTGCGCATAATAGTTTACGATTATTTAAAGAAAACTAATAGAGCTCAATTGTTCGATCACAAAATGCCTGGTGAAAAATGGGCTCGAATGTTTATAAAGCGCCACAAGGATCATCTTACCATGCGCTCAACGCAAAACATAAAAAAAGCACGAGCTACAAAAACTTCACAAGAATATCAGGAATACTTTGACAATTTAGCTGTGTCGTTACAAGGCGTAAAGCCAGAATGTATTTTGAATTATGATGAGACCAACTTGACGGATAATCCAGGTTCACAGAGGTGCATATTCAAAAAAGGGACAAAATATCCGAACAAAGTACTTAATAACTCAAAAACTGCAATTTCCGTCATGTTTGCTGCAACTGCCGATGGAACACTATTACCGCCTTACGTAGTTTACAAGGCAGATAACTTATGGAAAAACTGGTGTTCTAATGGGCCTTCTGGTACTAGATTTAATAAAACGAAATCTGGATGGTTCGATAGAGATACATTTGAGGATTGGTTTTATACCATTGTTTTACCGTGGGCTGATAGATTTTCAGGATCGAAAGTAATAATAGGCGACAATTTGTCGTCTCATCTTAATATTAATATTATCTCTGAATGTCAAGACAAACACATTCGTTTTGTTTTTCTGCCCCCAAACTCTACTCATGACACGCAACCACTTGACGTGTCATTTTTTAGACCCTTAAAAAGAGCCTGGAAAAATATACTACTTGATTACAAAATGAGACATCCTAGCTCAAACAATCTTAATAAAAACATTTTTCCAGAACTGCTAACAAGGTTAATTGAAGACATAAAAATCAATCAGGCTAAAACTATAACTAGTGGATTTTGCGCCACTGGAATTTACCCACTTAATGCACATAAAGTACTACGAAAAGTGCCAGGTAACAACTCAGATATAGTTATATCATTCGATGCATCTTTAGTGCAATATCTAAAAGACTCTAGAAAACCTAATTCAGATCGACAAAAATCAAAGAATTTGAAACTGCAGACCAAACCTGGTGAATCTGTAGCAACCGATGATATTCGAGTTACACATGGATCAGAAAAAAAAAGTAAAGCAAGCACCTCCAGAAGTTTAAGTGCAAGAGGTGTACCTACACTCGACCAGAATAATACTTCTAAAGCCATAATCGATGTCGCTAAAAATATCCTAATTTCTAACAATGGCTATATAAAACAGGATTCTTCAGTACATGATGATCCCTCGACAAGTGGTAAAAGTGTAATAATTTCAAATATATTACTGAAACCAGCTGATTTACATCCAGAAACCAGAGTAGAATGTCTAAGTGATATCACCAATGTTATTGTAGAAAATAAGAAAAGGAAACTTATTGATGATGACACAGATACTTCATGTTCAATTACATTGCATGATTCTGGTGACTCCATTGATGAACCATTTTTACAATCAAATAGTGACACGGAAACTTTGAGAGATTCTGATATTCATAGTGATAATGAAGATATCGAAGAAGAATTAGAGGAACCAGATGTAGGTAAATATGTTGTGGTAAAATTTGTTAGTGACAAGAGCGTAAAATATTATATTGGATTGATAATTGAAAAAGGGCCAGAAGAAAACTGCTACAGTGTCAAATATTTGAGAAAAGCCAGGAACGGGGCATTTTCGTGGCCTGTAGCTGATGACATATCAGAAATTACGCGATTTGATGTTGAAAATATTTTGCCCAAGCCACAGGTCGGCCGTAGAGGTCAATTAAAATTTAACCTCAATAATTTAAATGTACTTTTTAACGACATATATTAATTACCTAAAATAAAGTTAATCTTTTTTATATCACAAGAGTTACCTATTCTAAAAAAATGTTAAGAATTATAGAGAATATACATCAAAATTATAATGACTATGATAATAAATAATAATATAATTTCAATATTAATCAAGTAAATATACTTTTATATAATAATAATTAATGTAAATGTAAGTCTGTCTGCCTATAACGTTGCGCCAAAACAGCTCAACCGATTTTCTTGTTATGGAGATAGATCCAATCTTGGAGTTGAACATGTGCTACTTCCTGTCGCGAATTACTTAAAAGTGATATTTCGGTGTGAAATTGTTTTATTTACTCTATTTTTTAATGTATCTACGTAATATTCTCTATTTTTCTTACATTTGAGATAATTGTAACCTATTAATTTAGATGTTTTATTGATTTAGATACTTACTAAGACATATTATTTTCACATATATTCTCATCGCAATGATTAATATGCAAGTTGATACCAAAGTTGTTAATTATTTGCGATTTTCATTTGAATATTTTAGAAAAATATTTACTAATGAGACCATACATGAGTATGGTCTCATTAGTAAATATCTATGAAGATAGAGATTGATAAAAATTTTAATTGTATATTTATATATTTTTTGCTATTAGCACCAATTATCATACCAATATTATATTAAGCACTAATGATCGATATAAAACAAGGGATACTTATTCAATAAGCCTTAATTTTTGATCCACTACATGGTTTTACATTATCTCATCATTCATATATGTCATTTTTATAGTTTGATTAAATTTGCTAGTACTTTATTTTCAGTCTATTGTCTTTAATAATATATAGGTCTACTTCACAATAAAATATCAGACCCCAAACCTGTATTTCTAGTAGGATTCGACATACAAAGCTCATACAAAAACATCGAAATCGCAGTATATTATAAATAATAAAATATCATGTAATGTCATAATTTATCCCGAGCAGGAATCGAACCCATGGATCATCGACACAGATACGTAGCGTTAGACCGGCTGTGAATTAGTAGTAAGGAAGGTTGATTATAATATAATAAAAAAATTAAAATAATTTTGTCTTTCTGTGACAACCCTTTGTATTAACGGTCGAATGTATGAAAACTCAGAAAAATTCTGTCCTAACTTTGCCTCATCCTATATATATGTTAATAAACACTTAATAATCATAGACGAATAACGACCAAGTAGACTAAAGCTTAAGGTTTATTTTATCTCTTATTTTATTTGAACATAGTAATACAAAAACTGTAATATAACTGTAGGTAAAGTTGTGGCAAATGGTCCTATCTTTACCTGCTTACTAAATTGGCAATAATATTAAATATTACAAAGATAATTTTAGAATCATATCACGATTGGTAACATCCAAATTCAGACTTTACTTCTCAATCAATAGAATGTACCTTTAAGATGTATATTTTAAAATATACGTCAAAATGTTATAAAATCAGGCAAAGTTGCGGTAGTTTACGGTACCTACATGGGCGACGGACTGTCTGTTCGTTTGATCCTTAACTGTCATAAAAAAAGATGTGATAATAATGATTTCTGTCGCGACGGCGTATTTATTTTGAAATGCCCTACTTCTCCGATTGATATTTATTAGTTGTCCAACCTTCAAGAAAGTAAAGATGCTACTCGGATCAATGTTATCAACATCATAAATAACAAGATGCTACACAAATTAGTGTTGCCAATATCATAATTAACACTACATATATATAAAACTAGAGTTGGAGAATTGACATAGTCGATTTGTTAGGGAGTTCCTCATATACGTCTAGATAAATAGGTAGAAAAATTAAAATGTAAAATTAAACATGTATGTACACGTGACTAAATTCACCCGATCAAAAGTGTTTTTCGGGTGAATTTAAAGGACGGGTGGGGTTTACTTTTCAAAATAAAATAATTAAAGTGATTATCACAGCATCTTAAACAAGTTAAGGAGATCCAAGGTCTTTTCTTATAATTTTATACCACTTTCGATATATCAAATTACTCTACGCCCACGTCTCCCTAAGATATCATATTTTTGTAGTATATTTTTTTTTATTTTTAATAAAAAGTAACTTTTTAACCAAAATATTTTTCAAACAATCTGGTTAGATTCATCGTCAATGTGAAAGAAAAACAACAAAATAAATAGCCAATAGCTTAGTATTTATCTGTAGTACTAAGTCAAGATTTTTGATTTTGGTTTAGATTGTTTAAAATATTTAGACCTCATGTAAAGTACTCTAAAATATCGAGCGTTTTAATACGTTTTAAACGCAATTTTCATTTTAACATTCTATACTTTAAATATGTATATGTAATTAATTAGTAACGGTAATTTTTAAAGATTTAATATTATGATCGAATAAAATAGGTATTTTTATTATTAACAGCGTCGAGTTCCCCTATGTTAAACTTCGCTCACTAGACTAAAAGAATTTTTAAATTCGGACCAGTAGTTCCTGAGATGAGCTCGAGTCCTACCAAACAGACTCAAAAAAACTCAGAAAAATATGCATATGAAGCTTATTATAAAGATGCTACCACCGATGAGCGTGACTATCGCATAAGATTGCGCTGGCATGTATTTCGTCGTGTAGAAGACTTATTAATGGCCAAGTTGTGTTGAAATATCTATTTCGACTAATATGAATAATCTACATATTTCGGTATGTTTCGTAAGGTTGTTTCCAAATAACAAATTTAGCTAACTAAATGATTTAGTTTTCGTTGCTCACCTTTAGCATAATTATTTTTAACTGCTGAAATAATTTATTTTCTACAGTCCCTTCTTAGCTAGCTTATTTTTAATTTCAAAGCAAGTTAAAATATTGTACTATTTAAATACAGGGTAGTCTTAGATTAATATAACAGATTGAAATATTAATATTTAACTTAAGAATTTATTGTAATAAATAATCTAAGAACAATGAGTATATGGCTAAAAAAGAAAGGTTTTAATGAGATTAGCAATCAAAAAGAATGCTATCTAGTAGGAATATTATGTATTATGATATTTACATGCTTACTAATACTTAAAAGACGAGACAACTTTATGAAAGTCTGTTCCTAAAGGCCATGTAGGACCGCAGAGATCACAATTACATGGACATCATTTGTTTGACATTGAAGTGCCAAGAATTAGTCATCCGAATGCTCATTTGAATTTTTCAATAATTGGATGCGTAAAATGTTTGACAATGTATTTATTTTAGATTTTGTCTCTACAGCTTTAGGCGAATCAACGAATGTCAAGAGCACCTCACGAGGTGATGCAATATTTTTATACAAGAATGAGTACTCAAGGCCAGAGATGACAAACTAAACCCAATATTTATTATTATAAGTTCTAAATATTAAGTTATAGCTACAAGTATTATGAGTCACTTCCAAATAGCCATCAAATTTTTAGGCATTTGACAACATCTATGCATTCCCTTAGTACATAGCACTTTAAAAAGAAGTTGAAATTTTTTTAGGTGCTATGAGTGAATCTAATTTTTAAAATTATTTTACTCTAAACTAATATTGCGATGAATCAAAAATTACGACTATTTAACTAGGTATTGTGAATGTGCATGTTCACTAACTTGACCATCAGTCGTTGTACGTAGTTCAAATTAAAATAATTTTTGTTTTATAACTTACAGTTCTAACATTATGTACTCAATCACAAGCAATAGAAAATTTGGACCCGAAATCGGCCGTTAAGGAGTTAGACCAACCGAAATTAGTGCGTGTAGAGCGCTCTATCAACCAGCAGTTACAGCAATTATTGACAGGTAAAAACCACAGGATAAATCATTACTTATGAAAATAAAATAAATACAGTAAAATGTTATATACATATGATAGCTACAAGATAAATAAATTTACTAACAATGTTATTGAAGTTTATGGGCACTGATAGCTGGGTGGAAGGTTTATTAGTCAACTCGCCCTGGCTTCGTACGAGTGCAATTTACCATTTATAATTCTTAGATTTATTAAAAAATATTTGATTTTTAATATATTGTTGCTAAATAAAGATATTCAGGCGCTTTAACGACAGTAAATATATTTTATTATGATCTCGCAGGAACTATTATTCTTTCCGGGATGAAGAGTAGAATATGTGTTAATCCAATTTATAAAGTATCTGTGGGCTAAATTGAAAAAAAAAGCCGCATCATAGCATCTAAACATACAAACTTTAATATTTATAATATTGTTAAGATTAATTAAAATTTAAAGCACAATGGTTGCTTAGGAATTTTTTCATAACACAATTCTTTAACTATATAATTAATTATATTTTATTATCAACTATGTAGCTAATAGTGTAAAACAATTTTTCCTGAAAGACTCGTTGAAGTCACAATAAAACGTTTAATAATCATATTTCTTATAATGGTTTTAGCTTTTGGTATCGGTGGCCGGGAAGAAGAAGAATCTTCTCGAAAATCTAGTTTTCGAGCACCTAAAGGTAAATAATCGTAACAATTACCCGCAGCATATACAATTATACATTTAATTATAATATAAATTTAACAGATATATTTAATTTTAAAATAATAAATTCACAGAAAAATCATCATCGCATGGATCTATTTTACCAATATTACTGCTGCCAATACCGATTCCACAATCCTCATCGCGTCCAGCGCAACATACACCAATAGGTCAATTTTACTTAAATAATTGAAGTTATGTTTCAAAAATTATAATTTTCATAATTTGAATTGTTCAGTATCTATTTGTTAATTACAGAATCTGAAATTGATTCTGGTGATGACAAATTATGGAATACAGAAGAAGAATCCGACAATTCTGGAGACAAAAATGTACCTGTGGAGAAGTCGCAAAGGCCTACAAACCCTACTAGACGACCAATCAATAGAGGACGTCGTCCTACGCCAAGACCACTCGATATTAAAAAAACTGATTATGTTGGATCATCATTTTTAAAGAGACCACTGAAACAACCACAACAAGACAAAATCCGCTATCCGTCCTATGTAAAAGTACAACAACTTGACGAAACTGCAACTAGCCCATCATTAAATAAAGAGAGTACGTAAACATATATATCATCCAATTTTATGTTTCAAAGAAGCCATACAAAAAATATTTTGAATTTTTAAAAATTATTTTTATATTTTACAGTTTCATCCAGCGATTTAGTAGAAAAGTTTCGCAACCAATTTCCACAAGCACCGCAGCTTCCACCTGCGCTGTTATCGGAATACGACAGCAGCGAGCGTATTCCATTTCCTGAAGTCATTGGCGGATCGGAAATTGACATTAAAAATGAAGTAGAACTTTATAAAAATGCACCTCGGCCACAAGCCGATACTTTTTCAAGCAGTTTCCCTTTACAGTCTCAGAATAATATTTCTGTAATATCATTTGGAACAAGTATCCGAAACCGCGATCCACCGCGTCCGCGTTTTAGTCGCTCATTTATATTGCAAGGAGAAGTTATAGTCCCTCGAGCTGATTTTACTGAAACTTACACAGCATGGTAATTTCATAATAATAGACAAAAAATAAACATTTATCATAAGTAGGTTTTTTAAATATACAACCAAATAATTTTATTTTTTAGGTGGAATGCCAAAACCGGTGCTTCGCGTGTTGATTTTTATGGTGGTTCTACTTCCACTTATAAGAGATCAATGCCCGATGGAAGTATAGTGCGTTTTGAAGTAAGTATAATAATTATTTTGTAGTACATTTTGTTTCTTACACCTATAATGTAAATCAGAATAATATCTAATATGTTATTTCTATAAGATGCGAGTAGATAGGTCTGGACAAGACCAAGTACGACGCTGCAATAAAGCAACCTCTCAACAAAACACGTCCGCTGCCAATGCGCATCCAGCTTTACCAGATATTAATTTGTTTTCATTTGCTGGTAAGTCTATAATACAATTGTTTCATTTCTTTTTGGTCGCTATGAGTTATAATTTCTAAAAGTTGTGTTCAATATAGAACATATGTTCAAAAAATTAATTGGTTAATTGATTGGTTCTCAGTTATTACTATCCAACAAGCAACTCGCCTCGGCTTCTCACGGGTACACTTTCACTGCTCTTACTTCTTAGAGTTAATAGAAAATATAAAAAGAATGAGATATCTTCTTAATTAAAAGTTTTAATATTATTATAGTATATAAATCTAATCAAATTATTATTATTCTACTGAAATTATAGATAGATAGACAGATCAGCACTTTATTGCACACATAATATAGAGTCTCTAAACAGACAACCAATGTGTTTATCTGAAACAAAAAGCAGTAGGTTACTTTCAAGTCCATATGCTATCGCGTCAGACAAAAAATTACCTCGATACAGCTACTTCTCATTTACAGCATGAAACAAGAACAATCCAACAAACACATTTTAGCATTTACAATATTGGATAAAGACTATGGACACAGAAATATGGATTAGTATAATAAACTTCTCATTTATTATCTTATGTGTATTCTACGCTTTCCCTAGGTTATGAGAATACTGAAGGTGGGCGGGTAGAAAGGTGGCATCATACAGTAAAGGGGGGAAACGGAGAATTAGGAGCTACTATTGGAGAGACGCTTACAGTACATCACGATTTACTACTAATACGTTCGTCAGATGACATTACGATTCCATTGCGGTAAAGGGTTATTAAGTGTTTTAATCCAATTTTTATTTTTAAAGATATATTTTCCTTTGCTTAAATAATATTTCGTTTTATAATGCTTTCTAGATATATAGTAAATGTGGACAGCTCTGTATTAGGTGCTAATTGTGATGGTTATGAACACCGCTACATTGATGTTCGAGAATTCACACCTGGCGCAGATTTATTTAAACCAAATATAGGTAATATTGTTTTACATTTAATCTAGTATTTTAATGATTTCACGAGTAATATAATGTACCTTAAAAATCCAACCTTATAACAAACAGATAAAAATTAAAGGAACAACTACTTTCTGTAGTCGTAGTTCATTTATTTTTAGTTAAGAGGAGAAATGGAAAAAAATTCGCTCGTGTCTTTATATTGATTTATTTTCATATATTTTTGCAGATGAAATGTGTGATTTCATTCACATTTTAAACAGTTCGATGCCTCAAGACTTAGCTCAGTTAGAACCATTACGTGAGTTCACATTGCCTCATCGCGACTTAAGATATGATGACGATTTTCAAAAGTATGTATTATTACATATTTCAAGTTTCTTAAACTTTTGTATAAAACAAAAGTTAAAAGTGAGTTCTAATAATTCAGATGCTTCTTCAGTATTTATGTGCTTATATTGAATTTATTTACAGGTTCAAGACTGAATATAATCGAGAGTATGTTGACAATGTAGAAGAGGCTATGAGAAAAAACTTACTCATACAAAATATTCGATTCATATCATCTGGCAACCGCGAAGGAGCTACTTTTGAATTAACGGTTAATTTTCTAGCTGATCGCCTTAACTCAGAATTAGATAAGCTGCTTGGAGTGAATTTGTCTGCTGAAAATATCCGCGCTGAGCAGTTCCCACATTCACGTAGCTCAATCCGTTCAGAAGAAGATAAATTGCCTAACAAATTTGATTGGCGTCCTCGAGGAGCTGTCTCTCCTGTCAGATGTAAGTTTGTCTATAAATATTTTTAATAGACTTCATGAATTGATTTATATAAATCGATCGTATCTATTTGAAGATCAGGGTTCTTGCTCATCTTGCTGGGCGTTTGCTGTAGCAGGAGCTGTTGAAGGAGCGTTATTTATACGTACTCGACAACTTGTGCCTTTATCCGAAAAGTGTCTTGTTGATTGTGCTCATCCGTATGTAAATTATTTATTTTTTATGTATATATAATATTAAGTATATAAACGTTAGTCTGAAACGTTAACTTTTTCAATTTTTAAAGGTTTGGAGGTAACGGTTGTAAAGGAACGTGGCCAAGTCATGCTTATGACTACGTACAAAGCCGCGGCCTGCCTGCACTAGATGAATATCTGCCTTATAAAGAAAAGGTGAATTTAAATAATAATATTATAATTATAACATTCAGTATTTTTATTTACCCTATACTAAAAATAACATATTCTTGTTAAAGGTAGAGCAATGTGAGGATGAAAGAGTGCTTCCTATAACACGTATCAGGGCTCATGTTAACGTTACTGCTAACAGTGTAACGGCTTTGAAGGCAAGTTTTTTATTATATTCAATATTATAATATTAGAATTTATTAATTATTCAATGTTGTAATTTGATAGTTGGCGATAAGACGACATGCTCCATCCGTTGTTATAATTGATGCAAAAGCAAAGAGCTTTATATTCTATAAGAAAGGAGTCCTATATGATGACCGATGGTAAAGTTATTTTTGTTATTATATCATAAAAACTGCGAAACATTTCTTAGTTTTTAATTCTGAGTATTTCTTTAAGAACTTACTTGGAGTGGAAATAAATAAAAATTCTTAACAACTTGTGTTTTAGCGGCAAAATACTTAAGATGCTAAACCATGCCGTACTGGCAGTTGGTTGGGGGCAACGAAAAGATGAAACTTATTTCATTCTAAAGAACTCCTGGTCGGAAGCGTGGGGTGAACGTGGCTACGTGCGAGTTCAGGCGCGTGCTAATACTTGTGGTGTACTCGCGAAGCCTTCCTATCCCCGCCTCGAGGATGATGACGTACTCCGGGCTTCTCGTCGGGACAATACGCGAGTTAGACCTAGAGAAACAGATGACAACAACGAAGAATTGGATTAATTAGATACATGCCTTTTTTATAGAATAAATTAAAATAACTTTGCTTACTTATTTTCCTTATATCCTCGTAGCTCTTGTAATAATTTTATTGTCTTTTTACTACCTAATTATATATATTAAAGTAGACCCGCAATATGAACCTGTATAAAATTATAAATCTATTTACTTCTATATATGTAAAACATTTTTAATAACAGTCAGTTTTTCCTGACTTTCGATTTAAATACAACAAAGCCTAGATTTTTTGTTAGACCTGCATCAATAGCTAAAATCATATAGGTAGAAAGACAGACAAAAATTATAAAAATGTTTCGTTTAGATTCTATTGGTGATACAGACTCCTCATATTATTAAGTTTTCTTCAATATTTGTATTATAAAATATAGATATAGGTAACATTAATAAATAAGTATTTATTAAAAGGTCAGCCATTATTAATATAAAATCGCGTCTGAACGAATTTGAATAAAATGTGAAAGAGAAAATATATTAACTATACACAGGATCAAATTATTATATCATAGATAACATATGAAATGTACTTACATATCGCTTTATCGATCGGACAATCAACAAAATGTCCATTAAGAGTTTAGTAGGAATTATTACATATTAACGTGAAGAGAAAACATTTTGTATAGGTACCTATATTCATCTATACAACACGTTTATATAGAAAAGATTACTAGTGAAACCAAAATGTGTATATTATCCATTAAAATAAAACATTATTTTATGTTTCCTGAGAGACATTTCATAATATAACAATCGCACAAACTAGGTGTTATATTTTGGTAAGTAATAATTACATTGATTTCATAAGATTCTATTAAATTTTTTTATTTTATTTATTAAGATCACCAAAATAGCACACACTTATAATTTATAATCGAATTTTAAAACTAAGTTACAAGCTGAATGTGTGTGAATAACTGTGAAAGAATACCATAGTATTTGATTCTGGATTCGAACACATTGTGTAATTAACAATTCGATGATTTTATACACTCTAAATCTAAACTTAAAATGGATAAAATATAATATTTTCTACATTACTTCTGGTACGAAATATATCATACGACATTTTAGAACTAGAGTAAAAAGTGCAGTGATAAGTTAATGGACAATAAATGAAATACTTAGGCATACTTAATGTAGATTAACTTACTATTAATTGAAGTATAGGTTCTGCCTCGGGAAACGGTTACAGGAATGCTAGGTGAATTTCTCTACATTGCAGAAACGTAATCCTGAATATTTGGCCTAGAATGAATGAGCCAGCTCTTCTTCTATCTCTAGTGGAGGCGATCAGACCTGTAGCCTTTATAGATTTTTTTTCGATACATTTCCCTGACTTAAGATTTATTTATTGAATAATAGATGCATACTTCCGACACATATTGCTTTTAACTTCCTCAGCTACGGCTTCTGTACAAATCAGACAGGGAGAATTAGACTATATTACTGGCTACCTCTTATATCAGGGAGACTGACCCCTGATATAAGAGGTAGCCAGTGTGTCAACGGATGTAGCTTGCTACAAAACGGCCTGTTTCCATTCCCAAAGGACCAACATCAAACCATCAAGCCCTGATGACTCAATTTTTATAAGTGAATACGAAAATAATACACCAACAACCTACAGTTGGTAAAGAACCACTGATTAAATTTTATTTAGTTTTAAGTTTTATTTTTTTTGTTTTGTGACGGAAAATTTTTATGAAAGGAAAAAATTTTGTATCTGAATCCTTTTTTACCTTTGATCTGCTAGACTGCCTTGCCCATATAGCACGGGTCCTGATGAATAGCTAAATACAAATTAATATATAGGTTTTTTATAAACTAGTCGACCCGCGTGATTTCGTCCGAGTAGAGCTAAGTTTGTTCTAAGAAAAAGGTATTCTAGGTGTCGATTCACGTCTATACATACTATTATTATTATATTATACATACTATATAAATAATTATTTGTAGGTATACAAAACTTCATTAATATCCCTTTCGTTGTTCTAGTAAGAATAATAACCCTTATCACACAAGAACCCTAATAAAGAATTCTATGTTTAGATTCAAGTCACAAACTTTATGCGAACCCAGTTGCATTCGTATCTGTTTAGTTGTTCTTGCATGAATTAACTAAGTATACATCCCACAGAACCTATAGTTTGTGACAAAATATAAGTACTATATGCGTACACAATTTCTTTTATATTATATTAGTTATTTTTGCTTGAATAAGCTGTTCTATCTCACAGGAACTCCAATTCTGGATAAAAGTATTGAATTTTTCAAGCCACACATTAATAAATTCATTTCACTCATGTCCATTCAGCTGTGTATACACCACTAACAACGCCCATTCCCGCAGGAACTGTGCTTTTTTCCTGGATAAAAAGTATCATGTTTGTTAATCTAGGTAATAAAATATCCGTACACTAAATTTCATTTAACAGGTTCAGTCATTTTAAAGTATTGCGTGCACAAACAAACTGATAAACAGACAAACCAACAGACAGAAAAATATTAATAAATTTATAGGCAAAATATATACTTACTACACTATTTTGTTATCTTTCAAAAGAAATACATATATGTAGGTCGACGTGTAAGTTAGGATTAGGTTAACCTAACCTTAAGTTTAAACAGAGAACCGGGCAGTGAAGGCGAGTGTTTTAATTAAATGAAAGAATTCCTTAAACCTATACCTTGGTGTGACCAAGTTCAAGGCAATTCTTAGTTCCTGATGTAATGTTTATTTCTTTATCGGTTCAGTAGCTTTTATCTGCGTTTCGTTTACCCAATAGTCCATTCAATATGACACCCTTTGTGGGGTTTTTCATTATACCCTCTCTCCTTCTCTTATTATCATAATTAAGGATCAAACGAACTTACCTTGTGAAGTTTGATATCTAATTATACGAGTGTCCTGACCAAAGATGATTCCACATAACAATTAACATGCAGGGACCGTAGATATCGGGATGGGGATGCCGACAAAAAATAACAGTCTACCATTTTTTTTATAAAAAATTTGTTTTAAAAAAGCATTTAAATAGCTTTAAAAGTGTAATTTGGACGGCATAATATCATGTACTGCTGCTTGTTATGTGGAATCATCTTTGGTACGGATACGAAGTATAATCCTAATATATTAAGTCTAATAAATAATGTAATTATGTTTTACTTTTTAGTGCATGTATCAGAGTTTGTTAATAATAATATTAGTAAATAGTAGGTACAATTTATTCCCTGGAAAATTAAGTTTTTTCACTTTATCCGTATTATCAGATGTTATCGCTGTTGTTTCAGGGTTGTATGAATCTAAAACCTGTTGTTTGATTACTTAACAGATTTTTAATTACTAAAAGATTATTACAATGACTTCACCGCGCTCCATTAATGTGAGATCACCTAGGAGATAAAACTGCAGTAATCATCATGCAATCTTCTTATATATAAAATTCTCGTGTCACAATGTTAGTTACCATACTCCTCCGAAACGGCGCGACCGATTTTTATGAAATTTTGTGAGCATATCAGGTAGGTCTGAGAATAATAATAATAACCTTTATTAAAAGGTATAGACCCAATTCACAAATAAATATATTAATAATCTAAAACAACAAAAGTTGTAAATTAGCACCTTGTAAATATACTATTTCTTGTTACCTTCCTGGTGCACCGAAAGCCAAAACTTTAGAATTGAGCAGTTCAGAGTCCCAGACAATGTGCTCAGGATCTCGTTGTCTGAGTCCCGCAAACGGTTCCAAAACGATGCGATACGCGATCTTATGATCGCAAAGAAATTCAGTACCCTGGCCATTGCAAACATGTTAGATGCACTGCAGTGCCTATGTAGTTTCATCAGGATACGATAGGCATCATTGTGTTGTACCCTGATGTTATTTATAGCACGTTTCGTGTAATTGACCCAGAGCTGACACGTATAAAATGACAAGCAGTATGCTTTAAATAAAGTTCTTTTGACAGCATCGGTACACTTACCGAAATGGCGCGCAAGCATATTGCACCTAACAGCCAGGGCCCGGCGTACCCTTTCTATATCATCATCGTCAACGAGATCCACAGTCAGCAAGTGCCCAAGGTATCTGAACCGCTCAACCGTACCAATTACAGTACTATCCAAATTTAACTTGGGTACATTGGGTACTCGCAAATTGTCAACAATTTACGCAGCCCCCTGATCGAGGGACTAAGAAGCAGCATGTCATCGGCGTAGCTAAAATTATTGATACAAGTTTAACCAACATGACATTCCACCTTGGTACTTCTCAGTTTCTCAATCAGATCATTCACGTACAGGCTAAAGAAGTCCGGAGAGGTCAACCCTTCCTGACTCCGGATTCTAATATAAATTCACTAGAAGTCGTGTCGCCCCATCTTACAATATTAGTTTGGTTTTTATACCAATATCCCAATAGATTCACGGTATTTAGTTGGTACGTTAGAATCATGCAATTTCTCCCAAAGTAAATTGTAATTTACAAAATCGAAGGCACGACTTAAGTCTAAAAAGCAAGCATACACTGATATAAAAATTGCCGAATCCGATATAAAAGTTGAGAGACCGGGGCGGAAACCAAACTGTACATCATTTAGTTCTATATTTGTTTTTATATCTTTATGAATTATTCTTTCCAGTATTTTTCGTAAAACGGTACCCAAAGAAATAGGTCTATAATTTTTGATACATACAAAATATGTTCTAAACTTAACCCATCTATGCCCGGAGACTTACCTTTCTTCATATTTCTAACTACCAAGGCAACGTCCTTAGCGGTCAGGCACACATTGTTCGCATTTTTATTCTGCAAATGGGATGATTCTCTTTGAGCTGGTAATGGATCAATTCTAAAGTGGTGAGCAAACAAGTCAGCAATTTTATTTCTATCACTTAGCCCCTCTACAGCTTCGGGTATACTAGACTTATATTGACATGAATTCGTAGTTTGTCAAAATTTTATAAAATTATTATCAGCTCTATGCAAAGCTAAAACGTCTAGCTTTATTTTCTCCGCGTTGTTTTGACACCACTTCAGCTTATTCTTAAATATTTTGCGACTTTCTATCATATTGTCATTTAGATCACCATACATTGGCTTACCACTACAATTCCACCATGAATAAAAATCTTGGCCCTTAAATGACAGTCTTTTACGTGATAGTTCCACCCAAAAAATTTTTGCGCTTATATGGTGCACCATTATGCAAGACTGCACTAAGCTTAGCACCATCTTGCATTACATTAACAATTTCATCATAAAACTTATCAATTAAATATAAATGTTGATTACATGTATAAGTAACACAATTATCACAATGACTAGATAAAAATAAGGATCTTAAGTTATCACAGCAGTACTTATTATAAAAACTAATTTGATCACTTCGCCTCGAACCCCACTTGATACCTTTCAATAAATCCTCTCCGTCAAACTGAGTTTACTTATCACCAAATTCATTTCACACATAATCACCATGGGCAAATGGTCAGACCAAAAAACATCATGATCGACATAAATAGATCTAATCGTATCTCGAGCAGCAATAGACACAACACAATGATCAAGCCACCTTTTAGATCCATTAGCCTCACTTACAAATGTGTAGGTATCATTCGGAAGTAGCTCATCATACATAATAGAGAGTGCTCTGCACAAAATGCTTGTAGTTCAATCCCAAACCATTAAAATCAGTATATATACAGCCTCAGCGCTGCTGTCATCAATTAACGTCGCCACACCAGCCAGACAATTTGTAAAATACACCAGATTATCCTCAGCATCCGTCGGGAGGTAGACCGTCAACATCAGAAATTTTCGTCTGTCCATGCTAACTTCAACTGCAGAAAAATCTATCACTAGAACAGTCTACCACCTTTACATCGGCAACAACTGACTTTCTCCACATCAATGCCAGTCCACAATATGGACGTCCTTTTAGGACCCCAACCGATGTATCGACTGATGATTTTGCAAAACAACCAAAATCGTCACTGATGATTACATTAATGAGACCAAGGTCATGTGGCAAAAGCCATGTTTCTTGGAGAGCCACTATATCCGAGGACCGACATATGGATCTAACCTGTTCAATAGATCTTTTTATACTCTTGCAGTTGAAAGTAACCATTTTCATCAAAGATCTGGTAGACTTGTCCATTATTTTTTGAAAAAGCGACGGGATTCCTACGTTCTCCATAACGACGATAAACTAGACCAGCGGGCCAAAAGTTGGTATCCAAAAATGTGTCTATTTTACTTGCTGGGATGGTTACTCTAAATGAGTTAAAAGACATTCAAAGACATCAGAACATTGTTCACCCCTCTCCTTAATATGGTCAGTTATATCGGATTTAGTTTTTATTCATTTTTCTTACCTAAAGTAGGGTCAGTTCTTTACCTCATGTACCGCCTGCAATCAATTGGCGCGCTTACCATAATTTTGTTTTTTAAAGCGTATAGCTTCGATTCAAAAATCCCAGTCCAATCCCAGCACAGTTACACGTAAAAGAGAATAATAGCACGTAATTTTGATAGGAAGTTGAACAGCGACTGGTGATTGTATCCCACTTGAAGATTCAAAGAGCGCTTAATAATATTGCTACAATTTTTTTCTATAACTATCACTAACAATTATTTGATGAAGCTTATATGGCTACAATCATGTACGCGGACATAGATAACATTTATTATTGTCAAGAGCAGCTATTAAGCATATGATTAAGCATTTATGTAACGAAGCAAAAAGAGAATGATTATTGTAAACTAGCTGACCCGACAGACGTTGTCCTGTTGTAATTATTAATATTGAATCAAATCGGCAGTCAAAAGCTTACATTACAAAAGTTAATATGGCCGTTTTTTGTAATTTTTCTTACATAACAACCTTCTCCTTACATTAACACACATAACAAAAAATAGTAAGCGAAATCGGTCCAGCCGTTCACGCGTGATGCCGTGACCAAAGGAAATAGGGATTCATTTTATATATCTACCAATACGGCTAAGGATATTTTAAAAGTCTGCTGTATTTAAATAAATTAAGCATTTAAGAATTTGTAACTAACTAATAACTAACCTTTAGAATAAAGAGAAAAATGACAGAACTTAACTATACTATAACGTAACTTTTGAGTAATTAACTAATAGTGTGTGACCTGCTAACATTTTTAAATGTCTTACCAAGCTACTGTATTTTCTACTAAATAGAATACATTTTTGTTGTAAGCTGAAATTTAAATAAATAAGGTGTTTTATTATTACATACTAGACCTAATTCTGTATCAGTTCTGCGTTTACCCCTACTAACAACGCAAACTTTTGTTTTATGTTCAGATAGGCTTAATTCAAGTTGTTCTATTAGATAAGAAAAGCTAAGAAGTGCTCTTTGCACATTGTTTAGAGCAAGTTCAATTGATTTACTGGAACTATGAAAATGACTTTTGCATACGAATACGAGATATAAGCCTAACTTAAATATTATGACAAGATTGAGTCATCTACACTACTGATATCGCACAGTAACAGCCATAATCGTCTGAAAGCGAGCTCCGATTGACAACAGACTCAAATATGCCTGAACAGAGGTAATATACAGTCTTGGAATAAAATAAAAATTACTTCCCCCGAATATAAAGTATAACGGTATTACTAACAAAACAATCATCTTTTCTAACTGCCATCTAATCTACGAAGAGTAGGGAGGTTGAGGACCTGAGTGAGTATGGAATGTTTCAGTCGCAATGCCTTGTAAACCTGCATCTAGTTTTTCGACTTTCTGTGTAATGAACATGTTACTTTTTTGTCATAAACGTTAGTCACTTATACTCGATATAGAAGAAAGTACGTACTATTCAAGATGTAGATTGCGTCCAGCGTCGAACAGGCTCCTCAACGTTTGGTCATGATTACAAATAGCGTACTTATTGTGACACATAGCGAACGCACAGTTTCACCGCATCCGGGAACCGTTGGATCCTTGAATAACGACAATAATAACATTACGATAATCTTTCCTAATCTATAGGTAGGTACAATTAAATTACCGTGCATGACTGACTTCTGTATTAATTTGAAATTTAAACAATTTGAGTTTTATAGAAATCGTTTGTTAACAAGACTGACATTTTATTGTTTCTGCATTACTAAATTTAAATAAAATACCCGCAAGTTGTAATGTGATTGATAATGCTTGGTGCAAATGCATGATAAGCATAAACTTCACGTGCAACTTTTGTGCTTCTTTTATAATGTGAGTAATTGAAAATGAAGGTCACGCTTCTTATTAGGTACTTATTCACCACAATTTATGAGGAAGTTGTAAGAAAAATACATGTACTGTTAAACTTTTCCTGATTATATATTTATCATAGAACAAAATTTATTTTTAGGTAAATATTTTTGAATACATTTTGGATACATCACCTGTGTGCCTTCGAGAAAAGCAATTTGCTCATGTTTTGCTTTGGTATTAATAAAGTTGGTTACTTAGTCTGTATCAAAATGCACAACTTTATTTAATTCTGATTAGTGGACATTTACATTGTTGCACATCTGTCCGACTGTTATTCCTTCCTTTTATCCAGGTTTGACAACTTGAGATTAAACAAGTTGTCACTAAGTAGTATCGACTTTGGTTCTGTGAAAGTATATAAAATTAAACATACAAGCGTTATTCAGTACAGTCAACCGACACATATCTCAATGTTCTGGTTCCTTTAGTTAGAACTTAGAAGAAATGCCTCTTAGGAATAGTATAGGAATATTTGTAAATCGCAGTCGAATTAGTATTTATGAGTTAAAATAATTTCATAAAATTTTCGTTTTTGCCTCTACTTAAATAAATTCAGATTTCGATACTAGTAAATTACAAATATTTAAATAGCTCTGGTATTCATTCATTCATGGATAAACCACTGTCTACTTTTGGTATAATATAATATACTATAATAACTAGATCTTGTAAGATTACTTTTAAATAACTTGAGTTTTTTCGCTTTTGTTAATTTAGGTTAAGGATTACAAGTTATATTGATTCTAAGTTAGCTAGAATATTTATTTTAAGTGCGGTGTTAATTGTTATGTAGGTATGTATTGTTTAGTTATTGTGTATTTTATCCAATAATTAGTTCCTAGTTCCAAATGAATTAAATTATTTAGTAATATTAGTAAATATTTTTAAATGTTGCAGGTTTTTTTTAATAAGATTACTATCAGTATGGATCACATACCTCCTAGTAAGCTGAAATGCTTGTGTTAGGAGCGATCGGGAATCCAACGCCTGAACCACTGAGCTACTGACGCTTCGAGGTTAGGAGATGTCTAACTATAAAATATTTCTTAAAATATTTTTTATACATCAAGCAGATTTTTTCAACAGGAGTTATATCTATCATATCTGTGAGGTTAATCATAATCAAATTCTATCAAAATACAAAGTATTTAATGCAGCATTTATATCGTCTATTTTACCTATAAACTATAATCATACTGTGCTATAAGCACAGTATAAAAAAATATATGATAAAGTGGAAATAGCCGTAACGAGTAAATGTGAGTCAGCCTCGTTAGCTATCAGCGACCTTGCGCCTGCGTTGTCAGTGCTACTGCAACAATAGGCACCAATGATGTACTTTGGTACAACAAAATCTACACATTCGCAATGTAGTGGTCGCTAGTCAGTCCTTTAGTAGTTGCAATTAGTTACTTTATTTCTATTTTATATAGATAACCTAAATTGGTTTAAATTATCGGATTAAAGATATCTTCTAACAAAGACGCCAAATAAATAAAGATATCACAAAGATCATAAATATTTCCACTTTAAAGGCCGGCAACGCTCCTGTAACTCCCCAATTATTGCTGAAATCCAGTGGAAAAGTGGTCAGCGGCGATTACTTAACACCGGGTAACCCTACTGCTTGGTCGCCTTTTTATTAAAAAAAAGGCAAAGTTTTTACCAACCCCTATATCGTTCAATCTCAGATCGCCATCTCCAATGTATTGGATCGGTTGGAAGATCGGATTGACAACTAAACCTAATGAAACTAAACTAAAAATAATGTATTGTTGCAACAGACTGAAACGCATAGTTTAAAAAAATCATTATATCCAGTCGTCCTCGAGTACAGATTTAGCGTTTTATTTATGTTTACTTACGATTTATTCTAATTTCAGTAGGTTTTGAGTTAGGTAGTTTTTTTTTCAGAATACAAAATGTCACGTTTTTATAAAAATAAATTGTCAGATAAACAGTAAGGGTTTCTTGTTGTCTATAACGACATTCGAAATACATTATAATCAAATTTGTACTGATTAGCGTATAGTTCGATATTAACAGTGTTGAAATGATTTTGTGATCGCAAGGAATCTCGTGATAGACAAGGCCGGTTCGTCGAGCCGGCAAAGGCCGTGTCGAGGCGTGAGATTATTGTATCTAGTCGCAAAAACGAAGGATCCTTCATGCTATACACAATGCATTGTCGTCAATCTAACTACAAGTACATTTATTACAAAATTCTAACTAAATATCCTCGATGTCAGGGTTATGCCTATCCTACTAATATTATAAACGCGAAAGTTTGTAAGAATGTATGGATGTCTGGATGTTTGTTACTCTTTCACGCAAAAGCTACTGAATGGATTTTGATGAAACTGTACAATAATATAGCTTATACATCAAAATAACACATAGGCTATAATTTATAAAGATATAGTGTGAATTATCCAAAGTACAGCGGGTGAAACTGCGGGGCGCAGCTAGTATGTTATAAAATTTCTTTAGACCGACTATGTGGGTACCATTTAAATATCATCTCAAAAATCACAGTAGGAAGTTATCTATTATTTTACAAAATTTACTCATGATGACATACCCACTGACATACTTAATTATACTGAATTAAAATACTAGTAGCTACTTAAATTAATTTAATTCTGTTTAACAAATGTGTTTAAAACTCTAATTGAGTGCATTTTCAATACATTTTCCATTACTATGAAAATGTGATTACCTCGAATCGGTCATTTCAGAGAAGGTCGTCAGGCGTATTAATGTTACATTATTATTTAAGCACTTGTTTAGGGCAGAACAATGACACTTATATATAATTATAATTTCAAAATTTCTTTATTGATCACTCAACAATAATTGCACTTAGGTAAATACATCTAACTACATATTTAGGTAATTTAAATAATTCATGTAACTCGATTTTTTCCTCTTAAATATATTTCTACAATAATATTAATATTAATTTTCAATAAAATTTCTTATTAACGAGCAGTACATATGTACAACATTCAATGGCAATAAATGGAAGGCACAATATTATACATTATGTCGAGCGAAGAAATGACGCATTAAAACTATACAAAAATTGTACAAGTTAATACAAATTACAATCGCAAATCAAACATGATTTCGACGAGCACTGATGTCACTGCACGGCGATAAAGGGGGAATGGGGCGCGGGGAGAGCGCTCCTCACCTATTTGCACCTGCCGCGGGGCGCTCGCCCGTCGCCATTGTGAACTTCACACACACAGCACTCTACGACCTGCAGAAGCGTCGCATGCGCAGCTACGTCACGCACTACACTACGCACACTTCGCTCTTAGCACCTCATAGTTTCTTTACGATATCAAACTTAGATTTAAGATCCATAGGGACCTTCTTGGGATCTACTTTTTTCTTAGCGGCAAGATGCGCTCGCATCTCAGCTGCTGTCATTTGGAGATTAAGACGCGGAGGCTCAGGCGCAGGAGAATCATTTCGATCCACGTTAGAAGCGGAGTCGGGTGAGCTTGCAGGGGAAATGGTATTGCTAGGTTGCGCATTTACAGATCCCGCAGAAGCAGGGCGTTCAGGAGCATCCAGATCAGGTATGGGTTCTCCCGGTGCTGGAGCAACTACTAGTAATTCTGCATCTTCAGGTCGTTGTTTAATACGTGCTACGACTTGTTTATGGGTCTCGCCAGCGATACTTTGCCCATTTACTTCGAGGATGCGATCACCACGACGCAGACCAGCTGCCTCTGCCGGTGAACCCTCGTCGACTTTTCCGATATATTGTCCAGGTTTGCCTTTCTCAGCATGTAAATTGAATCCATATCCATCAAAGTTAGGCACCTTCCGCACGTGGCAGAGCCGCGGTTCTGCAGCCGCCGACCCGTTTGCGGACATCGCTCGGTCTGTGAAGGCGCGCGATGGCTCTCGCGCACAATGAGGCACTGCCGCCCGCGTCCGCGCTCCGCACCGCTTACCTCCGACGCCCTCCTCCACCTCACCTATGGACAGTAGTTTGTGGAAGTTGCGACTCGATACAGAAGGCGAACGGAGCGGGGAAACACGAATACGGCCTCCAGTGTACACCGGGTCGCCGCTGAGGCGCGAAGTATCCCCGTGAGTGTAGTGTTTATACCATTCATCAAAGCTATTTGGGAGGATCATTTTTATTGTAAAAAGGGTGAGTAATAACATTGTTTACATTGTATATAAAAACGGGTTCTAGGTTCTATGAGTGACACGACACGTCACTGCGCCCGCACCTACAGGAACGAAACCGTTTAGAGCGCGCGCCGCTTTCCCGTATTATTGCCTAACATATTCCTTTAAGACTTAAAATCAAATGTTTAATACAAATTAGACATCCTTATATACTTCATCCTTTCGCAGTGTTATAGTCATAAGATTGAAAGTTAAAATAAGTGATGTGTACGTTTCTAGAGTAGGTTATCTGGCTATCTACGGAACCCTATATTTATAGGTTAGTTACATTCACTGGAAATACCTATCTAATTCAAATTAATTACTGGCAAGAGATGCTATGGAAAACATGATGACTCGATCGCTAGATGGCGGTGGTGATAGACTGGCGGTCGTTGCTCCGCTTCGGCTCTCACACGTCAAGGTTCGTTCAGTTGAATTCTAATAAGTAATAACTATTTACTTTACACGTCGATACTCCCAATCCAGCTTAGAATTAACTAAAGGTTTCTTTCAAACGGATGACAATACTTCCCAGAGACCGCTATTAAAACTTGTTTGGAGTTCCTGTGCTTGACGATACGTGATCGTATTGCAATATGGTGTCATAATATTATAATAATGCTAGCACCGGAAGTCTATGTACGACAGTGAATTTAGTTATATATTTAACGTAATTTATATTTCCTAATGAAACTAAGGGTCGTGGAATAATATCTTCATAACTTTTGCATGTACTTTAGTATGATGAAATTAATAGTTATATTATGATAGAAACTATTAATAAAATGGAACATCAATTTTAGTATAGGGTACTAAAATTCGTCAAGTACGAATTCGTTACGTGACGACTAATCTCCATCCTGCGATAAAAATGTTCTTATCTATGAATACTGTCAGTGATTAGCAGACACGTATGACAAAACTAGTCATATGAATTCTTTAGATCTTTAACAGTAACATTAATTATTGTTCTTTATCTATATTTTTTCTGTTGCATATTAAATATTTTTATTTAGAATCTTACAAAAAATAGTTTGATTTAGAATCTCACAAAAAACAACATTTTTAGCATACCTATAAAGACTCTTTTTCTTAGGAACGCGTGGTGGTATCAAGTTGAAATGAATATCAAATACTCAAGCCTGCGGACCCTTGCGGCTATCAAAAAATTAATCTTATATGTCCATTACTTAATGTGGTTACTCGCAGAGTTATAAGATAGTTCCCGATGACCTAGAATCACGAAATTAAGCATGAAGCAAGTCTCATAGCAGAAGTTTAAAAAAAAATTTTTAAAACTGTATACTTAAACAACTTCTTTCTGCATCACTGGAAAATTATAGTTACATCACGAAAAAATTGTCTTGTATATATTTAGGTTTTGACGCATTATTTGGGGAATATGTGAAGTTATCAAGCTGAAATTTATATTAAACATAAGTCTATAGTCTCTTGAAGCTGTGAAAAATCAAACTTTTAAGTTTAACGTATCAATAAATTTGGCCATTCATACTGTAGTGATCATAAGTTGTTTTTTTATAGTATGTACGTATAGCGGACATTTTAGTAATATTCGAATATGTAATACTTTTACCTCCCGTCGATACAGATATAGCTTAAACTCTGGTTAACGATTGATATTTCAAAGCCATATAATTAAAAAAAGAAAAAAAAAACGATTGATATTTGACGCGAAGCTGGCTGTCGCGAGACGTCAATGTCAATGACAGCCTGTAAACTATTTATAAGCGAAAAAAAAACTGAAGGAGGTTCTATATTTGGTGTTATGTATTGTTTTTAAAATATTTTAACCGACTTCAAACTTATTTAAGTATAATTATTTTTTACTTTTTATTGTTTTTTCAGTTTAGTCAGTTCAGTAAACGTAAGCTTTACATAACAGAAAGGCATTTGAATACATAAAAACACGTCCCACGACACTACTTATGAGGATAAAAATCTAAATTTTATAGTGTTTGTCCCTTAATTAAAAATGTACAGAACCCTCAGCGCGCGAGTTCCTCACTTGCACTTGACCGAATTATTTGTGATTGTTATATTTAAAACCATCTAATTGTAAAAGCATGACACCATTTGAACCGAAGCGAATACAAAAATTAAAATAGTTTAATTTGTTTTTATATTTCAATACTTTGATAAGATATTCATAACCAGTGAATCATTAAAGTGTATTGTACATTCCACCCACTCTAGAAACTTTGTTAATCATCATAAAATAACATAGTGATGGTGAATATGCCTATGATAAGCAATTTATATTTTATTCACATAAGTTTTGAGTTGATAGTCGTCGACAGATTGTTTAATTCAGATTCAATTATACTTACTTGTATGTATCTATAGCACACACAGACTTCTAGCAAGACAACTGACAGAGTTATTTTATTTACTATATATATCTATATACTTAAAACAATAAGAGACGATTATAATAAAAATTATTGTTGTCTCTTATTGTTTTAAGTACATTTATATTGTGGTATAAATTATATCAGTTAGCTATTTTGATAATCTTGGATTACTGGTAATATTGATTTATTTTAAGAATATACTTGTTAGTCAGGGTCACAAAATGATTCTCTTAAAACAAAATATTCGATAAAAACACCCATTTTAACATCTGCTATTATACAAAAGAATTATAAAAATTTAAATTATAAAGTGTATTTAAAAATGTTAATGTGTGTGTGTGTGCTCGAATGCGTACAACTTTACCACTACCTTGCCAGTTCCTCCTTCAGAAGAAATCACTATAAACGTACATAGTAATGACGTTACTGCCGGAGACTTTCATTCAGTTGTTTTTTAGCCGAGCCGTTCGGTAACTAACTGCTTTATATTCATAAAGGTATAAATACATGTAGAAATCGTAATTCAAGACTCGTTTTTATGATTCTAAATTATACATGACTAATATTTAAAATTCTTGCTCAAAACGTGTATCTGAGTCATTAAATATTTTTATATTTCGATCTTATATAAAATAATTAGTTAATAACATAATATATAGAATTTTTCTGATGACAACTGCAACCTAGAGGAAAGGTCTAAGATAAAAGGTCAAAATTTAATTAATAAGAAAATTAAATATTTTTAATCTTATCAATGTAGATTTATGTCAGACAATTTAACAACAAAGACAACGGCTGGACCGATATTCATGGTTTTCGATTTGTTGTATTTCTCTACGTCCCGAATAGCAGAATAACATTGGAAAGTTGAGGAAAAAATAAAATAAAATAGAAAACATTTTCCCATAGAAAATGTTCATGGGTTACGTAACTGTCAAACCAACCAATTTCAACATTTCAAATATGTTAACTATCAATCACAAATTAAGTTCAGCCACAGATCACAAAAATCACAAAGTTGTGATCTGTGAGTTCAGCTAATCTGTAATACGACAATCATTAACTGTTGGGCGATACGAGGTTCGCCGGGGTCAAGTATTATGTACATAAAAGTAGATTAAAAATAACTATGAATTAATAATGCATCGTAAAGTAACTACTCTAATATATCATTAAAAATTATTGTCTTAAAAAAATCCGAAATTCAAAGTTTAATTTCATGTATAACCTCAAAGCACGCTGAACAACATACGTCATCTCTCGGGAAAATTGTTGTAGCTGGTTATCTTAAATCAAGATGACAAGCTCAATACCACTGTATCTATGCAGACATTCGATTCAAAATCGAACAAATCTTTTTACTCTACTAAATGTTGGTTTAAATATAAAAATACAAGACGGCAACAAAATATAAAAGATATAGTTGATAAATGATAAATTTAACTAAAATTAAAAGTAACGCATATAAGTTTTTTCTCCTAATAACATTCTTAAAGTTGCCAAAAAACAACAAGAAAATTTCTATTGATTTACTAAAGTAGAGATCAGACATATTTAGTGTTTATAATATAACATCATCGATGGAAAGGCATTAGAAAAATCTAATAAAAAGCGCGCATGGATCTCAGGCTTGGAACTACCTCGTCGTTTTCACTGCATTGAGGTTCTCGTGTGACTCGCTGGAGTGGCTAGTTTCGGTCTTATCTTGCCATATATTAAATTTAATATTAAAATTAAAGTTTATATTAAAATAAAATGAATACAATTTAAAATTAACATAAAAATTGCAGCCCCGTTTTTATTACGTTACGAACGTACGAACTTAATTCTTAATAATTATCTTTTTTTAGAAACCTACAAAATAAATCGAGCTTTTTATTATATGTATCAGTAACTGGGTACACAATTTTTTTTAAAGGGATTAATTTTAAAATGACGGTTGTACAGCATATTTCCAATGACGTCTTCGTTTTTTCTAGATTCAGGGCCATTATTAATAGAAATCAAGGGCTTTTAAAAGTGATATTAGAAATAGCAAAATAAAAAATTTGCACTCTGTGTATAAGAAATTGATCGATAAAACTAAGAAAAATCAGTAATAAATGTGGATGCGTTGAATTGTAAACCCACAAGGCAATTAAGTTTACAATTTAATAAGTAAGTTAAAAAATATATCACCCATCAAATTTTAAAAATTTTTGTCACTCCATGATTTTTTTTTGATAAAGTATAATTATTAATGCATAAGTAATTGTGAATATGCATAATCTATTACGGAAAGATCACTCTCACAATGTCGGCAAACTATGAGTGCGATAGGAACACGCCATCTCCATTGGAGCGCGATCGCACGCCAGATGAGCCTGTAAAAGACATCAACGATGACGCATGTCTTACTTAACACTATCTTAATTTATTCTATTATAGGTATTAATTAATAAATTTGAATTAGTTTACTGGCATTATTATTGTGATGTTTTTGTGTAATATGTATTGGCAACACCTTATTTTTGTACAAAATTAAGCAATACTTTATAAGTATATCATAGTATTCATGAATAAAATGTAATTTATTAATTATACCTAAATGTAATTTATAAATTTGACATTAAGAAGTCTGACTCAAACTATCGTTTGGTTTGGTAGTAAATTCTCTAATATATTGTATAAATAAATAAAATTTAATATAATATTGTAAAAAATTATCATACTATTTAATAGATATGTTTTGTGGTAGTGTTGTTAAATGTTAAAAAATAGATCGTTCTTAAAAGCAACTAGATTTTAAATTACCTAATTCGCTGACATACATGATGTATTCATTAAGCAATACAAAACAATATTCTTTATTAAGATTGTTTTTAAATCTAAAATACGTCATCCTTATTCTAATATGTACTTTTACAAGACTTATAAAAATAATCATACACCATTTTTAAAGTAGTCTGTCTGAAATATTGGAACACCAAATATGAAAATCTAACAAAGTATTTATTATGGTAGTGATGATAAAATTTAAGTTAGAACTATGTTTTGTCTAAAAGCTACAACAAATAGAATTGCTTCTTATTTAATAATACTGACATACGTGCCATAACTATACGAAATGTATGATAATATTTAACCAAAGTGGAAGGTGGTTCGCTAGTATGCAATTCATTAGCACACCTACACGAAATTTACATATTATTAGATAAGTATGTACACTAAACGAAGCCTTACACACAGAGTCAACACTACACTTGCGAGGTTTTTATAATAATTCAATAGTGAGCTCGAGACTATTTTGAGAAAATTAACATCTATTGATGGAAAAGGTTAGATGCAAGGCCGTTGTAGTTTGGTATTGTGATTCTAATATTATAAATCTTAAAAAGTATCAACAGTTATAGACAAAATATCAATTAAAAGACAATCGCCAAATAAGTAACGGATTTGGCGTATTATTCCTGTACGGAGCCAATATTAGGCGGAATTGTTTATGTATCTTTATAATATGATTGTTATTATAAAGCTATATATAACAAAATAAATCCAAATATTTCCAGCCAGAGATAAAGAAATCTATCTAATTTATTTATCGACAACTCGATAGGGGTCGTGAACGAGCACAGAAATTAATTGTGTAAGCAAAGAGAAAGCTGAATTTAATAGGCTTCTTAAGTATCCATTTCTCAAAATTACTCATTGCTTTAATTACCAAATACAATAAAGACGGTTCATGTTGTCTTATCTCTACCACTGACGTGAAGGAAAATGCAGCTAGCCTACTTGATTAGAAGTCTCTTGAATCTTGAAAGAGTTGTATAGTTATAATAGTTTATATAAAATTATTGTAGTAAATAAGTTTAGGTTTATTATGCACCTATAGCTTTATGCTTACGTTACTTTTATTTATAACTTAATTATTAATAGCTCGCAAAAATATGCGGACAGGACTTTTAGCAGGTGCCCCTTTTTTATACGCTGTGAAAAAATGTATCTCGTTTTACTTTCTTTCTTAGCGTTTTCTTCTTTACTCTTATGCGGCCCCACCTCAGGTAATAAAAACACAATATGGTTTCAAAAATCTGTTACTTATTTTATGTATTTCCATACTAGGGTACTAAGTGTTTTAATTTTTTTATGAATGTATTCCTTCAACAGTTCGAGTTCCAGCTTAAAATAATAATAAATAGGTAATATGAAAATCAAACATAAGTAAAGTAAGAATTCCACAGACATGAATCCACTGGCAAAGGTGCGCCCTTCATTGCAATGCGCGATGCGGTACACACTACACAGACCCCTCTCTTTCGCACAACACTTGTCTTTTTCAATAGGACGTTGCGTTTCTAATCCTTGCTTATACATTAGCAGAACTTGAACGCATTCTTTCTATTACAAATGTCTTGAATGCGTTAAAGAGACGTCACTGAGAAAGTATTTACACTTTCTCTAAGAAATTTACTAAATAAAGAAAGTAAATATGATGCCTTAGGGCTCATTAACGTTGCCATAAATTGATAATTATTATTCATTTGTATTATGAAAAGATTTAAAACATTTGAAAATAGTAATTACAAATAATTCTCCGAAATACTATTTCTTGAAATGTAAGTCATAGAAATAAAATGTAACTAAAATTAAAAACGAGTCTGTCAAAGTGTACACGTACATTAAGGTTCAAGTAACTTATCCAAATTTGATCAAAAAGATGACCCATTTTTCTAGAGATAAAATAAGTAAAACCATTTAATGTTTAATTTTACCAACATGATTGTATCATGAGCTTGGTCTTGTACGAGGAGGTCTAGAAAGTTGAAATCTTAGTTAATATTTTTCACAACGTAATTACTATGACCGAATTTTTGAAATTTTCTCTAAGGGGTTGTAATCCCCTGGAAATGGTGGTTGTAAAATCCATTATATTACATAAGTAATCTAATTTTTATTTTATTATTTTATACATAAATTGGTTTTATATTATAAAGAGATAAGTTGAAAATATTTAGGTAATTTTTGATTAATAATGGAAATATGTTCGCTATTACACCTGTAATATTATGGTACCGTTATTTAATTAGGAAATAGATCACAACAGTAAACTAAGGCGATGCTATTTGGTTTGTGTTGTCATGCTATCTGGCAATATAGAAAAGAACGGTGGTACGAAGTAATATTTATTTCGTCACAACGTCGGAGGCTGCCATGCCGTCGCAAGACAGGTTCCAAGGCACGCATTCCAATGGAGTTATGCATATGAATGTGATGAATTACGATAAATTGACTGACCTTCGCGTTTACGCACCTTAGCATTATGTTTTGGTCAAAAATTAAGATAAAAGTAATATAACTTAATCGACCATCTTGAATTTTATATTATGGTGGGTAGGTACTTAAATGTCTTTAATAGACGTACTTGTGCATGAACAATTTGTGGGTCCCAGTTTTAGTATAATAACGGGCTGCCTGTTTCGTATTTATTTATGGTAAAATACAATTATTTTAAAAAATTAAATACAAATATGTAACTAATAGAATAACGTATATGATTTAGTTTATTTGTATTTCGCTGGACAGTGATTAAAAGGATATATCCGGATATTTACGTACCTATATAAAATTTTCCGCCGCAAAGTTCTTCTTTTTTATGGCAGTTATCTAATGGACAAACGAGCAGAGGGTACACCTGATGGTAATTGGCCACCGTCACCCATAGACATTGACAATACAATAGTTCGGTACTAAATAAAAATAATTATTAAAATTTGAGCTCTTTATATCGTCGTTATCTCTTTAAGTCATTTTCAAAATTATTTAAAAAAAAATTTTTCGTGTTATATTTTTTTACAGCTAAATTGAAATCTACATTACAGATAAATTTTACGCATGGGTTAGAATACAATTCTTCTCTGCCGCCAGGAGAGCCTCTCGTAAGAGGCGATTAACCCAGTACCCCTTGGTGGTAGGGGATCTGCTCTCGGACTGGCTTGCAAACCAGCCAACATGCGAATCCCACCGCCAAGTGTTTGGGCTAGATCTACCCCTCGATCTCCCATCCTATTAATGCTGCGGTTCCAGTTAGCCCTAAGTTTTTTCACAGGGTCCACTGAAACCGTAGCTTTTTTTTCTTCGCTCCCCCTCCTCACTCAAATTTCGAGGCGGCAACGCATTATCAAAACAAGAGATACTCTCTAGTTTCGTCGATGTCCATGGGCGACGGTGGCCACTTTCAACAGGTGGACTGTCTGCTCGTTTGTCCCTTATTTGTCATTAAAAAAGTTTAATGAGCGTCGATTTTTTTAATACTTACGAGTATGTTATAAACAAAAATTTGTAATAGTAATAATAATAAATTTGATCAAAAGCCGGTTTAAGAAATAAAACCAAAATCATTTTGTTAGTAAATGTCTCTATTCTATATCAGGGATTTTATTTGACTATGACCGTATCATCGTAGGGTTATGTATAAATTATAAAATAAAAATACATGCACGCTACATTTATACCTCAATAGGTCAAACATAGTTATGATATCATAATCTACATGATAAAATAACACTGTAAATAAGTTATTGTGTCACGTTACATGCTATGCTACTGTTGTTATGTAGAGTCACGATTCGTCAACTCAACTTGAAAATAAAGGTCTTTCACGACATTGTACAGCAGCAACACGGACTGCCGTGTTGACATTCGATTAGTTATACCTACTATGTAGTATGTAGACAAAAGTAGATTAGCTTACAGAAATAAACAATTCAACACGTACTAAACTTAATATATTTGCAAGATTCTGTATGCCCTTGCAGACTCCTTAGTCTACTGTAATATTAATGTACTATCATTAAAGATTTTGAGAGTTAATAAGATGATATCTAATTCTCATGATATTACTAAATCATTATTCAATAGAATAATCATTGAATTTACACCATTATATTTCATATTTCAGATTGTATTGTGAAACTGCAGTTATCATTAACAAGATATGATCAAAATGCGTGAATTTGAGTATTCTGCGTAAAAAATTCCAAAACATGGCGCTTCGCAATGCGAGGGACGGCGGAGGAGCAAGAGGTAGAACCTCAGATGCGACAACCGCAAGAGCAATGGATGAATTCGAAACACTTGCAGGTCTTCGAAGAAGTGCCTACGTCCTCGAGCATCTTGCTACCTTTACAGTTACGAGGGAAACCGGTATTGTTTACCCTGCAGATGGCATGAGAAGGTTACTACAGTTGGAAAAAACCAATGGTAATTAAACTCCCATCACTTTTTTAAATCAATAATAACTGCTTATAATTAATATCCTTAAAGTCTCCACGTTAAATATGATGACAATGTTATAAGGATCTGACATATTGATTTCAGGAATATGGAGTCAGAAAATGCAGTTATCTTTAGAAGACCAATGGGTATTAATCATGGATTATGAAACAGCTGTAAGTAAATATATTTTGGAACTAATTACCTTAACGTGACTTGTTCTTGGTAGTATGCTAGGTAGAAATTCTGTCGCAAGGAAAAGTCGTTATGTCCCCTCTTGAAATGTTTGGAATGTCTAACACCTTTCTTTTATCGTATAATATCAGTCACCTTATTTGCTTATTTTTTCAGTCGATAATGGAACGCTTTCCCGTATCATGGGTACACTCCCCTACCGCCTTTACATCTCCCGAGCCTGCAGAGCTATACAATAACGTGCTGGCGTTCGTAGTTGGTGCACCAGAGGGCGGCAGTCAAGGCGGAGGTTCCCCTGCTGGCGCTCGTCGGGAATTGCATATTTTCCAGTGTCATGATGTTGGCGCCCAAACTCTGGTCGAGGAGCTAAACTCTTTAAAGTAAGACTTAGACCTACAGGATAATTATGAGTTATTTTAAGATGTTAAAAAGTGGCTTCAGTTTTAGTCACTTAATATAATAAAATCATCTCATTACATTTAAGATATAAAATACATCATCCAAAATCTCTCTCTCTCTTTAGATAAGATCAGATACTATCATAGATCATTCATTCAAATGGTACGCAAGGAATGCTTAAAATGAACTTAATCTTATCAAAGATAAACCTAACCGTGCTGAAATAAAGACTGAGATGATTTTCAAATCGTGTAAACTTGTTAGTTGAAATACAGACGCGTATACGTAATATCGCATGTTCAACAAAAGCTTCTTGTTTCCGTTACCAATCTCCGCTTATACATGGTTTGTAAAAATCATAAAATTTATGAAGATTAAAGTATCATTGAGTGACCATGGTACTTATTTAAATGATGTATAATGTGATTTTGTGTCTGTGCAGGGGAGTTGGCAGCGGTGGATCAGAAGGCGGTCGTGACTTTGTAATAGAACGTGAAAGAGAGAGAGAACGTGAAAACGAAATGGACAGGCCTCGACGACAGGTAATATTTGTGTAACTATAACTACTAAAATGTATATCGACTTATTACAACGTGTGTTTTTATATCATAGATTCGTTAAACATGACCTTATTATTATACTATTATATGAGAAGTATAATATAATATTATTCTAGAAACACGAGAGCGTTATTATCAGTCTCCTATTAGTTATCAAGAGATTTATCGCGTTTCGATAAGCAGCTACAATCGATTGCCTTTATTGCACATACGAATTGATTAAATTCCGACTCTTAAACAACAGTTTTATTGATGGTTTTGTTATTCCCCACTAAAAATGAAGTAATAAAACTATTAGCGAATTCCGAGAATTACGCCATGCACTTTGATAATAATATCAATTAGATTGAGGAAGATTGCGCAAATTTTACCTAATTTTGATGTCCTATTATTTACGAAATGTTATTGAATTAGTATGATTAGAATTATAATACATTTTATTAAGGAATGAGCTATTTTTAGGATTATAATCCATATCTCATAAAACTGGTGAAACAAAACTAGTTATATTATTATATTTATTTTATACATATGTAAATATAATAATATGACTAGTGTATATATTCCATCTATTTTCTCATTTATAGGTATAGTTATATTGGTAATATTAGTTTCGATAGTCTCGTTTCTCAGAAAGGCTAAATATAACTTTTTACGTTACTTACATCATAATAAAACAAATATTTCTTTGTATATTTGCCCTCTATGCGTTCCTAATCCATTCCATTCATCCATTGATTGTGATGACACTTTTAGTGTCTTGGGCTGTTTTCGCCCTTGAGATTCTCTAGCGTTTTCTCTAACTTTTGATATTGTAGAAAATAAAAAATACTAATACTTAAAAAAGTAAACAAATATTACATATATTTTATAAATTAACTGCGAAACATATTAACATCGGCGAAACTTAACATTTTGGATCTTTGAAAGATAAAACGCTAGGATATCGTCCATCGTCACGTTATCGATGATACCGATATGCTTCGGACACTGTACAGTCCGTGTAACCATCAGTACTGCCCCTGACCACCGGTGGTCAACATGCCGCCGCTGTACCATACTTTTACCCGACAACAATGGGAAGCTGTTCTCGTTGTGAGTTCAAAAATTAAATCCTTAAAAACTGTGAAGTTATATAACAAATAATTATACAAATTCTTTATAATATACAGAATGTAATCTTATCGAATAGTAAGTTTATAATTATTCTAACTCTGTTGCAGCAAATGTCGGCTCAATTGGGCAGGAGCGATAGAGCAGAACGTGGTGGTTCAGGAGGTGAAAGAGATGACGCTTCGTCAACTGGGTCAGAGAGACTTTATGAGCAAGATATAGCGATACTCAACCGATGTTTCGATGATATTGAAAAGTTCATTGCTCGGCTGCAGCATGCAGCGGCAGCGTCACGGGAACTGGAACGCAGGAGACGATCCCGTGGTGGTGGAAAACGAAGTGCAGGAGCCGGTGAAGGAATGCTGGCTTTGCGCACTCGTCCACCACCAGAGCGCGACTTTGTGGATGTGCTACAAAAGTTCAAGTTGTCATTTAACCTTTTGGCGCGACTTCGTGCTCATATCCACGATCCAAATGCACCTGAATTGGTTCATTTTCTCTTCACACCACTCGCTTTAATAGTAGATGCAGCACAAGACGTGGCGGACGGACGTCTCCCAGCGAGGGTGGTACAGCCGCTTCTCACTCGCGATGCGCTCAATCTGCTAGCAAACTGTGTAACCAGTAAAGAAACAGAACTTTGGCATTCTCTCGGCGACGCTTGGCTTATACCCAGGTAACTAAAAATAATTAATTCTTATATCTATTTCGTTTAAACGTTATTATTATTATAATAATATGTTATTATAACTACGTTTCGTTACACAAGTAACCTAACCTAACCTAACCTAACCTACCTAGTACAAATCGATATAATATGAAATAATGATATTATGTAGCCTAACATTAAATTCTTTACTTAGCGAATACTAAAAATAAACATCGATCGTTGAACTATTCTTTAGCACTGTGAACATTAGCAACTTATTTTTAAGTTAAGTCTCTGCATTAATACGCGCTCGTATTCTTATATTGTAATCAAATTATACATTTGACTAGCTAACCCGCGCGACTTCGTTCACGTATTACTCCGCTCCTATGGGTCGTAGCGAGATGTAAAATAACCTAACTTTCCTTGTTTCATGAGCTATCTGCCAGTGAAAGTCCCGTCAAAATCGGTCCAACTATTTCAGAGATTAGCCGGAACAAACAGACAGACAGACAATAATTGTAAAAAAAAAAAAAAAAAATTATATGCACTTAGTAAAAGTATTTACTTATTTTAATTACAAGGTGTTGTTGAAGTGTCTTAGGTTTTTGAGTGCTTGAATAAAGTTTATAATTTTAATATTAATTGAGGTATTTCCATTGAAAATAAAATATATACAGAAGAAAAATATGTGTTTTCTCTCACAAAGGTGATCGCTATATCCCAATATCACTTTTTTGCGATAAAACGTTGTCTATGTTTTTCCTTACACGTACACGCTATTTCTATTACAGTTTTATTCATATTTTATGACTTATTGAAGATTAATAAAAAATCCTAAGCGAGAGCTTTGGTGATTTTAAACTTTTTATGTACAATCACGACGCGATAACAACCAATATCGATTAGACGCTGTCATCAGGTGAATGATTTTTAAATACCTATTAAATTTATTATATGCGGCGAGTGAAGTGGATTATAATGTTACAGTTAGTCATCCCGCTCTAGTTTTGCTGGTTTAAACATTTTAATAACACAATAAACTTTTTCGTCACATATGATTTTGATGAAAGTAGAAAGTTTTTAAGTTAGACATATTTTGCATTACAACTGTGAAAACCGTATCCACACGTTAGTTTGCAATTTAGTTGTAATTATTGATGATATGATAAACGTAACATGCTTTGTTAAATAAGGGATTTTATGTCAATAATATACGGCTACTGAATTTTATTGGCGATAATTATGCGATTTATATAGTTCGATAATTGCGTAGATTTCCTTTGCAATTATCTGGTAATTAAAATGTATTCCTAATCTTATTTTAGGCGGATTTAGATAAATAAAGTGAACTAACTGAAATACCTATAAGGTTGCTTTATGAAAATGTAATTAATTATAATATTCTCGCAGGGAACAATGGAAGACAACGATACCACCTTATCAACCTGTTTTCATGGACGGCTGGTCCCCTGACTATCAAGTTGATGATCAACCGCTTCGACGGTAAGTCTTGTATTGTTTTACGGTACCTCGTAATCATGGCTAATTTGTTTGGTGATTTCACTTTAACATTATTTCTGTTTGTGTATCATTTTGCCAAAGCATCAATGTAATTCATGTCAGTCATTAGTGTACAATTGTTGATTATCAAAAGTAAAATTCCTTATATGTTATTGTTGTTTTCATTTTCATTAATGCTTTCTTTCTCTCATTGTATTGTGTTTTTGTGGTGAAGGGCATCACCGCGACGTACTGAAGCAGGTCGTGGGAGTGAGGGGGGCCTAGTAGAGGAAGGGGGCCCGGTAAGGGCAGATCGTTCGGAAGGCTATACTTATGATCGAGAAGAACCTGACTTATTTGGCGAACAATATGCGCCGTACCCAAGGTACTGTGTCTTGTCGTGCATTAGTCTGATCTTATTTTTAAATAATAGTAAATCAAATCGTGTTGCCTTAATTTTATATTATGACTTACAGAAATGCGCGTACTTTAACTCGTGAAGATTCAGGTTCCGCAGCTTCATCGCCTGATCGGGAACCTCCCTATAGAAATGATAGAGATGACGGTATGTTAATTTATTTGTTAACTATGTACCTAGCTTAAAAATTGGTCTATTTCATATTATTGGCTATTTAAAATAAACCAAATATAGAAATCCAAGACACAAAAAATATGTTCATTCCGATTTTCAAACTACAGTTGTTTTCACACATTGAATATTGTATATTAGGAAATAGGATATTATCCCAATAAACCATTGAACCGATTTTGATGAAATTTGGTACAGAGATAGACTAGAGCTGAGAAGGGACGCAAAAGTTTAACGCAAATAAAAAATTGAACTTACCCGACAGACGTTGAAGATGATTGAATGAAGAAGATATTGAATTGAAGCCGGATCGACTAGTTCTTATATATTTGGTACTTTCAGATGATCTGGGTGAAGCGTGGGCGCGGGGTGTGGCGGCTCGTGGAGGTCGCGTAGTACGAGTCACATATCCTCGCACCGCCAATAACGATAAGGAACTCACTGTGGTACGAGGGGAATACTTAGAGGTAATTAATAAGATGGGCAGCAGGAACAACAGAATGACAAATAATAACTGTTAAGTAAATATTGATTAGTGATATAATTTTAAAATTAATTGTTTCTTATAAAATTTATTTACAGGTGCTAGATGACTCACGGAAATGGTGGAAGGCGCGGAACCGTCGTGGCGTAACAGCTCATGTACCCCACACAATAGTGGCTCCGGCCTTGTCACCGCCCTCTTCTCCACATCTTTATCCTAATCCAATATACACGCATTACCAGGTAACGTGAGATTAAATTAAATATATCACAATAAAAATACCCTCTTGTGTAGTACGACTGAAAACAAAGTGATGTTATAGATTTTTAGATAAGTTCTTATTATCTAAATGATTATACTAATGATTATACTAATGATTATCTAAAATTGATGATTATTTATGAAATTTTAACAATAAGAATGAGATTAAAATCTCTTGTCTTAGTAACAATTATTGTATTAAAACCCGCTGTCTGATAAAAGTGGACAAAGCATTTCGAAAAGAAGTAAATATGAATTATTGTACAAATCATTCTGTAATACGGGTATTAGGATATTAAATTAGATTTTAATAAAGAAGAAAGCAAAACTTTGTCTACAGGAGGGCGGTGGACGTGGTTCAGGCGGCAGTAGCCCAACAAACATGCCGGGTAGGGGAGGCGCGGGAGGCGTTGGGAGGGAGGGCGCGGGGGGCGCAGGCGGCGCTGGCGCGGACTGGGTGCGCCGCGAGCGCCTTGGCAAGAAGGGCGAGTTCCGATACTTCTAGCGCGGGCATCACAGCCTCGCATTCAACTAATGAAACGTGATGCTAAGTGCCTTATATCTGGACGACCTCTACCAAAGCGCTTAACGCCTTCAGGACACCGCATAGTCATAATTTATAAATTCATTTAGATATTTATTTTGCGTTAATTGACGCTCTTGTTCTTTGTAGATACGTATTTTTTGAAACATATGAAAGTCGATATACAGCGCTAATATCGGAACACGTCGTTTGGGTTGTGTGTATGTGCGTGCATATGTGTTGTGATTTCTGCTAGAGCTACTGTGTGTACTATGTCGCTGGCAACTAAACAAATAGTAGGGAAGCCCAAGACGGGATATTATGGATTTACTGGAGCGCTTCTGATTAATTAAAAAAGAGTAAATCTCCATTTGGCATCATGGGATCCCCTACTAAAAGCAACTACATAAAGTAACAAATTATTCTTCATTATTAATCACCTACAATTTTGCTAACTTTGTGTTGTTGCTTTTGTTGAAGCTTAATGTGTAATATGTTTGGCAGTGTTCTATTTTTCTTTTTTTATGTGAATTTATACAAATTAATTGAAGACTTTTAGATTTGAAACTTTCGCTCATATATTTGAATTTCAAAATAATAGTGCTGTGTTATGAGTCTGACAATCATTTTTACTTAGTTGTACTTGTTTTATTAATTCTAAACAGAGTCTATACTTAATATTTATACGTACATAGTAAATTGTTGAAACACCTACATTAAAGTAAGGTTTTAATTCAATTCCATATAAATGTATAGGAGCGGTGGCGTATATAGCCACAGAAACAAATGGAGTGTTTTAATGTATATAATGTCACTAACACTATTTAACATAATGTACAGTTGTCTCCAAATAATATACTTAGTACTTACTGAATGTAATTATTAATTAAAAAAGGTAACGTTATTTTAACGACATTTATATACTCGTGTAGTGACAATATCGCACCGTGTTCGCCCCGCTCGCAACATTGTGCTCATGTTAATATTTTATACAATAAACTCTTTTATAAAAACTGTAAAATATAGTCTATTAATTATATTACCTTCCCTTTCTAACGAAAAAAACACGTATAAGTATAGAAATAATTTTTGACGCAAATCTCTATTTTTTTTTCAATATTTATCTTGATTTCTTTTTTCTTTAAATAAGTATGCTAATGTATGATTCCTAATGTCATATAACATTAATTAGGAAAGATTTAACATTTTTTTCTATCTTTGTGTGCTTTGCTTTGCCATATAGTGAGTTTTGTTTTGTCATTTCTGTACGGTAAGTGTTTGTTAATTGTGTGTTATCCTTATTATTTAATTTTGTAGTTCAGATGACCAGACAGTTCAAATAATAAGTATGCGTGGATCTTGGTGCGTGATGATAATTATTATAGGTACATTGCCTACTAATTCCTAAATTTGTTTTTGACAAGAAAATGTTTAAATTAATTTCGTCGGAATGGCATTTTAATTGGTTACGCACCTAGAGTCACTAATACCAATTAGTTGATTTACATTTTTGTAACAACTTTATAACATTAATAATATAGTTTAATACAAGTATTTAATCGAATCGATTAATATTCAATAAAATGTAATGTCTAATTTCATGGCTTAGCATAGTTCACCTGGTATAGTAAACCATTACAGCTCCGGAACCGGTAAGAAAAATAGAGAAATCTGTTCCACCGCCGCCTCCGCCCCCTCCACCACCGCCAGCGCCCACGCCATTCATTGTTCCGGCCAAGACTGACACAATGAAATGTGAGTATTGTTCATATATATATTGTATATTAGTAGTTTAGTATATATATGTCGGAGCATAGTAAAAGATTATCGATTAATCGAATCGTTATCGTTGTCTATGGCATTGGAGTGGGGTAGTAGTCACTTCCGTTGTTTTGACAGTATCTACCCTCGACCCTTTATATGCGATCGACAGTCTAACTGAAGTCTTAGTCGTGCGCGGTCTCTCAAGAAGTGAACATCTAAGTAGTGCTAGTGATAGTGATAGTGTCAAGTGCAGTGTAGTGTGGAGGTGCTGTCCAACTAAGGTCACGTAAGTCCTTACAATTTAATTGCCACGTGGTTAAGTAAACACAATGTTAGGTTAGGTTAGCCTTAGGTTAGGTTAGCCTTGTGTTAGATTCGGTTTATGTGCGTTTAACCTTGGGTTTAAATAGAGAGCCTAGCAGTGGAGGCGAGTGTTGTAATTACTTAAAGGATATCCTTAAGCCTACACCTTGGTCACAAGTCCAAGGCACTGCTTAGGTTTCTCTCGTAATTGTTAGAGATCATATTTGATAATTTATCGGTTCAATAGGAGTATCTACGTTGCGTTTACCCAATATTCCATTCAATACCATCACGCCCTTTTAGTGTTCCCCAATATTCCCCATCTTCCTCCTCCCATCTCCTTTCACATCGTTTTAAAATCCCCGACATATATATATGTGAGCAGTGATGGCTCAGTGGTTGAGACTTCAAGTTTTACTCGGGAGGTCCGAGTTCGATCCTGGGCACACACATCTGACTTTTCTAAATTATGTGTGTTTTAAGCAATTAAATATCACTTGCTTTAACGATGAAGGAAAACATCGTGACGAAACCTACACTCCTAAGAGTTCCTTAAAGTTCTCTGTCGGTGAGTGCCAACCCGCACTGGGCCAGCGTGGTGGACTATGGCCTAATACCCTCCTTATTCTGAGGTCGAGACCAGGCTCAGCAGTGGGCCATTGATGGGTCGTGATGTTGATGATATATGTCAGAACCGTGAGTTAGGTTTGCTTTTAATTAGTGTTAGGTTAGCCTTGTGTTAGGTTAAGTTTATATTAGTTTAAGCTTAGGTTTAAACAGAGAATCTTAGCAGTGGATGCAAGTGTTGTAAATACTTGAAACGATTCTGAGGTCGAGACCCGGCTCAGCAGTGGGCCATTGATGGGTCGTGATGCTGATGATATATGTCAGAACCCGGGAGTTAGGCTTGGTTTTAATTAGTGTTAGGTTAGCCTTGTGTTAGGTTAAGTTTATATTAGTTCAAGCTTAGGTTTAAATAAAGAATCTGGGCAGTGGAGGCAAGTGTTGTAAATACTAGAAACGATCCTTTAACTACACCTTGGTAACAAGTTGAAGGCACTGTTTGGGTTCCTGTCAGAATAGTGCGAGATCGTAATGTTAAGCTATATCCTGACCGTATTGCACTCGATGCTTTCAAGACAGGATTTAGGATTTCATTGTGCACATTCGATGCTTAGTAAAAGATTGTATATCCTAACTATTTCCACCATCTTCATTCTAATAATTTCTTCAACATATATATATATATCAATAAATTTTGAATTTATTATTATGAATAAATACGGAATTTGTGTTTACAGCAACAAAATCAGCAACCTCATTACACGAGGAGCTTAAAGCTGTACTGCCTCTTATTCAGCGAAGGCTTGACATTAAGAAGACTCCAGATATCTTCATACATCAGGTAAAATTCAATTTTATCTAATATTCTGCTCAAATCTATTTTACTCTAAAGCTATAGTCACACTTGAGGTGAATTGTAGTTCTTGCTTTGCTGAGGTAAACAATTTTTGAATATTATCTTAAAATCCGATTAAAATGAAATAAAGTAAGACTTATAAAAATTAATCTAAGCGATACAATTCGCACGTTTAGAATTAAACTGACTTAACACAAAATTTTTGTTCATTTTGTTTTTGTTATAAAATGACCTTAAAGAGGCTATCTGTACATAAAAGAAAAGACAGGCTCATGGGTTATAACTTATAAGTGTGAGTATATAACAAAGCACTTAAATTCAATAAAAAATGTTTGTTTTTTTGCTTGCTTTTTTGAAGATTTCTTTCACTCAATTCCCACAAATTGCAATTTTAAGTTAGTCAATTTAATTCTAAGGTTGCCAATTGTAAAAAGAGAATTCAATTTCGTGAAGTAGTTTCTGCGTAATCTGCCAAAACATAGATAAGCAAAAATTCAAAAAAAAATCGTTTTGGCTTCTATCAATGTTATAAAACCCTTTATTATATATCCTATGTATAGAAATCGGATATTTATCTGTAAAGGTTTTATGTACCTACATATTTCTTAATATATAGAAATCAAATCCGGATGAAGTGGTAGCTTGGTTAGAAGCTAAGGGCTTCAGTACGAATGCACAAAAGCAGATGCGACTGTCTGGACACCAGTTGTTCGCGCTATCTCGTAGCCAGTTCGAGCGAGTACTCGGCTCTGATGAAGGCAAGCGTTTATACAGTCAAGTACTGGTGCAGAGGAATGTATCTGGGGTAAACAAAAATGCATTTTTAATCGCTTCGTTAATTAATACCATACAAAAATAACAAGTATAGAAACTATGCTGAAATTGCAGAAATAATTCACTCATAATTTTCTTCCGAATTAATTTGGTGAATACAGTGAGATAAATAATTACTACATTAATAGTGAACGAGATATAATCTAACTATTACTTAGTATTTATTCATGTTTCTATAGTTGTTAATATCACAAGCTTTTCCCGTAAGGGATAAATTGAAAATAAAAAAGTTATAATATAACCTTAATGTCTACAATCTAAATAAATAATGAATGATTAGCTGAATGTTTTGTGTGGTATTTTATATACTTTTTTTAATTTTTAAAATTTTAATAATATTTACTTGATGTTATGTCTGTTGGTTGCTTTAACACGCATAGTACAAGACAACTTCGGCATCCGAGCTGCAGAGCATCCTACGCAAAGTGCGGGAGAAAGTGGAGGTTTCATGATTGGCAGCACTATCAGGCTTCATAACAAGCATATGCATAATAAAATGCAAGAAGACATGCACGTGAATGGAGACGTGGGCAGGGTTAATAAAAAACGTACGAGTTCATATTGTGACTCGGACAATTCGTGTGAAAATGTTCCTGATTATTATTATCAAAGTTCCTCCTATTGTTAATGTTTTTAATTTAAAAGATATATTTTTTCTCTTTTGCATATCATCTGATGAAACGTAACCGTCAAAATAAAATTATAAAAGACAAATAGGATAGCTATTCTGCCCCTATATAGTTGAATAGACTCATCTAACAAAAAGGTAAAATGGAGAAAAAAATGTTTGAATGTCAAAATCGGGAATTTCTGTGCTGTCTCTAAAAGAAAATAAAAATGAAAATGAATTATGTACTGAATGATGGCTGAAGTATTCATCTTTGATACCTGGTAATTAAAAATAACACTTTACATTTCATTTAATTAGTTACTACATTTTAGCAAAAAAATCGAGTAAAATATCTTACGCTTAATTGAAAGAGCGCAAATAACCAGTAGCGTCCTTTCAATCTCGTATAATTATTTAAGTATTTTTATGCCTAGTATCAAGTACATTCGCTAACTTCTACTTTTGAGCAGAAAAGGCGCATATGGTTGTAAATGTCTTTTTATCTAAGCATTTAGTATACTAATAGATTATCATTCCGAAGTTAAAAAATATTTAATTATTTACAAGCTTTACTAATTACGTTGCAATCATGATACAATAATAAAAGTTTGCTAAAGGAAATGTTCTACTTTTAATTAATACTTTTTTATAAAATTAAATGTTCTAATTTTAGTGATGCACTACTTATGAGTTAGGCTTTTTCTAGAATGGCCAAAGACGTACCAAATGCGTTCGAAAAAAACTTGATGTACAAGGTTGAAAGGGCGCATGTGACAGTTGATGACTTTTCTTCTTAGTGTGCATGACATTTGTAATTAGTGTCGAAGACGCATATGGTCAGTTGCGTATAATTAATTTCCTATCTGTAACATGAGCCTTCACAACTTACGAACTTAGAAGAATATTATAAAACTAAATGGCGTTTCTACGTAAATGTGATTTTTCAATTAAGTTTTAACGAAATCCGTCTTTTCATCTTCTAACTAATAGAAAAAAATTTATAATCGCGCCCATTTTCGTTATAATAAATCTATAATGGAATGAGATAACAAAATATGAAAGATACTATCAGATGCAGCTTTTTTTTCTGGATTCCGGCAATATATATAACTCAATTTCGACAAAACTGTTAGATGCGTCTTTATAACTATCGGGGGCAGTAAGTATCGTTAACGATATATTTCTACATAGTTAAAAACTCATATCAGTTGAAGATAAAATAGCAAAATTGAGATGTATCTAGTATACTAGACTGTAATTTTTTAAGCTACATTTTAAAATATTTTTGTTTATCTTAATTTTTTTATTATTACTATTTTGAATTGTATTAAGTTTTAGTTAGTGGGAAAGGTATTATTTTGTGATTTAAATATAAGTTTTTAAATTATATAATAAAGCCTTATTCATTATGTGTGTTGGTATAAATTTATGATTTATTTAATTTTTATGTTACATAAAATTAAAGGCAGGTAAATACAAACTTATGCTAAATAAGTTTAATAAAAAATCTACGATTGTAGCACTTAAATTACTTTTTTAAATATTATTTTATAATTCAAATAATAACTAGAAAGGACTATCGTATGGACGAAACTTTGTAGTTATGTACTTATATTATGTTTTAGTTTCCAAAATCTAGATGGTGCTGTTCACTCAAAACTAAAGAAAATCGTAGATAATATTTCTAAAAGTTCAATGTTGCAGTATAATACAGTAAAAGCTCTTTATTCGCGGTATTGGTTACGTAAATATGCCTCGAATACAAAAATCGTGAATATAGAATGATAATTTATATGGAGTTATAGGGAATACTTTAGATTTTACATTAATTATAAATAAATCACAAAGCTCATTTGCCATTCTTAAACATTCACTAAGATTTTTTATTAGGTCACAATTTTTATAACGAATGTATCTTTTATGTCATTCTTTTGTTAATATAAATAAATAAAATAATTTACAGCGATAGCATTTGACAACATATTTTAGATGTAGTTGTAATAAGGTCTATTTAATTTTTATGTCCATATACCGACGCGTTGGCAAAGGATACCGAATCTTAATGCCGCGAATTTAGGAATTGGGTCGCATTTTTTCAATCCGTGAATAATGAAACCGCGAATGAAGAAAGCGCGATTAAGAAGCTTTTACTGTATAATTTAATACAAAAGTACATTTTATTAATTTTGTTTTAATACTTTAATTAAGGACAGTTACATTTTTTTTGTTCTAATAACTAGCCTTAGCCCGCCTTCGGCTACTCTTAGGCAAATGTAATTTTTCTTGTGAGAAGTCCAGAAAAAATTAAAAAGTTTCGTTGGAAAATTTAAATCAATATATTTACTTACCTAAGGTAGGCCACCTTATAAATTTATCGATGGATTCATTACCCTAAGGATTGTTAATATAAGGTTTTTATATTGTCAACTATCAACTAGGTTTGAATGTATAAAGAAAAATGTGATTATTCCGTGCAATTTTTCTCTTCATGAGAACCTTCCTGGGATTTCAAAAATTAATATCATGCAAATTGACGATAGACGGTCTACATTATTGGGTTAGCAAAACACAATTCATTTTAATTTATATAATATAGGAACGATTATTTTTTATTGGTTTTTTTGTAGGCATCTCGTCATAATCACAATAGTAATATTTCATGAACTAGATACTATATATTTTTATTGACCTAGTTGGTAATTTCATAAATAAATTATTAAGGGTGAAAATAAATAAAAAAATTCTAACATAGTATAAAATTCATCTATTTTTACCTCTATCTTACAATTATAAAACCATAAACATGTAAACAGTAAATACATGATTTGTATGTTATTATTTTTATTTTAATAAATGTTTACAATTATATTGACTTATACATAACAGAACTCTCTCTCTCTAACACATAAATAAATAGGAATTGTAAAAAAATTAAATTGGTTGTCATTGAAGATATTTTTTATATACAGCGTAAATATATTAACTATTTTGGTTTTATTGTTATCATGTATACGCAATGCTTAGATTAAATACATTATACAAAGATTTTGTACGATAAAACTTTGTTTTCTTTCTACAAACCTACCTCTAACTATCTAAAAGGTTCTTACGTAGTTGCCTTATAGTCTTTTGTTTTCAATTAATAATATCTACTCTACCCAACCCTGAGAATATATCTATATCTTAAAAAATACACTGTGCTGCAATATATTAACATTTATTATTATATGAAACAAATTAACCGTGAAAACGACTAAAAAAGAAAGCAATATTCTTTGAATATCGTAGTAGTCAATAAGCCATCAAGTAACGAGTTTGGCTTCTTATTTGTAAACTGCATTATTCTAATATATAAAAATCTAGTGCCGCGGTGTTTGTTTCCTAGCACCTCCGAAACGGCTCGATCGATTTTTATGAAATTTTGTATGCATATCGGGTAAGTCTTAGAATCGCTCAAAATCCAATTTTATACCCCTAAGTGATAAAGGTGGCCCTTCCCACATTTTTTTAATTTATATACAATTTGAAAATATCAAAAAATCAACACTATCGTTATAATTATACTGAAGTTGATTAGTCGTCTTTGAGTTTAATATGTAAATATGTAGAGTTATACTTAATACTACTGGTATGTGCATTACCTTCAATAATAAAGTTTTTAAGAAGACATCGATATTTTAATTTAGGCTAATATTATTCTATAACAAAACAAATGATTTGAGATAGTACCTAAAAATAATGAGTATGGCACGATTAATATTAAATTATATACTAATTACATAACAAAATATATTCTACTAAAACTACATAATATATCAACGCTCGACCCGCGAGCATTACAGAAACATATTATATTCAGACTTATTGGTCGAGCTTTGTTCAAACATTAATCCTAATTCGAAATTTTGGTTTATTCCTGGTTTTAATATTATAAAAGTTTATAACATGGGCATTTGTCTAAAGTTATGGAATGCGGATTTATTTTAAATTTAAAAAATGCATTTTGAAATTTCAATTTTGAGTATAGTTAATTTTTTTAAGAGTCAGATGTTTTAGGCGCATCTACATATTATTGTAGATAAGATTGGATTTCACATAAATCGTTATTGTCTTGATATCTTAAAAACAAAAATAACAAAACAAGTGCTTTAGTTTCATAATCGAAATGCTTTCACAAAATGCATTAAAACATTATCCCGTAAAAATAAATAATGAATTTAATTAAATACCTTTTTAACTAACCAAAAAAGTTTGGAATATAACTTTTTGCGCTGTACATATGGCAAAAGATGATAAGAATATTTACTAAAAAATCTTGAAAATGTTCTTATCATTGTACAATGATACTTATGGTTAGAGTGGCCGTTTCGCAATCCGTGCTGCAATGGCGGCAGTCAATGCGCTGCCTTTACCACTTCCATCTTCTGCACCTTTTAGTGTAAACTGGAACAAGAGATAAAAGCTGTTATTAATATGTCAATTCACACTTAGTATAATAATTTACTTTTTATGTTTAGTGACATCGTCATATTATGTATAAAATATTAATACTATAAAATATCGATATTAAATATAATTAGAATAATTTGATCAAGTAAGCGTTATTAAATTATTTAAAGAGAGTTTTTACACATACACAGGCCTACGTCCACACCTGTCATTATATTAGGAATAGATTATATATTATGTATACAAAATACCCTCCATTTTGTAATATAAAAAGGATGACTTTTACGGAATAAAGTTTAATTTCTCTCGGAACTCGTGTCATTTCAGTGTTAAGTATTTAAAGATAGTTTGCTGAATATTCAAATAAATAGCATAATTGCTATTTTGCTGAAGAAGTGTTAAATATTAGAGTCAGGAAGTCGAGCGGTGAAGGAAATTGTGTACAGGTAGTATAAAGGTCTTTTAATCCTGCACCTGGGTCGCAAGTCCTAGGCTCGGCTTATATCTGGATTGTGTAGCCTTTAATATTTTGTTCATTATTTATGTATGTCTAAAGTATTTTTTATTATTATTTGTTTATAATATACCTTATGATGCGGTGCAAGTAATGTGATATAGCGATCCATGAGGGATCGGATTCGTGGATGCCGTTTGAACACGGAGCCGTCAACTGCTACTACAACGTGCGTCCGATTCATGCGTTTTAAAAGTGTCGAAATGCCTGAAAAAATTAATTTTGTTCATAACTCAATTTATAAATTATAAATATATATAAAGGGCATTTAAACTTAAGTAGTCTCATGTCGTAAGATATAAAAATACAATGCTACAACGGTGACGATGTTGGATGATGAAGTTTTGGGTTAATTACTCTATATTAATTACTCTAGACGCTTTCCGTGTTTAGCTTTTGGATTGTTTACAGTTTTTGTATTTAGAAACATGAGTTGAAGGTTAGATTAAGATCTGAAAGAACTTACAGACTGACACGAGTTGTGCAGCACGATTGGAAATGATCCTCGCTACATGTTGCGCCACGAGGGCGTCGTTGCGAGTGATGTTGACACCGCATGCGTCACGTAATGCCTCCGCCGTACTTGTCCATGCACTTACTACATTCTCTCTGGGAATTACACAAAATAATGTTAGATATAAGTTTGTTCCTATATAATAAAAGTTTTGTAACAAAATACAAATAAACTAACTCCTCAAACATGCTGAGGTGTGCAGAAAGTAGCGATCCACGTTCTGGTGCTGCAGGGAAGAGACCATCGCGAGCCAATCCACCCAAAGCTGCACATAACAGTTCTCCGAGATATTTACCACCGATGTATTTTTCAAATCTAAAAATATTTATATAATTTTTAAACACTCCATTTTACGTGTTAAATATAAGTTTACAAACTTACCATAATGTCTCATATTTATCTAAATTGTATCTTCAATTTTTAAATATGTTTAATAAAATACTTGTAAGAAAAAGTACTTCTTTACCTCATTTTCTTACCAGCATTAAAAATAACAAGTTTACTCACGTAAACGATGTAGCAAGTAATGAGTTTTTATCGACTTCATTATCAAATTCAGTGCGCAGAAAATTGAGGCACCCATTATCTCCAAAAGCTCCCCATTCAATGTCCACACAGACATCTCTAACACGATCGTGGGCTACTTCCCAATGAACACGGTCAGCTCGTTCCATGTAACATCCGTTAGATCCTGTACCTAATATAACACCGATCTGAAAACAAATTACCATCCATTAAGTAATAGATACTTCGTGAGACTCTAGTTTAGTCCAAGTATATTCCAAATAGCTTCAAAATATTTTAACCTAATATAGATAATTTAATTAACATAATATCTTACCCCAACTTCAGGATCACTTTGAGCTCCAGCCATCAGCGTGCCTGTGGTATCATTCAACAGCACTTGCACGGTCACCTTCAGGCCACGTTGATTTAGACACCGTTGCAATAATGCCGCCACGTCCACTCCAACCATGCCACTACATTTGAAACTTTTAGTCCATGTAATTAGCTCTCCTGACGAAATCGAGTGCTGCTTCATTGGAAACGAGAATGTGAAACCTGGGATCAAAGATAAAACTTATTAGATATAACAAAAAATGTATGATCGTAATCAGCGACGATCGTAACTAACTTCTATAACATTAGGATAAGTGAACGAATAAATGTTGGCAGATTATTACCCAGCGGTAGTTCATCATTCTCCATGCCCTCGGAGCATAGGAAGTCTTGTACGCACTTTGCCAAAAAGTTGAATAAGTCTTCACCGGGACCCAACCGTAGTGCATCGCTGGATAGAAAGCATTAAGGGAAACTATAAATATATATACATAAATAATCGTCTCTATATTCTATTAAATATATCAATCACTTTTCTATAACTAGTATGTAGAGTTCAGAGCTTTCAAGATAAAATGTTAATAAAACTATACGTACTTGATATGATATTGCTTGACGTCCTCTCGTACCAGTTTTCCGGCTCTTAATTCCAACAAAAGCACACGGAAGTTAGTGCCGCCCAAATCAAGAGCTAAGAATACACCCTCCTCTGTAACACAATATTGTTGATTGTATGTGAAATTAAGTTTCTCTATTGATTGGAGTGTGAGACAAAAGGTAATAATAACAATTAAAACATAAAAACGTAAATCACCAAGATTTTTCTATATATTTGATGGAGTGTAAACAATATATTTCTCTCAATTATATAGATCTAACCGGAAATGAACATTTACTTAGAGTCCAATAGGAGGATTTCTAATTTTTGGTAAAATAAATTTCTACCTGTGCCATCGGGTAGTTCAGGTACATAAGTATTTTCCATTTGCAAACTGGAGGGCTTTTCACGTAGGCCATTTTCAATTTCGCGCGTGAATACCTCCCCTACACGCCGTAATGTTGCACCGCAAAGCACCATACCTGATAGTCTGGAGCCTATCTGTAAAAAAACATATTTATATGATTAATGAAATTATTTCAATTTATTTATTTTGATGTATTTCTTTTGTTCTTCTGCTTATTTGAACTCAGCATTTATGATTCTGAAAAATCTTTAGAGTTTCAGTATAATAATATCTACGTATTACTTAGGTACTTGATAATTAATCTTATTTCTTTCTAATATTATAAAAGTGAAAATTTGCGTATTTTTGGACGTTTGGATTTCAATTACACAAAAAGGGCTAAACAGATTTCAATGAAATTTGGCATATAAGTATTTGAAAAAATCCAAGTTTCTGAGAGAATAAAATATGTTTAATAACACCTGAAAATTTTTATATATCAATTAATGGTACATTTAAAATATATTTTTTTTATATTAAACCTAAGTGGTAAATTGCAACTGTGCGAAACTGGGGCGGTTCGGCTAGTTTTAAATAATAACTACTCAATTATAGTATGTAAAGCATAGTAAGTATAGTAAGCTTTTTAGTAATAATAATTAAACTTCATATTGAACGGTCATTACAAGATCACGACATAATGATCGAGTGTCGCGACGCAACGGCTTCAGTACTTCATTATAAATGTCTTATATATTAGAGAGAAACTTTAATTAAAGATGTCAAAACTTATAGCATTATAGACTAAAATTTCTACTACTTATAAAAAGAGAAAAAAATACATAATTGCTGTGGCAAAAATTTTTTATTTCTAGTTTCTTTTATGATTTACTACTGGCTGCAGTGGCATCGTAACTTGAGTTTTGTACTATAAAAGAAATTATAATTTGTAAATCAAAGTTAAAACACGTGCCGGGGACGGGGTGACGGGGCACCCGCCAGGAATGGAGTTCCTCACTTCACCTCTCTTTCTGTTTCGTATATTTTATTTTTTAATTAAGTCAGCCAGCGATTGACGATAGTATCCGAATTACGCCGAACGAAACCGACCGTTCGCTAGAGTTAAATCTGTGGATTTAAAAATTGTTAAATTACAGTTTACAAATTGATTCCTAATTTGCATTTTATTAAAAATTCAAAATTTAGATTCATTTATTTGGAAGGATATGTTTTTTGACAGTTTTCTCATATTAATATTATGTTCTAATACATCCTGCCTATTCTAGGAATGTAAGAGAATTATTTTTACAAATTTATATAATATTAATAACGAATACATTATTATATAGCAAGAAATAATAATATATTAATGTCAAATTTATATATTATTTTAAAAATGACAAAATAATTTAATACCAATGTCAGATCAATTACAGTACAGATATAGGGACCTAATATAAAATTAAAGTATAAAAGAGGATGAGAGGCGGGAATACTATAGAAATCTCTCAGTGAAAGATACTTTAAAACCAATGTCAGATCAATTACAGTACAGATATAGGGACCTAATATAAAATTAAAGTATAAAAGAGGATGAGAGGCGGGAATACTATAGAAATCTCTCAGTGAAAGATACTTTAAAATCAAATCAGTAACATCAAAATGGCCATATTCTATTAAATAAAAAAAAATCATCACCTATGTCACTCAGGATTAGTGAAGTTTTCTAGCATTAAAAGAATTATTAAAATCGGTTCAGTATTTCTCAAACCTATTCACAACAAACAAACAATTAAATCTTTCCTCTTTATATAATAGTGTAGATGATCAATTACGTATTGAAAATCAGTAAAATAAAATTAATTGCATAGGTTATCTATGGTCATGCCATGACCCGACACGGAATAATTATCTGAATCGCTTTGTTTAAGAATAATAATTACGTAGATGTACATATTAAAATCACAAAAATCATTTTGTATATTTTTACATAATAAAAGTATTTTAATAATATTTTTACAAAATAAACACTAAGAACCTAATGTCATTCATTGCAAAGTTAAGAAACTTTTTGCAAGCAATGTAGCATAAACAACGTCGTATAAAAATAGAGCGGTTTTATTTTCATAAATTTCAGGCGAGCTCCAAGCTTTAAAATTTCGTGCGTCTCGTACAAATAGAACAGCATTAAAAGTTTTCTACAACTGTAGTTTTATATTACACTAGCTATCCCGGCATTTCATAAAAATCGGTCGAGTCGTTTCAGATGAGTATGGTAAATAACATTGTGACATGAGAATTTTATATATAAGATTAGATTTTTCTAAGTTTGTATTATGCATGTCTATACCGCTATGATAACAAAACATCTATCTATGTTCGTGGTGTACCTGTTATCTAAATAGTAGGTTTAAATGCTGACTACCGAACAATAAGACAATTAGTATATTACCCACAAATAATTTATTGGTCAAGTAAAATATATGACCTCAATTATATTGTAAAACTATAAAGTTTGATAACCTGAAGACAATAATATGGTAATACTGATGTTTATTTTCAGTATATTTTTCATGAGTCGAGAAAACAGTTAAAATAAACAGGTTCTGTCGGTATTAACAATCAATAATGCTTAATGTGTATAAAAAAATTAACTACTTGATCACTATTAAAGTGGAGATTATGGTTTGATATTAAACAGTCAGGTCCGCTTGTGATCGCTACTCGTTCAGCTATATTAGGAAATTGATATTGAAACTGATCTAGGAGGGCAAAAGACAAGGCCTAAACTACTTGAAAGTACGAGTACTTGTGAAATGTAACAATAATACTGGTTTTTAATTAATTTCGAGAGGTCCTAGTTCGATCTATTCTATGTTCGATCGTGCTTTAACGGTAACTGAAAACATCGTGAGGAAACCTGCACTCCAAAGAAAAGACCCGGCTCAGCAGTGTGCCATTAATAGGGTTGTGATGATGATGATTTGAAAATGTAGGAAAAACTGATATTTTTCGTAAACTCAATTCATTCTTCATGGTTCTTTTTTCTACATTATTAGATTCTAGATAGATTTTTATCCTATTTGTGAATATCCGTTTAGTTGTAGGATACTGTCCAAATTATTTATTGTAGAATCAAAATGTTACTATATTGTGTATTACACTGATTAAATAATCTTTAGAACAATGTGTTTTATTCGTACAAGTACAATCAAAAAGTTGATTCTCGCAACAATTCGCTCGCCCATCTCATGCCACTTATTGTAAATTAGACCAATCAAGACAAAGTACTTACGGGCTTATTCCCACCAAGAAACGTTTTTTGAAAAGTACGATATATATAGGCAAATGTGTATTTAAATATGGAATACATTGTAATTTTTAATTTACCTAATAATTTTACATGGTATAGTAATTTTTAAAAAAAATCTATTTAAAATATTTTAATCATCTATCACATTGAAATCGTTTGTAGTTAGCAATTACCTGATTTGTAAATTAACAAATTAAGTACTTATTACGTATTAAAGATGGACTTTAATAGCTAATATTTTTCTATACAGTAGGTTAAATAGATGTTATCTATTTAACCTACTGTATAGAAAAATATCAAGACGCCATACATCACAATAAAATATAATGTGCATCGACTGAGACTCAAGTGCTCGCATTGCGGTAATTTAAGATAATAAACCCAATGTTTCTTTAAATGTGGATATTAATTATTATGAGTATATCTTATTGCGTAGAATTCGCTTCTTATATGACTATTCATACGAACATATGAGTATTTCTTATAACTTGTTAAACATACCTACTCGAAGAATTAAACAGAAAACTCTACCATATGTATTAAATAACTAGCCGATTTGCTTTGTGCCCACTTAGGTACGAAAATCTGAATCCCCTGAATCTATGAATGGGATTCTATAGATCTTACTGAAGGTGAGCATGAGAATTTTGTACCATAGTACTTAGATAGATTTTAGATTTGTAACATTTACTTAGAATAACTTAGAAAATTCTTGGTTCATTATCACAGAGTTCATCGGGGGCACTCTTGCTTACAATAAAAAAAATTATCTATATAATGGTAATTTTCAGCAAGTTCCAGATAGCTCTTAGTGACCTGTGAAATATTTGGAACAAAGTTCTGATTTTGTTTATATTTGATAATTTTTAACCTTTTACTAAGACTGTTACTAAAAACAAAATAAAATAAATATTTAAGGGGGGGCTCCCATACAACAAACGTGATTTTTTTGCCAAATATTAGTCCGGCTCGCACTTGGCCGGTGTTTTCTTACCTAAGATTTTAATGTTTACAAAATAATATTAAGATTTATTGTATTTCCGTAAAATGTTTTGGTAACGCTTTATATGTCTATAAAATTTTATTTTAACCTGGTTTGCACCAGCCCGTTTATATTCATCAATTCCTCCTCTCAAGGATTGCCTGGAAGAGATTGCTATAGCAATAAGGCCACCTTTGTGTGTCTTTTAAATGCTTTGCAACTACCTTATGTTTCTTTTTATGTGTGCACATTAAAGTTTTTATCTATTTATGTACATTTTAAATGCAAAAAAAGGATTTTCAGCATATTTTATTCTATTTAGAAAATTATCTTTCTAATAAGCACTAAAATTTTTGTCTTGATCCTTACAAATTGATTTGGCCTTAAAGTATATTGCTGTGTAATAAAAATGGCCGCTAAACACTAGTATTTATTTTTATTGTAATAAAGATATTGTTATATTACATTGTTTTTACAATGTTATTTATAATGAAAATTTCGTGTAAGTAGAAAAAGTAATAAAGCTTTTGTGGCATAAATAACATTACAAAACTTAAACTGAAAAATAAAATATGTGTTCAATAGGATTATGTAATTAGTTGTAGTGTTTACCTTAACAGCGCGTGTTCTATCATCTAACTGCAAAGGTGGTGGCAGAAACTGCTGCTCCCAAGTTAAGGTGCCATTTGTAGCTTGTTGGTGGCCGTTGGTGGTGCCGTTTGTAGTGCCGTTGGTGGTGCCATTCATGTGTCCGTGACCGTTCACCCGTGATACTGTTGTACTGCTTTCCACCGCCGCTGACATTTTGGTAAGACAAAACTGCAAAGAAACCAAAAAAAAACGTTCAATTTTAAGCGAAAATTTACTGATCCTATGATAAAAGGAGATGCTGTTGACAGTCTCATCAATTTGGAATATCATTTTGTTCCTCTCTCGCCAATTTTCTCCCAAAACATTACTGGAAATTAATATTAAATTTACGCTACCGAGCAATTTATTACATGAGAACTTTTTTACCTTTTTGAAAAAGACAATAATAGACCATATAGATTCACATCTGTCATCATCCTTTGAATAACAAAAAAAAATATAATAGCCGACTCTTGCGACTTCGTTTCCGTGCTCCTATTTGTCTTCTATAGCGTTCCTCGATAAATGGGTTATCTAACACTGAAAGAATTTTTAAAATCGGACCAGTAGTTCCTGATATTATCGCGTTCAACCAAACAAACTCTTCAGCTTTATGTATTAATATATATATAGATTCGAATATTTGAAATAGAAGTACAGTAAATGTTAGGTGTATAGATACCGCTGCCTAGTAGATACTGCTATATCTACAAAGCGGAGCTTGGCTTTGTAAACGATAAATAACTTTTTAATTTATGAAAATTTTACAGTAAATTTGTTAGTATAAATTTCATTAATCTTGATAAAGTATTATCGGAACTATTAGTTCAATTAAACAATCACAATTATTGCGGCATTCGGCTTAAAAGATAAATAACTAAGATTAATAATATAGGAATGTAAAAATTGCAGACAGATACAAAGACGGACTATTTGTTTACTAAAAAATAATTTGATAGAGTTCCGTATCCGACGCAAATATGGGATTATTCATATTTCTTATAATCTTTAAGAACCATGCATAATCTTATTACAGTATTCTCAAGCAATATCTACTTCAATTCATAATAGGTATTCAATTTGTAGTATTTACCATGTTGATTATAATAGCTTATAAGTACTGACACTATGACTCGTGTTTGTTTGCTTCGCTTCTGCTAGGTGCTGTTTTGCTGCTGCTGTTTTTTTCTCTTTGGTATAGATCTGATCATACATAATACATAATGGCTCAGAATACGGAAGTAGCAACAATGTTTTACCGATCTCTCATCGTTCATCACTGAAGTTGGTTGCTAAAACCTTCTAAGCTAAACGAGGGAGCGTTCTATTCATCTTGTCAATACTTACGAATGTTTCATTCAATGGTCTGGTATGATCGTGAAGTGCATTATATCTCTGAATTGTTAGACATGTCGCAAGCGGTTATCTTTGAATGAATTAGGTATTCGTGGATATTTGGTATAATCTGGTGATACGCCGACATTCGCCGCGACGAACGAGCAATAACAAGATAGGGTGAAAGGTATTAGATAAAATCATTTTTATTGTTATAGCGAAACACCTTGTATTTTAAGAAGATAATCATATTTTTGCTATTCCATAATGAAAAAAGTCATGATGATTCTTGAATTGTGATGATCATGTGATGCGATAATATATATGTTTGAATTTATCTCATTGTAACGATAAGAACATTAACGTACTTTAACGTTAATAATAAATTGTTAGATTTTGTATCCCTGTAAATTTTGCAAAACAGACCACATGAAAAAACCATGATAATAACATTTAAAACATTACAAAAGATTACATTTTTTTGATTCAAACATAAACAAATTAAATTGGTAAAAAATGTCGCGTTGATAAAATAACAATTTGCATCCTAGATCATGATGGTACATACATTATACACTATTAAAAATTGAACATAAACATAATTAAGTAGGTATCTATTATTTGAAGGAGGAAGTAAAACATTATAATAATTACAAAAAATATATTTATTTTCTGACGCAACTATCCATCAAGTATAATCATCAAATATTATCATTTGTAGATTGAACTCTACCTCTTGAAATGACACGATGATTACTCAATCATAATCATCCATATGTTTATTTTTGCAAACGTATCGAAAATATGACTTTGCAATGACTTTTAAAATTTTAGGTTACAAGCCTGGATTAAAATTCGTAGTTTTTACTTCGGAAAAAAATATAGTTTCTGAGGGATAATAATAAAACCTTAATATTTTTATATAGCTCTATATAGTTTTTTTTCTGTTAAACATTTGTGAAGTACACTATCGAGAAATTTACATGTTAAGTTAGTTATAAAAATCCATTTTTGAAAATTGATTTTTTACAAAGAATCGAATGGCAAATATCTCTCACATATGTTTATATTATAATTTATGGAATGTATAAATAGATTTTAATATTTACGCGACGCAAGCGCATCGGGAATGCGCGGCGTGGCCGTGACGCGGTGACGCGCCCACCGCCCTCCGCCACTAATATGTACCAATATTTGTCCATTTCAAAATGTTGGCTGTATCAATATAAATGCTAGAGTTTTTTTAATTTTGAGTAATTTTAATGTCGGACAGTAATAAATTAAATGCGGTTGATTTTCAGATTCAAATAAACGCTTTAAAATGTTTTCCTCTATGAAACAAGAACGATTTGTTAGTACCACATATAATTCTTCATTACAGCTTTACGTTTATTTAAAAATTAATATATAGATATTACATAAAAATGGTAGAGAGATATTTTCCACACGATTATGCAAAGAAACAATGATTACTAACTCAATATTCATATGCGTTTCTATTTTATGACCACGCTAAACTATCAGTCTGCATAACGTGTTACGTGTTGATGTCTTTTCTAAATATAGTACACCTAATTCAAGATATCCAGAATTTTTAGCTCTACGCCAAAATTTACTTACGAAGATAGCTGACGTGGTAACTGCTAATATTAAATATTAAACCATTTTAGTTCTTGGTTAACTTAAATAAATGATTTATTTTTACTAAAATAGAATGACACAAAACTCATTTCAAGTAATGTATTAAAATGCAAATTACTACAATAAATATAATAAGCAATACATGTGATAATAATAGCAAAACTGTACCCTCTACAGAAAATAACAATCCTTAACATAAGTGCTCGGTAAATACAAATATTAGCCGAGTCGAGACAGTAATTTATTGCATTCTTACGTGAGTTGATATAACTATATACAATAGAATTAGTTCGTCTTACTCTTATCAAAACTGAAACATTTCCATGTTAGGTAGCTGGCTTGTTTGTTATATTTTATTGCCAATTAAGTGAAGCAACTTACGTAAAAGACAACAAAACTACTGTTATTATGATACAACGACTATTAATTAATAGTTTAATGCAAATAAGAGCTAAAAATAATGATATCAGTGTAATAAACGTTAGATCGTCTGTGGCTTTTAACCTCAAGTTTTAAGTTACAATAAAAATAATAATTTAAATTAAATCTAAAGATAAATTAAGAGTGAAAAAATTATATTAATTAATAATGGGTTATAAGAAATTAAGCTCGCATTACTTACAATTATCTGTAACTTGATACAGGCATTAGACAATTTACTTGCAGGAAGTGAATACTAAAATAGCTCACAATATCTGCGCATCATCCTCAATAGAAATTTCCTTTGGAGACCAATCTTCTCCCCTATGGCATCGCAAAGTTCACAGGAAGAGGAATACCATAATCAAATCATTTAGAAATGAAAGTGATAAATTGACACCTTAAAATTGTTAATTTTATTATTTTTATAAGACAAAAACTTGATTTTACCTAAGAAATGCTTAATTATAACATATTTCAGGTCATAAACATGCATAATAAAGGTCAAATTTATACCCAATCTGTATGGGGTTTTTAATTTGCTTAATTATAATCTTCATGTCCATAAGATCCAGAAACATTATAGTATTGTAATTGGTTAGTAGTATAGTTAACCCTAATTACACGTTCAGTGGTAAATTGCATTCGTGCGAAGCTGGAATCGGCACTATTACTAAAAAAACAAAACGTTCACGCAAATAATAAGTATGTTTGACATATGACTTCATGAGCTATCTGCCTCGAGCGTTGGGCTATCAGTGGGTCGCGCCTCCGGATCACTGTTATCAAGACCTTCGATAAGATGGCGCGAACCAGCCCCGATCTTATCGAATGACTAAGTGCGCCAACATGCAGATCAGAAGATTTTATAAACAAGAGTTATACAAAACAATTATATTTAAATGTACGAAATAAATTACAGAAAAGTCCGAAGGAATAAACAATTATGTTTCGAAAATGCTTGTGAATTTTAAATTTATTTGAGTGTTTTAAGAAATTCTGTAAACTTTTTCCAATATGGTTTTTACCATTACCTCAGCATTCTTCCACATTTTACACAAAATAATTCGCTGTACATGGTGTACAGTTATGGAATTCAATTCCTATATTTATCAGACGAGCAAAAATCCGTGAAACTTCTGGAATTGTATCTATAGTATAGGTCTCAAAATTCTTTCAAGATTGCTGTTTAAAATCATTAAATATGTATTGATAAATTAGTTCCTTTTGTAGGTATGTCTATGTATGTAGTATGTAAGTATATATGTGTGTATTTGTATGTATTAATGTATTTCTATAGGTATAAGAAATAAGAATGTATGTATGTATATTTATATATTTATTTATTGTTAGTTGAAATATATTATATTTATTTAGTTTAGTATATATTTTTTATTTAGTATTTATTTTTAATAGTATACCCTATCTAATATATGTATTTTATATTCTATCTATTATATATATATTATCCTGTATCAGACTGGTTGTCTGGAAGAAAACGCTTTTTTAGTGATAACGGCCGCCATTTGTACCAAGGTGTATGTTTTTTTTCTGTATTTGTGTGTATTTATATTTAGTTTCAATAAAGAGTATTTCATACAATTTATTCTTAATTTAATGGAAATGATTAGTAATTGTACAATCGCACTCGTGATTACAATTATTACCTACGGATTAGTTATGAAATTAGATTATGCTTGATACTAATTGTAGTGAGTATAAATTGCTTACTAATAGAAACTAAATATAACTTTGGAGAAATAGGAGTCCTGGAAATGGTCAACCTAATAATATATTTATACCAGTGACACTGCACTTTGCCGACACTGACCCAGATAAAAGTAGAGCGCGGCTTTACCAGGGTCATTTACATTCTTATTTAGATCTTTGGAAAAAAACATCTTTTACTTGATATTACGTTTCATTTTAATGAGGCTGTATAATTAATCAATATTGACGAAACGAATAAATTCTTTAGTGAGCTTCTTTTTATAAAGACGGTTATAAAACGTTATTTACGATTTTTTTAATCGATGGTTACAAATTACTAGGACTATTTTCATGCTTTCGATCCAAGCTAGTATTTATAATTGTACTCAGGAAAAAATCGTTAAATGTCTCTTAAATATTAAAATTTCAGTTTACTATTTGTACCACTGTTACTAAAATTAGACCTAATATATACATATAATCAAGGTCAAAGGTATCAAAGACTCAAAACTTGTTGTCCCAAAAAATGCATCAATCATATTCATTATACAGTAACTTTATACGAGTAGCTAAACTATCGCCAACTGCGATACATATTATTTATTGATAAATGTTGATAAATATTATAGATAAATTTGAGTAATTCTTGGTTTATGTTACATAATTAATATTATAATTGTAAATTTTCCGTCCAAGTCGCTTGAACTTGACTGCCCCCGACGCGTTTGGATGGTAAACATACCGCACTGTACGTAATAATATAACGTATATCGATAGCTCACACGAATAACGCAGTGAAACACGAATGAAAACAAGTTAAAGGTCTTTGACATCTTTAAAGTTTTCGCTTAATTTAATTTATTATCTGCCACTTGACTGCCTCGAATTAAATTTGCTATTCCTTATTTATAAAATAACGTTGATGAAAACTATTTCGCAGTTTGTGTCTTTTATCAAATTCGGTAAACAGCAACTTGGTAACAAGAACATTTTCTGCTTTAATTGATAACAAAGTAATCCTCCATACTAATTACTAATACTATAAATGCTGGAAAATGTTTGTTGATTTATTGGTTTACATTTTTTATGCCGCGTGACGTAAAAGCGTGGTGGATCGGTTCAGCGTAATTTTTGCATATGAGAAGTTCAAAGACTTCAAAGTAGCAGTACATGATAATAGTTGAATATTTTTATGAAGTTAGAAGTACCTGACTTAGATAAAACGATTGTTATTCATTTAATTTTACTCGTGCAATGCCTGGTTGTACCAAACAAAATATGCAGGTACTTAAAAAAAACATTACGCTTTATGAAAACCAATACTTACTTCATTTTTTTTAAATTACAAGCTTCAACGATTGATAAACAGTTATTAATTATATCCTGATCTAAAACTTTTCTAAGTGCTTGACCGCATACATAGTGCAACTGACAATGTCTAGATTGGCTCAATTGCCAGCCAGAGGTGTTACAATTGACGTCCCACTTAATGTTATTGAGCATATGTAAGGCCAGTTAAAAATAAGCTTTAGCATCAAATTACTAGTATGTTGCTTGAACAAGTATCAATCTAAAAAATGCCCTAATTCACAAAAATTAAAAGAATATCTCTAAAATTTGGAAAATACCTAAATTATATATTTATGTAATAATAAAATATAATTTAATAAGAAAATTTCATTTTAGTTCCTGGTATAATAAAAGCTGTGACTGTGATAGTAAAATACTTAAGCTTATCTGAATTGCGCATATAAACTTATATCTACGTAATACCTAACATAATTGTTTATTTATTTCTTCATTTTATGGATAGCATAATCTGGCGTTCATTAAACTAATTCAATAACTTAAAGAAATATAAAGATAAGGATAACTCGGCGAAAGCGTATTCACTTTAAAGGCATTCTTATCGGTAGGGCCGTCTTAAGCATATTCAGCGTCGGGGTGCAAAAGTCAGTCTGACCACTCCACCCCCTCCCCCCGGCTCTAGTTAACATAAAAAAACCCCATTATTCTTTTTTATCTTTCATTTGTTATTTCTTTGGAAACATGTTAAATAAATTAAAAATTCTACTTTTTTTGCCAATTCAAACGCCTCAAAAAATTGTAAGTACGTAAATATTTTTAGGATTCTGTATTTAAAAGGAGAAATGGGAACCCTTATAGGATCACTACTACGCGTCTGTCTATCTGTCTGTCATGATTTTTTTTTTCTCAGGAAAACGTGGAGTTATCACTTGATAGCTTGATAGACAGAGAAACTAATACCAAATATTCAAGTCAGGGGCCCCTTAGAGCTGTAAAAAATTAAAGTCCTAAGTCGAGGCAATCACAAGATGCGTCCATTTATGTAGTTACTCATAAAATTATAGGTTCAACAAATAAAAAAAAAATTAAAGTACAACAGTTATAAAATAATATTATCATGGATTTGTATTTAGAGGTCCCAAAGACCGACCTCCAGATAACTAAGAATATTTTGAGTGCCATCAGCCATCACTGACAATAATTATCAAAACTCCGTTATTTAAAAAAAGAGAATAAGAATAAAGTTCAAATTTTCCAGCAAAAAATTAAAGTCATATTAACCGAACATTTCAAATTATTATTATAATAAACACACACAAAGCAATAAAATCAAATAATGCAAATTATTCTAATATAAAACTTATTTTATTCTTGTTTACATTTTTTTGGGACGTAGAACCCAAATCTAATTTGAGTGTCACCAAAATGTTAGAACAGTAATTAAAGTTGATTTGATTCAGTAGTAAGGCTTCTTCAATGGTCTTTCTCAATTTTTGTTACCAAATACGAAATACCCCCAAGTCAATTTATATAGAAAAGTACACAAGAGTGTCAGTTCCATAAATTGCTTAATAAGGCTCTGAGATATATTACATTTTTTGGGCGTCCTTTAATCTGTCACTATTCTAATTTTCCTTTGTAATTAAAAGATACATTGCTGAAACTTATAAAGTATGGTTGAAATTTTTCCACAAAAACCGTACTCATTCTTAAAACGTATTATTAAAAAATATAATTCATTAATAACTGGCCAATTAAAATAAGTGCTATATAGTACTGTAAATTAACCCATTTTTAGTTGTAGCACATTTGACATATTATTTAATTATAAAAAAAGTTAAAAATGTAACTGATTATTTATTATTAGAAAATACTAAATTGAATAGATAATAAATATTTTACTGTGAACAATCTCAATAGATCTGAATAGAAAATAGCTAACACATAAATAGAAGCTTTTTATAGATAAATGAAGATGGACGGCCAGCGAGGGGCGACGAAGGGCGGGACACAATGCGCCCGCGCCGCGTCGGTAGTCGGTCGAATCCATTAGCCGTCAAGGACCAATCACTAACCAAATTGCAATACGGATTCAGGAAATTATTGCTGAAAGTGTTACACGTGATTGCTTATATTGCTAGTGCCCAACGAACTTATAATATGATACTGTGATCATTGATGTGTACATCTTTCACGCTGCAACGGAACTACGAATAGACATGATTCCTACGGACCTAAGGGTATACTCTTTTTACCCCGAAACTAGCATAATTCATTCGGGATAATAATATCTAAATATACCTCACTATTTAATATACAAATTAATTGAAATAGAACAAAAGACTCTGCACTCTAAACAGGTTAAGTGGTCAACTAAATTTGCTATTAGGTATAAAAATATACTTATAACCAAGAAATAAAAAAAAGTTAATTCTACGTTAGCTAGTTCTTACGTTAGGTACCTATTTTGAACTATCGTAACAATATAGAATGGTCCTTTTTTATTATTACTATTGTCTGAAATAGCCATAGACCACAATCACGTAATAACTCATATTGTAAAAATAAAATCTTTAACCTTTAATTATACAAAATGAATAAAAACAATTAAAATTTTACAATTAAAAGCACTTGTCGTTTTTGCTTTTAAATTTTATCCCCTTTGTTTTCGCCTTTCTAAGAAAACGCCAAACACACAATATTAAATTAATTAGAATTAACCCAATTGAAACGTATTATTGAATATTTCTTTATGATTTAATACTTTGTACGCAAGAGCCGCTGTCATTTCGATATAGATAAGAAAATTTGACTTGTTTCTGGACAGTAGCTCAACATTTTACAACGGAGGCATGTTTGTTGCCTATCGTGACGCATGTCTCACACCTCCAACCACGCCCTAGTGAAAACAACTTCACCGAACACTTTTCTCTTTATTTATAGTTCGACATATGTTTGTTAAGCTTTCGTGTTTTTCGCGAAAACTCCATATTAATAGATTAGCAAAATTAGATAGTACGAAATCCACTTTATAACAAGATTTGCGTCATGACCACGATATTATGGAGGCGGTGTTATATTATAGTATTATAGTGGCGGTCGGCTTACCATATTTTCGCCACTATCCCTTTCCCATATTACTGATTAAAGGTATTTTAATTACTTGTGCAGATTTATTTGTGTACAAATAAATTAATTCAACAAATTACATGTTGACATTCCACTTTATCTATAGTCTTTATCACAAAAAACATTGAATCAAACGGGAAGTATTCAATGAAGGCTGATAACTGAGTTTTGGTATTGAAATTTGATAATTAAAAAAGTATAAAAAGTTACAAAAAACCAAAAAGTCATTAGTAATAATGACTAAACTATTTTAAATTGAAATGACAAAAAGTGACTTTCATTACAAACATTGTCATCGAGTCATCGTGTATTCCTTTGTATTCTGCCTCTACAATACAAATTGGTCTTAATTCATTAATAAGGTGCCTTTAATAATGCGAATCACGTATCAACTTGAAGCTTCTAATTTATTGAGGTTTATACTAGCGCTACTATTAGGAACCCGTCCAGGCTCACTCTGGTAGTAGAGATATTTTGTCTAACAATCATCTTCATATTTGAACAGATTTATACAAAATCTTAACAAATTATATACCTAAATATTCCGCTTGAATGATCTATCTATTGATCTAACGTTTATCGGTAAAAACCGCATCGCGAACAGACATACAGAACGTAGGACTTTGTTTTTTTTATCTAACTGATAAATTATCTACTTATAGTTAATAGAAACCGAGGAATATATAAATTCCGATCACAATCATACATATACACAATAATTAGCATTTATGATAATGTGACATTAAATACCGGAGGCGCGACTTACAAGCAAAACTGGCCTCTTCAAATATTATTTAAGCAATAACTACGGAATGTCATTTCGTCACAATAAACGCTAAATGACTTAAATAAAATAAGTTGATGAAACCAGAACGGATAAACAAAAAAAAACTGAGTTATAAATGCTACTAAACGAATTTTGATGAATGTTAAGGCATCTTAATAAAATAGGCTGAAATTTATAAAGATATTGAGAGATTGGGCGAAAAATATCTAAAAAAATCTGCTTTCATATGTAGAATAGACGCAATAAATTGAAATATATTAATTCCTACAGTTTTTTTTATATTAAACCTTAAAACTGCATTGATAGGGATGTAATTATTCGACATAGGGCTGTTTCCTAGATGATTACTGCTAAAAAACTTGAATGCAACGGTAACGGGAAACATTACGCAGGACAAAAATGTCGAAATGCCACTTTAATTAAACTAATTTAAATTACTTTAACAATAAATAAAAGAGTATAACGTGTGCATATGAGTGTGTGTGTCAAATACATGGGAACATTACACACATGTTTTTTTTTATTGATTTAATGTATTTTTATGCATAATATTAAAAAAATATTAGTATTTGCACTCCTTCTCTACATCCTACTAATATTATAAACGCGAAAGTTTGTAAGTATGTATGGATGTCTGGATGTATGTTTGTTACTCTTTCACGTAAAAACTACTGAATGGAATTTGATGAAACTTTATAATAATATAGCTTACATATCAGAATAACATATAGGCTATAATATATAATGATATAGTATCAATTATCTTAAATATAGCGGATGAAACCGCGAGGCGCAGCTAGTAAAGTATAAGTGTGGGCATACGTGGACGGAGCCACGAAATTTTCATAAAAAATCCGCAATTTATCCATTCAAGACTATAAATTCTAGTCAACCTACAGTTAATAGAATAATTACGATGAACTTTTAATTAGTCTATCTACATTAGTATTTTAATTGTTATAACAATCGGTTTAGTTGTTTTAGTCAGCGGTTGATTAAAAATTAAAATATTAATTTGTTTAAATCTATTGCCGGATATGAGTTGTCGGTTTACCTAATACTTTAAATAACTTATTATTTTTAAACGTAAATATTAGATAAAAATCCCCAAAAAATAAGAAAAGGTCAAATAACTCTATTGTATTAAAATTAATAAAAACACCAATACTCACACGTGGGTCCGAATATTGACAATCAAAATAGATCCCAAGTTGATAATGGAATTAGAGAAAACGCGCGTCCAACTGCGGCGGCGGCTTCGCGAAAACTGATAGAGTAGACTGGAGCAATCTGCACTTGTCAGCACTCAGCTTGAGTTTAACCAACATTTGTGAACTTCATCTTGACACAAACACCTCTTGATATCCGATATTGGTGTATAACTTACGGTATTGTCTTTCTCTTATCGATATTTCATAGGAAAGCGCTATAATTTGAAACATATTTAGGTTATCTAATATATAATATTTTCGTGTCGCGGTGTTTGTTACCTCCTCCAACTCCTCCAAAACAGCTCGACCGATCTTTATGAAATTTTATGTGCATATCACGCAGGTCTGAGTATCGATCAACATCTATTTTTTTTACCCCTAATATATAATGTGATATGCATGGCCCACCCCATTTTTTTTAAATGTATGCAACGTTTGCCGGGTTATCTTTTGTTTTTTATAATATTGTTAAATGATAGAACAATAATCAGAGTCCAGGACCTATCATTAAGTAGGATCAATAAATAGTTTTACTAAAATGACTGAGATGACCATATTGGATATTGGTAATTAACTTATAATAAGTATTACCCACTATGTCAATGTCTTATATAATAAGCAATTCGTTCTCTCATCAGTTTCAAAGAGAAGCGCTATAATTATTGAAACGATGCGATGCTATAATTAAAAAACTTTTTATGTTATTGTTTTAATTCACATAGATAATTGTTTTTATAATAATAATAATAAATATGAAATTTTAGTTTTAACCAGTGCCCGTCTCTTAAGTAGATATGAATATTTGATAAGGGTCAGATGACATTTTTTTCTATAAATCTGATGACCATTATCATAACAACATGTTGGTATAACTGATAACGCAAACACTTTAATGGACATATTACCCATATTACGATGTAAGCTCCGAAAATTCCATTTGTGCCACACAGCGATGGCGTTTTTTTAATGTACATCATAAATGCGACCATCTTTATAACTTCTATTATAAAATAAATGTATCCTACATTTACTAGTAGGTACTTTCAATACAAAGGATAAAATATTAATATTAACATACTGTATTCCCATATTATTATATTATTCTAATTCTTATCTATAAGCAACAATTTTATGTAACATAATATTTTGTATATTTCTACAATATGAATTCTGTTGTTACAGTAAAGATAACGAATTTAATAATATAAGCTACTATTGGAACAAACACTCACCTAAGATAAACTATGTATTCGTAAGCCAACATAACTCAAAAACATACGATGTTAGTGATATCGTAAATATCATATGATTCGACCTTTTACATTTTCTTTTCACACATTGACTTTTACTCAATTTTTTATTATGTTTATTCTATTTCTAAAAATGCTTCTCGCATTCTTAAATGACGTCCTTAGCAAATTTTCAGTTACCCTTCTCAGGCTACCATGTCAAATTCTAGAAATTGCGTACAATAACAATATAGGAACAACAATTATTATATATAAACAAAAAAAATACACACGTGATGACCCATTTCGGGGAATAAACTGTTTACTTACTATGAATTTCTTACTTATCAACAATTAAAATTGTATAACTTATAAAGAGTGAAATTATAAGACTGATTTAAATTATTTTATATCTACATAATCATGTTTCTAAATGAAAACAACACCAGAAATATTTTTCTTTAAATCCTTATCTCTCAAGACAAATGTACTTCTTTTTATTACTTCGTTTTGAGAACATACTTTTAATACCATCTTAAACATCCAAAGTTCGCAGATATTGTTAAAGTGAAATTTTTTGGTGTCGAATAAGTGCGAGTCAGATTCGAAATTCAAAAAATTATAAAAAAGAAGTTAAATGGTAATTAATGTGATAATAGTATGCATATATTATGCAAACGACTGGCGCCAAAAATTACTGTGGAGACGAAAATAGCGTTACAACTTACGTTATCAGTTTATTTTCGTATCTGGTTATTTTCTACTTTTACTAATATCCAGAAAAACCAGACGCTTTTTCTGTTTCTGAGTATATTCTGTTTAGTATTTATAATACCAAAAAATATCTATTTCAGTTGAACCACACATTTTTTAGCAAATTGTCACAGTCAATGCCAATGTCTATACGAAGAATTTTTTTCAGATTTTATACTTAAGCTTAAGACAAGAGAAGAAGAAGAAGAAGAAGATACTTAAACTTAGTTCTAAATACCCAGATCTCCGGGAATATTTATTTCTTCTATAGATGAGAAATGAGACTTCCTACGCACCCCGCTCGCGTTTGCCAGACTGAATTGACCTGGCTGAGTTCCAGAATACCACGTCATCAGATTATTTACACACAAATCACGACACTCTATAAGGTACTTCCTATAGCTTTCTAATCGCAGAAGAGAACTCGTCGTTCTTCTTCTTACAGCAATACACTTACTTCTTACGACAATCAGCTCCGTACCTGCTCCGCAGCTTCATGTATCGTGATCAGGACCTCGTAGAAGCCGACAGTGGACCAAAACAATTCTCTATACATAAAATAAAAATGTAAGTTGTCGTTATGTGTCTGAACATAAAAGTTTGCTAGTAGCCAATTTAGTTAAACGAATCAGCTCGAATTTTAATAGCCATTATATAACTTCCTTAATTTCAAACGTAACTCTTAAAGCTTGGCGGACTGAAACTTTACCGAACCAAAAATTTATGAACCATAAATTAATGTGTAAACAAAAGCTCTCGTAATGTGATGAAATAAAATTATGACATAATTTTAATATATGTATGCGATAATTTAATACAAAAAATATATGACAGAATTGTTAACTTTTAAAATATATATTATTTTCATACAGATTGTGCTAGAAAAAATACTTATATATAAATTGGTTATATATGATTATATATGAAAAATATAATCCACTAAATATAATCATTTATCATATGTAACCAAATATAATTATGCCTAATCTTTATATAAAAAATAAAATTATCTTCTCAGTCCATTTTTATAATTCTTTAAAGTTCTTTATTTATATTTTCTGAAAGTCGAATAAAAATATCGTTATTATTTACATAAATAATGCAACATATAACGAATTTACCAACAATTCGACTTCATTTATAATCTAAGTTAAACTTCGAGTTTGGACTATAGAAATTTTTTTTTTTATGACAGATAAGAGATGAACGAGCAGACGGTCCTCCAGATGAAAAGTGGCCACCGTCGCCCATGGACATCGACAAAACTAGAGGGTATCTCTTGTTTTGTCGATGCGTTGCCGCCACGAAGATAAAGTGAGGAGGGGGAGTGAAGAGAAAACTACTAACTTCAATGGACCCCGAGCAAGAAACCGGTGTTCATTGAAACCGCAGAAGTAATGGGATGGGAATGGGAGGTGTAGATCTGGCCTACATGCGGCTCGGCCGGAACTCGTCAGAGACACTTGGCGATCGGATTCGCATACTGGTGGTCACAAGCAAGTCAGGGGACAAATCCCCTATCACCAAGGGGGTGTTGGGTTACTCAGCTCTTACGGGATGCTCTCTCAGTGGCAGCGGGGAATATATTCTAACTGCCCTCACGGGTAAAAAAATCTGTCATATATCCACACAAAAAGCTTTTTTATAACAAATTAATAAATGTGTATGGAAAATGCGATTCAATGCTGAGTAGATTAATCTATTTTTAAATCGAGTACTCGAGACTAATAGAGTAAAAATTGTGTGGTAAAGAACGTCACATACCACAAAACAAATCTAGAGTATCAATATCAAAACAACATAAACATAATTGTTATTTACATAAACCTTTGTGCATCTATCATATAACATCAGAGATGTATAAACTGAATAAATACGGCGCATCTGAGGAATAATGTAATGTAGTTTGAATTTGAACATTGACAAAACGTAAATATTTCGCACCCTGATCTTACTAATATTATATATGTAATATTCGTATGTTTGAATTTCTGTTACTTCATCACCAAAAAGGCTTTAACAACAACGAAATTTATCACAAGATACATCAACTTATAGGCCCCTTTTTATCCCGGAAGAGTTCATAGTTTTTTATAATAAAATATTTTTAACGTCTATTTTTATATAGCAATATATAAAAAAATATATTTATTTATAGTAAATTGTACCCGAGCGAGGCCGGGGCAGATGGACTAGTGAGAAAATGAAAACGGTTTTATCTACTAAGTTCTTAAAAGTGCAACCCTTTAAAGAACTTTTGACTTTGAGATATGGGCAAAATAATAACACCAAACACAGAGGTAAAAATGACAAAATATTTCTGGTATTTATTATCAGTACATTATCAAGTTACGTTTACGTCATTAATTAATAAAATTAATCAATTATTTAATTATTAAAATGAATATCACACCACATCATTTTATATACAATTACGAGTGAGTTACAACATTTTGTAACTTAAATATTTAGTATAAAATTACACCTTAACTAAAGAAATCATATCTCAAATCATGATGGAGTTGCGTATTGGTGTATCTACACCGCATTTACCTTTTGTGGAGCAACTCGTCAATATTATTAGTAAATCCAAACAAATACTAATTATTTGTTGTTAATATATAATTCTTGTATAACTAAAAAACAGTCAACAAGGTTCATTGCCACTACAAGTCTGTGAACTATTTGGTTATTTAAAGACACAGATCACAACTACATAATAGATGCCGCAATCAGGGCGAAAGTGTGTAATATACATAATATGTGATTTGTCACATATACGAGACGGCGCTCGTAAACACCAACTTAGTATCGACCAGTTATCAGACCTGTGCGGACGCGTCGTGATTAGATTTTCATATACTATAACAAATCTGTTTTTAAAGAAAAATTTAAATTAGTCCATTCTAGCAGAGCTCAAGTTATAATGGATTTAATGTTTAAAGTATACTATGTATTTAGATACGAAATATATATTGATCCAATAACTAAAAATCGCTTACTAGCTCGTTCCAAATCTATATATCACAATATCTAGATATTTGCGAATTGTAATATATCGAATACTCGCCCACTATTCAATATTCTATATATCTATGCGATATACGCGTCAGCCGCTCGGGCCTCGAGACTCGGGAGCGAGTGAGACACAAACATTACACTAGTTCCAACTAGAGCGGTACGGCAACATGTTCGCAATATTGTGACTCGCACAATATGAGATTTTTGAACTAATGATATTGTTATGGATTGTAAATTTAAATCTTAATGTTATGTAACCAGAGCTTACTTTCAGTTAAATGTTAATCATAGTATCAATGATGTTTGAAAATTTTGTTTAATGATAGTAAGATGATAGTATAAAATTAGCGCTTTTAGTCTGTTACTTATATCTACAATACCGAATTGTAGCGAAACCGAATTCATTTCGTATCCAATTTGAGTCGTGCATCGGAATTAATTTCTGTATATATATCATTCAAACGCGAGCGTAAAATATTAGTCGAGTTTCTAATCTATTTTAGGTCGAAACTTTTACTAAATCTCCAAAAATTATGATTTAGGTGTCATTCGATTCGGAATGGAATGTAGAAACTTTTTGAACCACCAGTATATTTGGTCAAGTCTAGCACAGCAAAGAGTAGACAGCACTTATGTTGATTTAATCAAAGCCATCTACTGCAAGAGTACAAGTCGCATCAAATTGGAATCAAAAGGAAACGAATTTCCAATACACAGGGGGCTAAGACAAGGTGATCCATTGTCTCCAAAGCTGTTCAATTCCGTGCTAGAAAACATCTTCAGGAAATTAGAATGGGATGACCATGGTCTCAATATTAATGGAAGTCGCTTAAATCATTTGAGATTTGCCAATGACCTCATCTTACTAGAGGAAGATCCAAAAATACTAGCAGACATGGTCTAGGAGATAAAAGCAACACAGTGAGGCTTCAAATGAAAACCAATAAGACCAAGATTATGACTAACTCCGTAGAAGTGGAAATCGTACTAAATAGTAATAGGTTGAACTATGGTCAAAAATATGTTTACCTAGAGCAAATTATAGCAACAAGTGATCCCATGTCAAAAGAAATAGACAAAAGAATAGCAAGTGGGTGGAAGAAGTTTTGGTCTTTGAAAGAGATTATGAAGGACAAAGATGTCAGTATCTACATAAAAGCCAAGACATTTAATACTTGTATACTGCCTTGCATCACATATGGTTGTGAGACATGGTCCCTTACTGAAAACCATAGAATAAAATTAGCAAGATGCCAAAGAGCAATGGAGAAAGAGATAAGAAAAAGAACCAAATTTACTGCCATACTTGCTCGGATAGATCACCAGAAGTGGAGCTGGACCGGTCACATGCTGCGCTGTAAGGCTAATAAGCGGAGCAAGCAAGTCACTCTCTGGTACCCAAGAGATGGGTCGCTCAGCACAAAGATGGGAAGATGACATTTGCCTGACTTTGGGGCCTCGATGGTCAAGGGTAGCAACTGACAGAGACCAATGGAGAACGTTGGAGGAGGCCTATGCCAAAAGGCACACTGAATTGAGGGACAAACTTTAAAATACCGTTTATTTAGAATTATGTAAAACGTTCATTCAGAAATTAATGGCTAGTTTATTTATAATGTTATCGTCTAATAAGGATTGCACATATAAATATTTTTTGCGTAATTTGTTTAAAAGAAAATCATTTGTAAGCAAAAATTAAAAGAAAATGACAAGGTAGAGCAATATTATGTTGTAATCTTATGGAATGTGACATCAGTATACAAAAAAATGTCAACATGTTTATAGAAGTTGGTGCGTGTACATTATAGAGTGAGACGTCAGGCCAAGCGTGCCAAAATTACTACTACTTCTAAGCCTACATTTCCACCAAGATGAGGAAGGGTGTAACGAGGAATGTGTTTGTTAAGAACCAATACAAACTCTACATTTACATAGCCTCGCTCAGAGTGTGTCAAGTAAGCGAGTCTATTGGTCGTTAACAAACACATCCCTCGCTACACATATTGGCTCATCACTCTTTAGGAAAACTTTGTAAAAGTCCCAAACATCGATATTTTTTACATAATGCTAATTTCTCTTTTATCAAGCCATATTAGTATGATGAAACACGACTTGATTATCATTTTGAGACAAAATGTCTTTAGATAAGGTGGAACGATTTACAAAACAATACCTTACACTAAATTTACCAACTACCAAAGACATGAGGTAATGTATTTAGGAAATATAAGTTCAGTCCAAGATAAACAGTTCTCTGTCACTCCCGAGATCTATCCAAGTGTAATCGTTAGACAATCAAATATCGATAATATTAATTTAAATTTCCAAAAGTGTTTAGAATTGACTTTTTTTCTGGTTATGTCATTAAAATAATGTTACATGTCAAGGGATTTCACTTGGCTAGGTCTTCAATTTTTCCTCCCTGTTCCAGTTTTTGTTTTATATCTATTTATATTACATAAACTGGGTATTAAACAACTAATTTATGATTTTAAGACACTTTTAGGACGACTCACGTAATGTGAAAAAAGGAGAAAAGCTCTTAGGATAGGTTAAATATAACATTTGACTAAATATAAATCGTATATAATCTCAACTTAATCATGTTACTCCTCCTAAAATGAAATTTTTGAAAAATGTATAGAAATAAAAAGTTGATTCTAAAACCACATATTCTTCAAAGGAGGTTTTTTAATTTATTGTTTTAACTTCAGTACTCTTCCATAAGGATGACTTGTATAGGAAATGTATGATTTTAAAGGGATTGTTAGGAACATTGATGGTTTAACATTTTCGTCGTTGGTTTGATAGTTTCCCTAACATCCCAAAGAAAAAATGAAATTTGCTTTTATAACTAAGTACAAGAATCATTATCATTAATTAAACTTACTCGTGTATTGCATTGAATTAATCAACAAGTCTTGTTAAATAATGCTTAGTGTGAACATGTTTAATGTTATTACGTAAGTCGGCCGAAAATAATATGAATTGTATTCTAAACATAATTTGAACAAACATACTTATACTAAACTGTCATTAAACACAAAATATTATAGTTGATAGGTAAGAAGAGTCAAGGTTATACGCCATCGTTATCGTGAGTTCAACCTGAAAATAAACAATAATTTTGTAGTTAACTAAATGAGTAACTTTGGTGTTCAAAAATTGGTTATTTTTTAATACGATAAAAGGCGAACAAAACTTGTTTACGGTTGTTGTTGCCCAATAAGAGGGCTAATTGTTTTCCGTTTGAAAATCGAGTAAAGATGAGAAATCGTGAAGAATGCTACGACTTCAGCAGACCCAAAGCCAGAACTAGAGCCCGCCCGAATTGCAACATAAATGATATGAGACTGGTCATCATGCAGTACGACCGGAACGCGTCGGATTCATGATGAAGAGGTTTTAGAGGTTGTACTACGTCCTTTCTCAGCGAAAGTGGAGAATTGTATCCTAACCGGTCCCATGACGGATAAATTTTTATTATTTTATACTAAATATATGTTTGTATGTAAATTTTATATTCTCACTTGGCAGGTTGCTGCAGTATCTGCGGCGCAGCAGGGCGCTGTCGCGGTACGTCCACGCACGCAGTTTTCAAGTGCATAGTTAGTAGACCTCGCGCAACGAATCCCCGACCACATAGATTACATGTGAAAGGGCGAGCTCCACTATGATACCTTGAAAAATAAAAAAAAAAACATGAAAACAAGGAATGCAAAAATTGTATAGAAAGTAATATTTTAAAAATACGCAACCATATAAATATACATTAATAAGAAATCAATTTTTTATTTGTAAATTAAATCCTAAGTAGAAAATTATATTCAGCTTAATATCTAGCGGTCACCTCTCGCTTCTTTGGGGTAAAATAAAAATTTAAGTATGAAAACTTTCAAAATATAAGAAGATATAACTAGAAAATGAAAAAAAATCTTAACCTATCTTAGAATCGGTATCTAAGTCTCCTCAAAAATGTATATCAGTTCAGTCATTTAGGAGCTTAGTAAGACAGACACGTCAAGTATATAAACTAAAGTTAAACAAAACACTTTATAATTGTGTTAGTTGTTATAAAATCTGAATCAGAGCAAAGGTAATTTTGCACTAGCAACACAATACTTTTTAAATATTTTTACCACAACAGAATAGTCAATCAGTCTGTTTGTCTGAAGATACCAATAGCTCGGCAGGTAACTAGTTCACTGTATCGTCTGTTGCGTAGTGTGAAAGCAATCTTAGGCTCTCTGAAGAATTTCCAAAAATCAGTGTATTAAAACGAAAGTTCGGCAATAGCAGACAAACAGAAGGGAAAAAGAACTAAAATAATTTTGATTTCATCTATTTAATAAGCATAAAATAAGTGATTCTAAAACTGGTAGGCTCTCCTCAAAAAACAGGTGGTTAGGCACCATCTGTTTTTCTGAGGAGACCCGGCTCAGTATTGTACCATTGATAAATTATGATAATGAATAAGAATTGTCTTATAAATATATCTTATTACTAAGATAAAAATAGAATAATAATAATACCTTTCGTGTATAACAAGGGTGGATCTTTGTGAAAATGCTTTACCGCAGTGCGAGCATACATGCGGTTTCTCTCCAGAGTGAACACGTTCATGTAATTTGAGGTTGCAGCGTTTTACGAAGCCTTTGCCACATGTCCTATAACAATCCCACAGCATTATCAAATCTTTATAGCAAATATCATCTTATTTGCTTTAATCTACAAAATCTAGTAGAATCTATCATTGACTAATCACATAATGTTTGTATATATGTATAACAAAAGCTTTACATTTAGTCAGTCTTTTACTGACTAAAGTAACATTGCTGATATTTTCTTTATGAACTACAGAACTTTATTTAACTACATATATAGCAACTTCTGTTAATAATTTAAACATAGTGGTGTGTTTTTATAAAACAAATAAGAATTCTTTATAGTTTCATTTAATATTTTACTTCTATTATTACTACATCTTATACATAAAATTCTCATGTCACAATGTTAGTTACCATACTCCTCCGAAACGGCTCGACCGATTTTTATGAAATTTTGTGTACATGTCTGGTAGGTCTGAGAATCGGTCAACATCTATTTTTTATAAACCTAAGTGACAACGGTAGCCCACGGTGGCAAAACAACGTTTGCTGGGTCAGCTAGTGATAAATAAAAAGCGTTCAGGCTTTGGATTTATTGTGCATTAGCCTCCATGAGTCAAGTGTCTTTTTATATTTTGCTGGGAAAAAAAGGATTAATAATATGAATCACAAGCAGCCTGTCCTCGCTTTCTCCGGGTATTTAAAGCAATATTATAATTGACTAGCTCTTACCAGCAACTTTGTTTGCGATATTAAGGTATTTAGTTATATTAGAATACAGTATATGGACTTCTGTAGATATATTTAATAATTTTATGAGGTAGTCATACTAACTTTGACCCCTCTTTCGCCCCCTTAGGGATGATTTTGAAAAAATATTTTATATGTGTTTCATGACTTTCAATGAAGAACCTCATACTGAATTTTCATTCAAATAACTTCAAAAACGGCAAAGTTTCATACTAACTTTGCACTCCCCGTTTACCCCCTTAGGGGTGAATTTAAAAAAAAATCATTAGTGCTCCCCTACGTTATAAAAGGAACCCTTGTGCAAAATTTCAAGTTTCTAACCCTTATAGATTAGGCCCTGCATTGATATGTCAGTCAGTCAGTCAGCTTTTCCTTTCATATATATAGATATAGATGTCTTAATTTGTCACTCTGTAATTGTGTAGTTTTTCATTATTTGAAAAAAGAGAGAGATAATAAAAGAGGGAGGACAGAGCAAAAATAAAATTGAATAGATAAAGGAGAGAGAGATAAGAAAGAAAGTGACAAGAGACTAATTCAATTAATTAACAAATATATATGGCAACACTAAATCTCCTTTGTCACTCACGAATAGTGGTTTTCTCTCAGTGAAAGAATTTATAAAATCGGATTAGTAACAAGAAAATGGCCATATTCTACTAAATAAAAAATATATATGGTAACACTATATCACCTTCGTCACTCACAAATAGTATAGTTTTCTATCAGTGAAAGAATTTTTAAAATCCGTTCAGTAGTTTTCGAGCCACGTTTTTTTAAAAATATACAAACAATCAAATCCTCTTTATATAATAGTATAGATTACTACTTACTTGCAAACATTAGGTTTATATCCTGTATGTATCCGTATATGAAACTTCAGGTGTTCCCTCGAGGATAAAGCTTTCCCGCACACGTTGCACAAATGGTTGCGCTCTCCCGAATGTACAAGCGCGTGACGTCGTAAGGAATTCGGATGAGCGAACGTGCGCGCGCACACTCCGCAGCGCAGAGAGAGCGCGCGTGCTGCCGATTCAGGATGCGATTGTGTGCGATGTGCGAGCATACACCTGATAATAATTTAAAAAGCATGAAATAATCTACTCTATTGTACAAATTCTTTCACTGATATTATGTGTCTTGCTTTATTTAATGATCAAAAACTACCTTCCTAATATCATTTTAAAAACCCGAAGCGAGAGTGGGTCGCTCATAATATTTAACTAGCGATTCGCCGCGGCTTCATACGGTTACTAAAGAAACATATTGTGTCTATCTCCAGTTATTTAGGTTGTACTTATGGCAGATCTCCCAAACTTAAACATATGTATGTATATAATTAGTGTTCAACATTCACAGTAGATTTTCACACATTTTCTCTCAAGCAAATCTTTTCATGATATCAACTACTATTAGGTTCAATATCAGTTGCATATTTGAGAATTTCTTTTTACTTGTGAAAAGTGTGTCACTTTAGATTATATTCGTAGAAAATTATTATGCATGCCTTTAACAAAACAGATTATTATTGCATTTATGTTAAGATTTATATTTTGATTGGCAACTAAAACATCAATGATAATGATAACTACCTTGTTGGTTCTAGGAGTCACTTGTATAAGTGGTATGACGATTACATGGCCAAACAATTATAAATATTATCAAAAAAAAGTTTAAAACAAGCTTAATTTTTTAAATTTTAGCTTAAGTGACAATTATTTACCTCATATAAACAAAACTTTCAGGGCAAATGTCACAAAAGAAACGTTTTGTTGAAGTTTGTGCTGCTTCACTACGAAATTCCTCAATCTTGTGTGTTAGACCTTAAATTAATAATAAGTAACAGGTTAATAAAAACTTTCAGGAAATACTTATTGATCAAAACATGAAAATATACTGATATGGTCATACAAATAATAACATCTATGTTTTCTAACCATGTTTCAACATCTTATGATGATCACGATATGTACTCTCACAGAGCGCACAGCGATAGGGCCGCGTATCCAGCGCAAAGTGACGTCGCCAGTGCTTCACCCACTCTGATGCTTGAAGTACCTGAAACATAAATATGTAAATCCTATTTAATCTATAATTTTAAAAAATGCTATATCCAACTCAAATAGATTAATTATAACTTTGTATGGATGGGAGCGATTAGATTTATCTGAGTGCATGAGTACTAGTAAGTAATAACATATTGTATATTCAAAAATAAAAGCTTACTATAACATGATGCCTTATTTTAATTCGTTTAAAATGTTTGAGTAGGTATTCCTCTTGAGATGTTTTTAACAAAGTCCACATAGTAAGCAATTTTTTTATGTGACTTGGTGTTGGGTCTATAAGAATATTCTACTACTACTGCATGACTATTGCCGCTTCAAGGATTTAAAAATCATTTATAAACAAAGTTATGGTATGCTTAAATTTGTATCTGTACAGGAGAACTAAAATGATGATTATAAAATGATAACGTTTGGAATCGAAATAATGTCAACCCTCAAATGAAATGATTAAAATATTTGTAAATTGTTGAGTTTCTTGTCAGCTCTTCTCAACTAATGACTACTTTCCAAGCTGATCATAGCTTCCAATAAACTTACTAACTGAACTATTTTATTGCGTCAAAATACCTTGTAAAACAGTCTAATTGTAATAAACTAACAAATAAAGTTAAGAGCTTAGTGAAAAAACTCTATCATTTAAATTACCAATTAATTCACTTAAATGTATAAAATACTAGCTGCCCCGGCAAACATTGTTTTGCCATATAAATTTAGAGTGGGCCACCCTTATCACTTAGCAGGATGAAAAAGAGATAGTAGCCGATTCTCAGACCTACTGAATATGCAAATAAAATTCCATAAAAATCGGTCAAGCCGTTTAGGAGGAGTATGATAACTAACATTGTGACATGAGAATTTTATATATTAGATAAAAGTACTGAACTACAATTGCAATATTTGCATAAAATTTACAAATATTTATTTATGCTATTAGTATTATATATGTATGTTTGTTGCAAAAAGGCTTGAAAACTAGTGAACCAATTTTGTTTTAAATACAGCAGTAAAATGGCACCTTTTGGCATCGGGGACACCGTGGTGAGTCCCCGGAAGGAGGGGAGGGTGGTGTTGGTTTTACTTTTGGGATCTTCTTCTTTCTACCATGGTCCCTGAAATTACATAATTTGCAAAATTTAGTATGGATCAAAAATAACATTAAAAATAAACAAAATGATTTGTAACCAACTTTTATACACCACACCATAAAATAACATGCACAAATTTTCTTGCACCTTTTGCCGTAGAGAGCATGGACCCTTCGTGCCTTGATCAGTTATAATATTATAAATTTATATTGGTTTTATAATGTAGTTACTTCTATTTATATTGAAGAGATAATAGTACTAGGTGTCAAATATAAGACAATATTGCAATTTTAATTTTAAAAAAATTTGCTGTTATTTTACTAATGAATTATATATACATACCTGTAATGTTTTAATAGAGCCAGCCGCGATTTGTACTGTGTAAAACACATACAACAATATAATACTCCTTCATTAGTATCATTCCCTTCCAACAAATCCCAATTAGCCAATTCTGAATGCTTCACTTCTAATTCCTCTTTCACAAGATGCAAATCTACACTATCTTCATCATTATTAAATCCATTATTCTGCAGTATATCAAACATAGCATTTTCTATATTATGTATCTTTGGTTTTCTACCACTTTTATTTTTAACTACCTCAATATCATTACTTTTTTTCTTTTTTTTAATATCAATTAGGAACTCTTCTTCACTATCACCAGATGGAACACCATCTATTAAATAACTTTCATGTTCAATAGAGTCTTCTTCTTTCTTAACAAATGGTAAGGGTATATTTGGTTCAGCTTTGATTTTGAACTCATTGAAATCTTCATCTGTTTGAGTGCCTTGATTACAATATCTAAGAACTGAGGATGGAGAGACAGCATATTGTTTAGAAACTGTGAGATTTACCACATCACTGATAAGAAATTTAGAAGTGAGAACACTCTGCAATCTGTAAAAAGATTTTGATTCAGTTAAAACACTTAATTTATAATAAATACCTTCATATTGCTTTTTACAATTACCAATATACTTTATATATCATTTGTGTGACCAAAAATTATAATTGTAAGTTGATATTTCTGTAAATTAAGTTTATTGACAACAAGATGAAAAGTTTACATGCCTGAGTACAGAACAAAGTGTCTCATTGATAAACCAATTCAAGAAAAGATAAGACTAGTGCTTGAGTGAAATAAGCTTGATATTAATTAGTGAAAATCAATTAAATTTGGGAGCATATGAACATTAAATTTACAGATAAATCTAAGCGGGCGCGAAACTTACTTATTTTGAACTGTTATAATTTCATTACAGAACTGGTAAATATCGTTCACTTTGTAGCTACATTTGTCACAGATCTTTTGCGGAAGATGATCATCTTTAAACACCTGTCGATAACATATTAAACAAACAGCTATAATATAATACCATACACAATACAACTAAATACACCAATTTATTTTACCTTGATCGGTAAGTATAACGACATTTTTAAAAACAGAGCATTTTCCTCATCAAAAATGTTATTATTCACAAATTTGGTAGAGCAACACAACCGGCAAATATGATCCATTCTTTAATGAAAAATTATTGTTAATTTCAATAAGTAATCCTCAATTCTTCAAACTCAGTAAGCGATGTTTGAGTTTCTTTTGACCAACTTTTGACTCGACAGCCATTTGTCAATATTGACCTGTCATCTGTCACCCAAACAAACTTGTGTTGCCAGCCTATAGCTAACTCGATTTGTGCATTATGAAAGACCGGTTTTGCTTTGTTATGTAGAATATTATATATAAATATGTATAAGTATTTGAGCAGACAGAGGGTGGGCGGGGAAGGCAGGCGCGACAGGGGCTGCGCCAAACTTTTGATTAATGAACACAACGTTTGTAAAGTTAACTTACTCCAGTTAAATTGCAAATATTCAAAACATTGTAAACTTGACTTTCGACTTCGCGGTTTATTGTTCTATTTTTAGACATTATTTTCTTCATAAACACTGATAATAATTAGAAATGATTTGATTATAATATTTATATCTACTATGTCACCTTATTTGAACATTAAAGAAAATAATTGCTGTCGCTATAACAGATATAATCATGTACAACTATATTTTTTTACTTTGGATTAATATACAATTATGAAATTCTATTTATTTCTATTTATAATGTGCTATGAGTATACCTACATGTAACAATATTATAATAATAAATGTATCTAATAAGTACAATTATATAATTTACACTTAGAAATATAATTGAAGAAATATATATTTAATTCGGAACAGCTAATGCATCACGAGTTCATTAGGTTTTTTTCTGTTGCAGTGGTTCTTATACAAATGAATTGAAACAATTTAAGTTTTGTAATGATTTTATTTCAGATTGGCATACCGTAACTTCCTGAAGCGAGCTCTTTCGCGATAGCCAGCGATAAAGGCGTCTACTGCCACTTATCTTTATCTTTATCGTGCGCCTTCAACAAATAAAGTGTAAAAAATGAGATAAAGCCGAAGTACTATAGTGAGTGATATGGCAGCTAGCATTTCACTGCTTTTTTCAAATCTACATATAAGGAAAATTATTTATAATATAATTTGGCCAAGTGCGAGTGTGGATCTCGTTCACTTAGGTTTGCCGCCGGCAAACTATTGTCCCCATATATCAACATTTTATAGCATTCAGTTTACCAACTGTACCTAATAATAAATTTTTAATATATGTAATTTTGCAGTTTTTGGATTATTTCCTTTACGTGTGTTGAAAAACATTTCTTACTATTTTACTTATACTTATTATTAGGTTAACAAAAAAGCAGTGATGGACGAGTGGTTAAGACTTGAATGTCTCACTCGGGGAGTCCCATGATCGGACTCCCCGAGAGAGACTCACCTCTGACATTTCTGAGTTTTGTGTGTTTAACCAATTTAATATCACTTGCTTAAACGATGAAGGAAAACATCGTGAGGTAACCTGTACTCCTGAGTGTTTACCCTCCTCATTCCGAAAAGGAGACCCGGTTCAGCAGTGGGCCATTAACGGGTTGTGATGATGATTATGACTTACTATAGCTTTACTTATCAATTTATACCTAAACGGGTTAGTGCGTCATGAAATTCACAAGTCTGAGTAAAGTTATTCTATATTTTATGCTGTGTGATTATTATTTGTATTATATGAATGTTTTATGTTAAATTTTATTATAGAAACTAACGTGGTAATAGTCATTTTTAAAACTATGCCAAACGGTAACACTCACGTGGCCGCTCGGCGAATGTGTTCGAGGCCACCGCGAGCGCGTCCACTGGTTGAAGAAGATCGCTCAATGCGATCGAAACTGTAGTAACAAGTTACCACAATAATACGTGAGTGTTACCGTTTGGTTTAGTTTAATATTCAAGCTTTATTTAATTTCCTCTTTTTTTTGTCATCTTTTTTTTGTTACAGGAATTCTAATTACTGATAATATACCTACAAATAGATCACTTGTTATACCTAAGAAATGTGCTAAAAATATTCACACAATTTTACTCTTATCATATTTTCGTATATCAATCTCTAAAGTTATCATACTCGGACCTGTGTGTGTGAATTGGTCCGATTTATCAAGGCCTATTTGATAAGAACATAAAAAAATAGGTTCAGGCGTGCCTATCGGTGGCTCAGAGATCTGTATCTTGACCACTCCTTGCACAAATAGTTCTGTAATATTTATTAGCCGAACAAAAATACAGATTGATTAATTAACATGCTCGGAATTATATATTATTAATTGCATTATGAATTATATGTAGTTATTTGCCTTTACAACACGCATACATTTAAGAAACTAAAATATCATTTTTTTTATATTATATTACAAATTGTTTTATAGAATAGAATAGAAAAATACTTTATTGCGCACAATAAAATATATAAACAAAAGAAATTATGCTTATAAGGTACCAGAAGAAAGAGTGCAAAGGCGGTCTTATCGCTGATAGAATTTCTTCCAAACAACTTGTTTTATGTCACAAGATATCTAAAAGCTCGAGTAAAAAAGCACAATAGTAACCCACCAAAAACAAAAGGTTGCCAACACGAGACCCTATACCTCGCACTGTCAAAAAGATATAAGATATAATGTAAAACCAAGCTTCTAAGTCTACAAGCTTTAATTTCACAAACTCTAAACTTTAGTCAAAATATATAGCAGATCTACATTTATCTACATTAACTGCAATATATCGGTAAATACAAAAATGTTTACATTATAATCATCATGTATTTGTATTAGTAGCATTTATTTACTTGGGGAGCGACTACAGCTATATATGTAATTTTTTTTCTTGTATTTAAAGAGCACATGATATCCACAGCTACATAGTTCTTTGATTAAACAAGAACGATTGTGAAAAATGGAGGACAATAGCAATAGAGAAGCTTATGTTTCTGCCGCCCGGAGCGCTAATAAATTTTACAGACCCTTTTCGGGCCTTTAAAACCAAAGTCAAAATGTGCAGTCATTCTAGATAACATGTCAGTACTGACATCATTACAATTGTTTATTGTACGTGTTATAAATAAAAAGGCCATAATATATAATAACATAAAACATATAAATAAAACGGAAATGTGGGCATATGTATTTGTAGACATGCCTCACTGGCGATCGGTACATTGAAATGTTAAAAAATAGTACAAAATCGGTAGTCTTGATATTTTATTAGATTTTGGTATACATTTTGGAAAGTGTGCAAAGTGTGTGCTGAAACTCCGACTAAAGTGCCATCGGTGTAGAAACAGTTTAATTTTCCATTTGTCAAGAACCACACTTAACGGGCATCGAAAGTAGGTCAATTATAGGAACCATTTCGATTCTAGCTAATCTATATACATAAAAATGTGTCGTTGAAATGTATGTACGCGTATAACTTCCGTGTGACTGCACCAAATTGGATATTTCTTATTTTGTTATGTTAGTTACTATCAGGACAAGTTTGTATAAAAGAAAAAGATAGTGAGTAAATTATTAACAAAATAAACACAGCTTCCTCCTACTATATTAATTAATTTGTACATTATTAATACTTGAACCCAAATATGACCTGTGGAAGCCGGAACCTTGAAACATTTGATAAACATAAGATGAAAATCGATACGACAAACTTGCGAGTCAACTTTGCAATCTAGTGAAACGAGCGCCACACACGGCTCTGAACTCTGGCTTAACTTTAACCCACATAACAAAGTTCAATGTAAACACAATACGCTGGAAGTTTTCGAAGTTCCAGTTCACGGCCGCGACCGGAGCCGCCCGCCGCCTCCCCCCTCGACACCCTCGCGCCACGCGGCCTACCCTCCGCGTACCGCGCGTTACCCCGATTTACCCTTGAAAGCCTCCACCATTCCTTGGTTCGGTAGACGCTGTTGCCACCCACTGTCTCCGATTGTTATCTGAACTTATTTTTCTTTAAGTATTACTTTCACTTGTAACAAAAGTAACGACATATAGCAGATAATACGTAATGAAACAAACGTTTGAAACAAAAATAAGGACAGGAAATAGGTAATTTAAAAAATTTTGTTAATAGAGTAAACTTTAATCTAATTTAATACTCTAATTATGTGCAAAATATAAAAATGATTTACTATCTCGCCAAAACATAGATACAACGTTATTGTTTCTTAAATTTAACTATAAGCAATTCTATAATATTTATATTTTTTATCCTCGACATCACAACAGTTAAAATTCCGATAGAATCACAAAAAATAATCCCTCCTTTCATTTTATAAATATTGGCAGCTAGAGTACTTGTGGTTAAGTTATTAGTAAATTCCCAAATGCCTTTTATTACTTTTGTATTTTAATATTAACTAACTGATCCTCGTTTCATGGAATAACATAATAATATGATTCCACACTCGATGCAATATTATGACTAGATGCAAAACGCAAACTGAAGGTCAGTTTGCGTCTTATAAACTTATTTATATGGAATTTTGCCACATTTGATAGCAAAGTGTATTTTATTAAGATTACAATTGCAATGCTGATGTGCATGTTATTATGAATGAACACCGGGTTCTTGCTTGGGGTCCACTGAAACCGCAGCATTCTTCTCTTCGCTCCCCCTCCTCGCTTCACTCACTTCGAGGCGGCAACGCATGGGCAAAACAAGAGATACCTATGTTTTGTCTATGTCCATGGGCCACGGTGGCCACTTTCCATCAGGTGGATCGTCTGTTCGTTTGTCCCTTATCTATCATAAAAAAAGTATGCGCTAACTTATGAACACTTTGGTGGAGTGTAAACACGTTGTTGGTTGTTGTTGTTGGTGGAGTGGCAGAAAAAGGCATCTGAAAAGTGTTCAAGACTACTAGAAGTGACCTAGTTATTAAGAGCCTGGTGCATCGTAAAAAGCAGTGAAGCCCAGAAGAACTAGAGTTGGAGGTGTAGGAGGATGAATTATTTCCATGCCTATAAAACTGTTCGAATTTTAGCACTGTTTGAAGTTTATGTAATGTTTGTAATACACCTGTCTATAAGTGTTCCAGAAAGCACACACGGCACGTCTTATCAAATGACACCGTTTGATACGCGCCTTTTGCACCTTATCTGCTATGTCGAAATTCTTCCACGTACTATCACGTAGTCGGTACCTATTCTAGTAATGCATATTTTATTTAACACTAACATTATAAATAATAGGTTTTATGCATTTAATTCCTAATTTTTTTATATCACTGGTAGCTATTTATCCATGTGTGAAAAATTATTTACCGGTAAATACGACGTATAGCATAAGGGATTTAAAATATTGATAATGTTGCAAACATAATATACATACATAACAGTGGCAATTATTAAGTTTTTAATTATAACAAATTCGCTATTTTTTCTGACAATCCAACATATTTTGAGAGCTACTTTAATATTTTTTTCAGAATGGTATTGAATGTAATGAACTTTTAATTACTTACATGGTTCATACTTAATTATAATACGTGATTCAAATATCATAGATTAATGGTTAGAAACTAATATATCTTAGTCTTGATATATGCTTACAGATGGAAATATATAGTGAAATTATCTATTGCCGCCGAGATACAACGTAATAAAGGTGTATCTTCATTGTAATCAACTAGTCATTGTAATGGAGCAGTCGCTTATAGATAGCGGGCCGGGTGGCTGTGAAGTGCTGGCCGCCAGCGGAGCCCTATGGACTTTGACGCGTCATCATCTACCAAGCTTATCGTCGATACCTTGCTGATTGGTGGAGTGAAGTGTTTGCGATGGCGATATGGACTACGGGAACCAATCGATTCCTAGTTTCATCGAATCTTATCACAATCATGGTGAACATTCATACCTCTTGTCAGTTACCTGATATCGTATCAGAAGATATCATCGAGTGTATAAATATGGGACCATCGATCGATCGGGTCTCTATCGAAGTTTGCGCTGTGATTAAGATTGACTACTGACAAATACTGTCTTCGTGTTTGGAGCCTTGTTCTACTTTATGGTAACTAAAAGGGCGTTCCTTATCAGTCGTACTAAAAATTTTTGTCTGTAATTTTTTTTCTTACATTTGAATGCTTTTAATCAAAATTATTTACGTGGTAATAATGTGCTTAGTTCAGTGGTAAAATTCTTAATTAACTCGGTCTTCTAACTAGAACTATGACGATATACATGCGAGGGGGAAAAGCAATGCTGTTATCAGAGTACGTCAGCCGCGCATTTTTGAGTTGTAATAACGCACCAAACGACTGTATGACGGGCACGCGCACGTCTTTTATCACACCGAGGAAATATACTAACATGTTCAATATAGTATAATAATATAATTTACATTTCAGATGCAGTGGAGCACACTACACATTAGGTTTCACGTCTGAGTTGGACAGGGGATCTTGACAGTTTAAAAAAATGCTGCCAGATCTATCTTTCCAGCTCACGCGTGGAACCTCCTGCACCATGCTGTTTAATGGTTCAATACGAAACGAAATAAGAAGAATGCTGTAGCGTTAAGGATTAAGTGGAGGTGTGATCTCTTCACTTTTTTTATTTAAAGTGAGATTCAACTCCTCCAACTTAACCCCGAATCGCAATGACGACTTTTAATAATACCGAATCATCTTATTAGTTTTTTACTACTTTATATTTTTTTTGTTCTCAAATGTATGTCGCATCTTTTGTTTTTAAATAAGAGTTATAAACATATTATATAATATATTTATTATAAATCAATAAATATGAAATTAAATATTAACCAGTGTTTTTATTTCTATATTTTTAAGAATTATATAACATTTTGAAGAATTACTTGAAAATTAACTAAAAAGTACAACTATATAAGATACAAATATGATTTACTTAATTATCTTTATTACTATCAAGCTTCAAGTCAAACGACGGCAGCAACGGGCTGGGCTGCGCACTTTATAGTTTATACTTTTGTTATACTGCTGTAGTGGCGCTGCTGTGCGCGCATGCGAGTATTTTGCAAGACCTAACGCTGTACAACCGATCCGAAGTGCAGCGCAAATCAGTAAAAAAAATCACAACACTTGACAAAAAAATGGCCAAAAAAATGTTGGTAACACCGGTGCGCTAAAAAAGCTTGCAAACTTCACGCACATAACCTGCGCTGGACATCGACTCGTCCCTATCTAACTCTGGGAAAATGTATATTGATTTTTCAAAGAAAAGTCAACCAATGTAACAAAACACCGTTCGCGAAGTGTTTATACGCGTATTGAAGCGTCGCGGTTGAAGTGTAGTGTCGTCGAGATGGTGCTAAGGTGTTTCTCAGCGTGTTCCCAGTGAGATCGGGGAGAGTGTCGCGTCGCTCGGCCGACGGCCCGGAGCCCGGCCGCGGCCGGGGCCTGGGCGCGCCATGGACGCCGCCGCCGATCCGCTGAGAGTGGTCAGGCCGTAAGTATCGTGTCACATATCCATCCCATCCTGTAGCCCACGAACCCGTTTGGCTTCGGCTCGACACTTACGTGTTGGATTATTTCAGTCCTCGCGAGCTCGTTTGAGATTGCGAAACCGAACGCGATCGTTTTACGCTTTAACGTAGAGTAGACATTCTCTCGATCTTGCAGCGTCACGGCCTCCGCGACGTTGCGCCATTGCAAGCGATCGGATCGTCCGCGAGAACGAGCCGAGGCGAGGGCACGACATCGCAGCCGCGGCAGGGCGGCAGGGCGCCGCCATCGATAGCGATCTCATAGCGCGGCGGCCGAGCGTGACCGCTCCTCCGCCGCTGCCTCACGTCCGGCAGCCGAGCGCCGAGTCGCTCGTGTCGTCCCCGTGTCGCGAGCTCGTAGCTCATAAATCACGTTCGTGTTTACAGTTTTTGCGGATCGCACGTTATCCATCGTGCCGTCCTTTGTGTGAGGGCCGCGCTCAGCCGGGACAGTGTGACTAGGTGCATACTGCATATACGTAATGCAAGTATGAAATACAGTCTACATATAATAACATACCTAACGTACGTGCCTACCTACGTATATTCTATAGTGCAGAGAAGGCTGCGACTACGTACCCACTCAAACAAAGCATTCGCCCACAAATCCATAATGTCCACCTGATGCGTTCAGTTTTCGCGTTCTTTGTGAAATTCAAGTGACATTCGTAGTGTTCGTATAGAGACGAAAATTTCCGACTTCAAAAACATCTGTGTTTGTCAATCTTTTCAATAGTGTGCATTTTGAGGTTAGGTTGTGATTTATACCTAATGTGTGGCCAAAAGTGTAGTGGATGAAATGTTAATGCAATTGAACACTCAAAAAGTATTGATTAGCCACTTCTGAGTTGTATATCAAACAACATGTGTTCCGCGCGTCGACACTTAAATGTCGTGGAGACCTAGTCGCCCTGAACATCCTATGGGCCGTTAAATGCAGCAATTCCAAGTTAATTGGTAAATAAATAATAATAGCATATTAATAATAATCAAAGCACAATCATTATGGATAGTGGTATATGGATCGGTAAGATTCCTTAAGCATATACTGATCATGAGCATATTGTTTTTGGAAAATGACATTAATATACAATTGGATATATTAATTCTGTTCTATTAAATGTCTACAAATTCAGAGACCTTATATATATAAAGATTTCTTAATGAGTCGAGTCAAAAAGGTATAAGAGTTCCTTTAATCTCTATCTCTGGTGGTATCTCTGGTCATAAATAAAATAAGCAGCAATATCATAAAAAGTGTCAGTTAGAATACATGCACATTAATAAACTGTAACTTAATTAAAGAAGTGTCTCATTATTTTGTTACAAAACATGTTTTTATCACTTTATTACCAGTAATCAATATGTATGGCAAATTTAAACAACTAACTAAATATTCATTACTTGATACCTTACATGATATATTAAGAAATACATATATAGTTATGACTTGTACTACAATCTGAACAAAATTTAGAATCAGGAGACAGCACACATAAAATATTACTACACTTTAACCATTTATCATTACCTATTGCTAAAATTATCCCTGTTTAACATAATATATTAATTTTCAGTCTGTTTTCCAATAACAGTTAAAGAATACTAAATAATAAAGGTCACTAACCCCATAAAATCATGTTATTGATATTCATTGATTGTTTGTTTATATTACTGAGATCTTATTAAAATTTATAGTATGATAAGCTTAGCAAATTTCTGTAGTTTTAATGTAAAAATTAATGCCTATATTTAATAAAATACTATTTAATTACTTGATATGTAATTAGTAAAAGTTTTAAATACAATTATTTAAAGAGTGATACAGGTTTTTTAATACTGGAACTATAAAATGTTTTAGTAAATCTTATAAATTAATATGCCTTATTAATAAAATCTTGTATTTATTGTCTACAATATATCTTCTAAACTAGACAATTTACTATGACACTTAAGATCCCCTAGTGCCATACATTGTACATGTTGTACAAAGTCAAGAGTTTGCAAGCCATAATTAAATAGTTGAAATGCTTTACAAAGGCCTTGTAACAACACAATATAGTATGTTTGTCTTTTGAGATTTCAGATTATTACCATTTTTCTTTGCTTATATTTATTTATCATTTGAATGTATAAAATGAACTTTAGTTTAATTAAACAGCTGTACCATTTTTTTATATTTGCCTTTAAATGTACTTTAGCATCAATGAAATTCCCCATAAGCAAAATCATATTTTTAGTTTTATATACTATACAACCACTATAGTTATGATAAATTGTTGGAATTCTGTTAGAGGCAGTTTATGAGTATAAGTTAAGGCAACATAAATGTTTCTATCTACGTAAACTTAATTTCGTTTTTATATCTTTTCTCTTGACTTTAATCAAATTTTGTTTGAATTTAGTGGAAAATCTATATACTAAAGACACACACTATCTAAAATAAAGAAGTTTTACAAAATTGCAAGTGAGAATAAGCAAATATATAGCTAATGTAATGTCTGGTTATTGAAAAATTAGGATTATGTATGATCCTAGCTCAAGATACTTGATTTATTAATAATAATATTCCTAATACCTAAACTTGTTGCTTTTATTATTATTAACACCATAACTCATTTTGCTCAAAAATTAAGAGACTTGGACTGACTGTTTATTGTCCGTTAGTCATAGTATCATTTATAGAAGTATATAATATACCTAAATATACAATATTGGGTTTGCTTTGTACCTAACTACTAATGACTCACAATTAACATATTAAAGCTTTGCAGTTTTATCTCTCACATATCATTGGATTTTGTAAATGTGAATTTGATTGTTTGTGTTTAATAGTTAATAAATTCGACCATGTCTACTGTAAAAAAGTAAAGGATAAAAAAATTCTATTGTCTAAATATTCATATCTTTATATTTTTTATTCTACTGTGAGCTTAATCGGCTTATTTTATAAAGTTCGAATCTTGTTTTATGTGTACCTTGTTTTTAATTTCTATTTAACATATCAGCTTATATTTAATGATGGTGACAAAATAAATTACACTACTTTACGTATGTAAGTATAATTCTAAAGGAAAACTCAAAATACTAGCACTATTAGGTAACATCTTCAGTGCCACTTATTATGGAAATGTTTTACAGTGTGCGAGACTAAAGCCTACTACTTACAATAACAATACTGAACCAGACATCTATATGCATGTGTACATTTACAATACTCTTAAATGACAGAATTTTGTAATAGGAAAGCAAAACTGTTTAGACTATTTTATCTAACTCTTCCTACTTTGACTGCTAGTAGTTTAACTTTCTGAACATAAACAATAAAAAAAATTGTTATGTATCTTGCCATGGACGTGTAGAATAGCAAAATTATGTTTTTAAAAAATACAATCGCTAATTTAAAAAAAAACTCTATATAACTATTGAACTTAACAGTATATCCAAATAATTATACCTGGGGTGAAATTAAAATCATTTTAAAAAGGCATGAAAACTTTAGTACATTGAATAGAAAGAAATAAGTTATCGAGATGTTAATATTTCTCTTTACAAACTTTGTACCATACCTTTGCATTTATAAACCCTGAAATACATAAAACTAAAAAACTGAATGAAAAAATATGAGTACCTAATTTTTTAATTTTATTAATAATAAAAAAAATATTAATAATAATTCTCAGGTATATGAAACTTAATTATAGAAATTAGTGTCATAAAAACCAGCTATCAATTGGTAAAAGTTTTGCATTGGTTCTATTAATTCATCTACTAATAATATTACAAAGAGATAATATTTGTATTATTGTATGTTTGCAATGAATAAACTCAAAAAAACTACTTGACCAATTTCAAAAATTCTTTTACCATTATGATGATATCCCTGAGTAACATGGGCTACATTTATTACTAAAAAAATAGGTATTCTATATTAATTTTAATAATATAACCGAAGATATAAAAAAATTAGCAATAAAATAATTTAAATCTCATACGCTGCGGAAACTATTGATTATAGAACCAAAAACTGTTCTACAATATTAAAGAATAGGTATATCAATAGCTATAAAAATATTTGCAATACCTAATGGCCAACTATTGTAATTATGTCACTATAATTATTATCTATATATATAAAAATGAATCCCTATTTCCCTTGGTCACGGCATCACGCGTAAATAGCTGAATCGATTTCGCTAGTTATTTTTTTGTTGTGTCTGTTATTGTCAGGAGAATGCTCTTATAGAAGAAAAAAATGCGCGAAAATTTAGAAAATTTAAGAAAACTTAACGACCATATATTTATACAACCAATTCAAATTCAATGAAACTATGAATATAGTTAAGACAAGAAAACGTTTCTCGGGTCAGTTATTATATATAGAAATGCTGACCATAATCAAACTATGTTATCCATACATTTGTATTATTCCTTATTTAAATTAATCATTTCGTATCCAAGACTGTTTAAATACCTGTTGAGTACTTTTTGAATTATTTAAATCGGACATTCCATTCAAAAGATGTTACGAATTTAAAAATGATATTTTAAACTAAATATTAATATACCCGTGAGTTAGAATACAATTCCGCATACATAGTGCATTTCGTAAGAGCCGAGTAACTCTTGGTGGTAGGGGATCTGTTTCCCGACTGGCTTGCGACCACCATCATGCAAAATATCATTGACGTGTTTCAGTCGAGCCGTATGTGGGCCAGGTTTATCCCTTCCCCTCCCATCCCTTTAATGCTGCGATTCTAGTGAACTCTGGGTTCTAGTCGAGAATCCACCAAAACCGGTAGCATTCTCAATGTATCTTCGAGGTGTAATATAGTGGTACTTACAGAGATTATTTACTAAAATATTTACATACGTACTAAACTATAATTTAATAAACATGTAAATATATTAAAGTCGTTAACCTGTAATATCTACCGTGATAAAGCGATAAAAAGTATAGTGTCAAATAAAACAATTGTATAGAATTGCCAAACCACAGTACACGTGTGTCGTTATACCCAGCTCAGGTGACCCCTGCACCTTGACATCGTTAATTACGTGTTTAGATAATTACTATTCTTTTTGCCTATTCCTTATACGCGCTTGTTAAAATAGCTTGTTTCGTGCCAAGCACAAAATAACCCTTTGTCTTAACGCTTCTTACTTTACCCGGGGATGACGTTGAATAGAAGTTCCATTCTGATATTTGTCCCACTAGGTACTTAAAAATTACACTTATATAATCTTGTATCACGATTGTTACTATATAATCTCGTTCTGAAATATTCTAAATGCTTTCAATATTTTCCTGTCAAATTATGCAGACTTACAAGGTCGAGGCGTATACAGTAAGTAATGGCCAATATAATTCTCCCAACTTCGATCGAATATCTCGAGAAACCCATCTTAATAAGCTAACCTAACCAAATCAAAATGAAATTTGCTGTAAAGATTATGCTGCGTCCATATGACATGTAGAAAAAACAAAAATCTCGGACCTCCTGAGTAAGACATTGAAGTCTCAACCACTGGGCCATCACTGCTTACCATGATTACATAACTTTCTACTAACCATGATTCCAGTAACTGCTACACAGACCCCCTTCAAAATAATATCGTTTAAAAAAGTAGTAACTAAGCGTCTTTTGAGACTGCTATTTAGAACTTGCTACTCAAATCTCAATTGATCAACATCCAGTAAAAAGAGCTATTTCGCAAAAAGACTAGTCTTGGAGTAGTTTCTCTAAATGCGAAACTAATCCTATTAATAATTACAAATCACAGAGCTATTGGAACAAGTCTGCTGTATTATTGTCTACTAAATGCTCTATAAATTTTTAATTGTTGATTTTTTTCACAGCCCCATAAAAACCAAGTGTGAGTGAACCTTACTAAACTGTACTGAAAGTACTGAAACCCAAGAGCACTACCTAAAATGTACCATTATATTAAAGCTTCTATGAATACCGAGAGACAAATATACACATACACAGAAATTCAGAAATTGAGAAAAAGTAGTTTTGATTACCTAATTAAGATATTTTAACATAATTATGTTTTGAAAAAAAGATAAAACTGATACAGACAGACACACAATATGATACGTTGTACATAAGTTGTGCTATAATTAAGCAACGCTTGAATAGACCAAATTTGAAAAAAATATGATTTTGATTCAATAATTCTATTTAATTCTTTTTATTTATATTTTACGAAACCTTTCTACTACTATCTTAGCGACTTGACCTCAGTATTCGGAACCTGAACAAAGTACAATTACAAAATATATGCACGTATAAGCGGGCTCTTTAGGTAATTTCAAACGACTTTATAAATTCTACCACACTTTCTCTTAATTCGTTTAGAATTTTGACTGAGAGAATAAATTCAATGTACTATAATAATGTTTTACTCCTTAAACTCTTTATTATCACGATGAGATAGAATGTCTGTAATTTTTATTAACTTCTGATCCAACTTTGAGAAACTCAACCTCTAATTGTTTATCAAATAAAAATATTTTAATTATTCATTTAGTAGGTAGTACCTATTTTGTTTCTTTTTCATTTCTTTCTGTATATATTATAGCGTATACATGACTAGCTCTACAATCTTATTTGCACACGAATTGTTTCGGTAGCGTGTTGTAGTAACAATATTTGAACCTGGGACCTTTCAGCTGTAATGCTCAAGGTCGTCAGCCAAGGATTTCGTTATTTTATGCATTTTGACTAGAATTGAGTTTTGAAAATCAGATATTTTTTTATTGTTGTTATCCTTAATTTATATGTAGACGAAAATCCGTAACAAACGTGTAAAATCAAAATGAACGAATTTACAATATTAACCTGTGTGTCTATAAAGATTTGTATAGCACTGTGGGACTCTTATATAGTAGTTAAACATAACCTTTGTAACAGCAAAACAAAGTGCGGAACACTGTTTTAAAAAAGAGTTTCATAAATATATTTCAAACACTGTATATCGTATGACAAAAGTACATATCCGTATATAAAATATGTACCTAACTAGCTGCGCCCCACGGTTTCTCCCGCTCTATTTTGGATAATTCACACTATATCATTATAAATTATGGCCTATTTGTTATTTTGATGTGTAAGCTATATTATTGTTGTTTCATCAAAATCCATTCAGTAGTTTTTGTGTGAAAGCATCCATACATACATCCAATCAACTTTGGCGTTTATAATATTAGTAGTATACTACCGAACCACTGGATTGCTTTCATATTTATAATAGTTGTAAACATTTTACACCGACTGCCTCTTTTAAGATATAATAGTAGTAATAGAGTTTACAAAATCGTATACATACGATTTATACCGTCTACAATTATAAATATATGAATATTATATTATACATATATAGTAGTTCCTAATTCTACTAAATGTAATATCGACCCTGCAATACAAGATTTTAGTATTTCCCGTTACGTATTTCTTATTTTTTTAAACGTAACTTTCTAAAAGAGTTGCACTTTCTACAAGAGTTACGCTTTATATTTCACTTTTTAAAGTGTCAAAATCTGACAATTTTAATTGGACTAATTCAAGAGAAGCACGAAGAAAAGAAGTTCTATAGAAAAAGTAACGCAAACCGGTTACCTAGTTTCGAAATGTCAATCTAATGTATACTTATTTTAAATAAAATGGTATCTATCTGACTGTTAATGTATGACGAAGTGCACAAAACTATTTGGCATGATTTAATATAATATAACTTTGTTTTAAGTTTTAAAGTCGAGAAAATTGGTTGGTATACAAACATGTAAAAGTTTCCAATTTTTTGGAAATCATCTGCAAGAATCGACTAATAATGAAAGGTGTACTCTCGCAGAGGAATACTATAGAGACAGAACCACTTCGATCTATTCTACATATGAAATAGCTGACTAAAAAGAATAAACTGCAAACAGGCGCATTCTATCCTCACTTTCCACCACAAGAACGAATAATCCAATAGAGATTTTCGAAATTAGTCGTTCTTGTGAACTCGTCTGTACTTGACGCAACTGGCAGACGCCATATCAGAAGGCTGTAGGATCCTTAATAAAAGTGCCCACGAAATTGGTTTCAGTAACATGTTTCGTGGGCCGTATGTCATCGCCACGTCAATAATACTTTATTTTCTTTTACTTAACACAGAGAAGTTATACTTGATGACTTTAAATTTATTCAATGTTAATCTATCTAAGAATTGTCCGATTAGCTGCATATAGCGATCGGAGCATACATCTTCCAAGGGGTGAAAGTTATAACCTACTTTTATATACATGTATTTGACAAAGTTAGTGAGGGTTTATTGTTCGTTAACCCTAGTACACAGTGACTTTCATACCGTCTTGGATAGAACGGCGAACTTACATACGACAATATTTTAAGTATGAGCGATCTAGAAGATAGCACAAATTATTAATATAGATATTCATAACTAATATAAAAAAAGCAGTTAGGGCTAGGAATGCCATCAATATTTCACATAGGTAGTTGCTTAAATCTTAGAATAAATCAAAGAAATTAGTCGATAGAAAACTGGACGTTGGCCATTACAATGATGATTGTTAATTCTGTTTATTGAAATAGTAAAACATACAATATAGTAAGTTCCAAGCTCACTGATATTTTGCTGTGTAAGTACGTGATGTGTCCCTTCCATTCTGAGTCACGTCTGTATGAGGCAATCTGCAGTACGTCCTTTTACTAGTATCTCTATAGCTTGGCATATCTGAATAAATTACCCTTTCAACTTACTGCACGAAGCGAGGTAGATGAAAAAACGCTATTTTATTAAATAAGATAATACATTTAATTTCATATATTCTCCACTACACCACCACACACTTTAGTTCCCTCTTCCTTATCTGTTATTCTTACTTTTTCACTATTACAATAATTTCACGCATATTTTTTGGAGATTTTGTACGCCGTTTCCGCGCACAATTATCTTTATATTTGTACATGTTTTTACAGACGGTCACTGTTAATGTGGTTTATGTTATTATTAACAATATAATTTTATCCTTATTCCAAAACTTCTAGAAAAAGTTAATATAGATCTATACACATAGAAAATTTGTACACAGGTACAAATTGGGTCAATATATTAAGATTCTGAACCCTGAATATGTAACAACTAACTTATGTTTTGGTTAAAAACCGGCCAAGTGCGAGTCGGACTCGTACAGGATGGGATGACTCCGTACGTAAATTATCGTACGTATATTTAGCAAAAAAAAAAAAATATTTATTCCCTTTAAATATTTATTTTATTCTGTTTTTAGTATTTTTAGGGGCAACAGAAGCACATCATTTATAAAAATTTCAACTGTTTAGCTACCACGGTTCATGAGATACAGCCTGGTAGAGATCGACAGAAAGACGGACGGACAGCGGAGTTTTAGTAATAGGGTCCCGTTTTTACACTTTGGGTACCGAATTCTAAAAACAATAGCTTTTTGAAAATTGAAAGAGGGCAAAAGTTCAGACGGAAAGAGACTACTTTGACTTTAGATAGTATTGTTTTTTATTTATTTTCAATTCGGATAATTGTACCCTTCATACCCGTAGAGTACTTTAGTTTAAATTTTTTAGAAGTTTTGAAGGCGTACCTTAAGGAGAACCTTAATAAAGCAGACGCGTGTGTCGTGTGCAGATTCCTCATTTTAAAGCTGTCAGGGGTTTTATACCGTACAATCTTTTCATACTCATTTTTCCTTACTCATGTTCAGTAGTTCTAATTTAAAAGTACCTAGTCGTATGTCGGTCGGTCTGTATGCCGCGCCGGTATCAACGCAGTCGATACCGCCTGTTCGTTATCTCGTAGAACTGGGTCGTTGGACTTGATCCTCTGTTCTGCGCTGGCTTGCGTACTGCATGATGCACACTGCACTTACGTTATGTTTATGCTTTATACCTATTTACTTTGGTTGCATTACGCTAATCTACTTTACGTTTTTCCACCACCATCCGTTGCTGGTTAATGATACTTTATCTAAAGCTGCATTCAACCATTCTACCCTTAAGATTACTTTGTTACCTTTTCTTCTCTGCTGTGAGTTTGATAGGTATTTAAAATGTTTTACGTTTAAAAATTGTTTTGTCCATTCTAATTTTTTACTCCATTTTCATTAGGTCAACGTGGTAGTTTATGGCTTAACCCCAGCAGAGGGACAGAGTCCCAGCTCAGCAGTGACTTTCTGATTATAAATTATTACACCGTTAATATAGTATATGGTAACCCTACCCGCAGCTCAGCGTGCGCACGTATTAAATACATAATTAGGTGAATAATTGCACGCTTCGTTACCGTCGTACCGTGCCTTTGCTCGGCTCCGGCTCGCTCGTGCGGCTACACTGACCATTTCAGCGTTAATCGCATGGATTCGCACTAAATTATATTTTTTTTCTTGTGAAGAATTCGACTAGCATCGTTTTGATACTATTTGGCGGATTGTATATTTCCCTATCAAGACGTGTTCCTATCTATGCGCAAAATTACACCTTTTCTTGTCATTATCAAAAATATTAAAATATTATACCTGTGCCCTCACACATTACTCTAAACACAACTCTTAGCTGTGTATTTAAATTACTATGGATTTTTACTTTGTATCACTTCAAGAAGTATCTGACCACTTACAGTTCTAGCATTAGTAGTTACGGCATCAGCATCAGTTGTTTCGTTTAGTACATAATAGCAACACGACCAAACAAAACTATGAAGATATAAACTCACAATCCTTTGGTATCAAAAAAGATCTTCCACGATTAAAAGATTACACGACCAAATTACAGGGTGGGATGGGCAATTAAAAATGCAGATTGGACCGCACCGTACTCCCCAATCCTCGGCCTCGTCACGCCGCACCGCGTGCACAGTGCACGGTGACGCAATCAAACAAAAGAAAAATAAGTACAACAATTAACCCGGTGGGACCTTGGAAAAAATCCTGCACATAATTCATAAACGGTCATTAACTTTAAACTCGTTTGTACTAAGACGAGGATAGTTCGATCGGAATGATTTCTTGTGAGGATCACGGCCTATGCCTAGCCGGCGTCGGATGCCCCTTATCCTTAACTATACTCGCTCGATATTATTTACATTATTTCACAAAATATGTTTTAAGAGTTGATATAAAGTCGTAGTCACCAGATCCAAATCAGTCAAAAATGATTGGTGACATTAATAAAACAGATAGCCATATATTGGGAACTCTATTAGTAAATACGGCATAATTACAGGGGAATAGGGATGTCCAGCATTATAATGATATGTAATAAATAAAGACACTGTTGAGGTATAAGTCGCATTAGCAAACTGAAAATTTAGTTCAACATACAATTGCAACTACCGAATCTGTCCAAATTATTATATTGATGCCGTCAATGTTCTTGAATATCTAGTTCCATCGAGAAAAAATAAAATAACTGACCTGCTTTATATAAGAGCTCACCACTATTTACACTTTGTTCAGTCTCAACAGAAGCTTATGAAATATCTGCGAGTTAACCACGTATGTCCGTTATTTAAGCTATAATATTTTTTTACATAGATTTTATTTTTTCAGTTTAAAGACGAAGTTACTAAATTAACCCTCGCATGGTTAAATGTAGGATACATTTAACATAACTTTATAGGAACAAAAAACAGTGGTTGCAGTGATAAATTTGTGTATAACTTTTTGTGCAGGTATAATATCCTTATATACTTATGGTCAAAAGAAGTAACTACCAAAAATGTAAATGACCAAATTGTTACATAGCTTGATTAGAGTAAAAGCCCGTTGCCGTCAAATCTTCGTTATTTTATAAAAGTCTTCTCAGACTCTTTCTCTTACACTAATGTATACGTAGAATGGGTTATATATAATTTATACATAAAATAACATCGTATTTGAATTAGTCTAATGATAATTAATTATATAATATAGGTACCTTTTTGTTTTGTAACTTATTCATAGGGTTTTAACTGGTTCTGCGAATACATTACTAGACAGTATAAATAATTTTCACCATTTGGTATGGAACATGCGACGGCACCGGCAGCGGTGGCAGGTGCGCCGGGACATACCGTAACCTGACGTTTATACACACTTACTTTGTTTTGTTTATCATGGTTTGATGATTCAACTTTTATTTATTCCCCTTACATCACAAATGAAATACTTACGAACCCTTCTAACAAGTGTATATAGGAGCCATATTGCACAGTTACGCGAAAAATACAACAATATGCACTTTAAATGTTAAGCCGAGCAGTGCCTGGCGCTTTTCAATACGCGGCGGTATCTCTCGCTTCCACTGCATGACCTCGTTACGTCATAACGTTTAACTATACTACTACTAATAACAATATTAAAGGCTCGGGTGAACTTTCATAAGGGATACATTCACTCACTCCCTACACTTCACTACGACAGTCAAAACTATCTGAACATACTCGTTATATTGCCGCGGATATATGGTAATAGAACTTATAAATTGTCGTCCCGGTGGTATTTTTAAAATAAAGCAATAGAAACTACTAGCCGATACTACGTTTGATCAACGGTATAGACAGGCATCATACAAATAATACCATTGTGATACACAAATACACTTATAATGAACGATGCTTAAATTATTGACCTCATGACCGATATCTACACATCAACAGGCATCAATTTTTCATAATAATCATAATAAAAAATGGATTATATTGAACGAGCGGCCTTCTCTCGCTTCGCTCCGGGTATTTAAAGCAATATTATAATTGACGTTAAGAAGATTTGTCATTCTAATTGTAGTTTTTCCTTATTTGAAAAGAGAGAGTTAGAAAAAGTTATAAAACGAAAAATGATAGAAAGAAAATAAAGAAAAGCGACAGATAATAAAAGAGGGAGGACAGGGCATAGAAATAATCGAAAGAAGGAAAGTGAAAAGAGACTGATCATTCTGAACAGAGATAAAGATAAAAATTAAAGAGAGAGAGATAATGATAGTATATAAGAGAAAGAGAGAGGGAAGTACTATAGACTTCTCTCAGTGAAAGAATTTTTATAATAAGATCAGTAGCAACAAAATGGTCATATTCTATTTATTAAAAAATGTATTTGGCAACACTGAATCACCTTTGTCACTCACGAATAGTGTAGTTTTCTATCGATGAAAGAATTTTCAAAATTGGTTCAGTAGTTTTCGAGCCTATTCGCAACAAACACACATACAAACAATTAAATCTTTCCTCATTATATAATAGTGTAGATAAGACTACAACTTTGACCGAACTTGCAGAATATGTCTCCTCTCGTTAATTTTTTGGTATCATGTACCATAGATAATAATATTGTATTAATAACTTAAAGAACTTTAATAAAATATTAAAATTACATTATGAAACGAATACACTGCGTTTTCACGGTCGCGTAATAAAATTTTAAATACGGCCGTCTGTCGTAATATAGGGTTGCCAGAGAGGAATATGCATTGATTGTTTGTATAAGCTTTATCTACACAAAATTTTACATTTCATAAAATAAGCTTCTAAATACAATTAAGGTTTTGCACGTGAGGTAATTTTTTATTTACTTTAACTTGAAAAAAATATATATTAATATAAGTAGTACATACATATACACTGAAATGTTGCATTTCAGGCTTAACCTTCTGTCGCATACGCGTCTATGCACGAGACACCTCACAAACTATAAGCAATAATTTATTAGTATTTATTTCTCCTTCGATGTAATTGACATCGATTTGACAGACGGCAATAAACGTTACACATGCTTGCTTTGTTTACATCGGCATCGCTACTATAGCGATGGTAATAATTCAACGGTAGCGGCTTTTATGAATGAAGCTCATTCAGTTTTATTACTGCATTTGCTGTGCCCGCGCCTCCGCTTTTGATTTATACACCTCATTATCTTATCAAATTGATATTTTAACTGACATTAAAATACTTTAGATTTTAATACCAGGTTTTGTATCTTAAAACTGCATCAAATTTCCTGATGCTGTACTTTTTTAATAAGACACTTAAGTTATGCAAATGTCATTGAGTGGTATGTTTTTATATCGTTGAAATTTTTGTTATTATCTACTTTAATTCAATTACTTTTTAACTTCCCGTATTTTATTCATTCTACGGATCCTTTGTTTCCCTCTTAAAAACGTTTTGATCTGTCTTGAAATTGGCATATAATTAATATTGATATTAAATAAGATGTTATAGCTTTATTAAAAAGAAATATCTGTAGGGATTTTTTAAAATATTTTATAAATATTTCCAGGGCAGTATGTTAAAAAAAATGACTCAGTTAAGGGGGAAACTGACCTGACATACAATAATAAGAACATATTTTTATATGTTTTTAAGAGTACTTTATATATATTAATTTTACTTGACAGTATACTTTTTAAAATTAGCATGCATTGTTAAGCTATATTCTCAGAATATTATCCAAAATTTTCATAATTACTTAAATATTAATAAAAATTAAGCCACTGTGGTAGTGGTGAGACCATAGTAACCTAAAAAAAGTTTGATTGCGGTGGTCAGGTTAACTCATGATTACTTTGTCTGAAATTGAAAAACCAAAAGATTTCTTTAAGTTTAGTATATAATAAGTTTATCTCAGATTCAAACGAAAAAATAACAAAATATTCATTTTTGATGATTTTTACTGAAAATTTCTTTATTTTTTCAATTAAAAAAAAAATTGTAATTAAAAAACAAAATCCTTCGTTCAGAGTCGAGCGCTTAATATCTAAAAGAAGTATGCAAAAATTGGTCGAAATCGGTCTAAAGGTTTTCGAGAAATTTTGATTACCTTCATATAAGACAAGTTTTGAGAAATATACAATTAAATTAAAAGTTAGAGAAACAGATACGAGCATGAGGTACAAATCATATGGGAACTGGACCAACTGCACGAAGACTTGAAAATTCTTGCTCCAAATAAATCCAAATTTTGTGAAAATATTTCTTATTAGTTGTAGAGTTAGAAAACGGAACTTAAAAAATTCGATTTTCCTACCCTTTTCACGTGAAACGAAAACACGAAAGTTGGTGTTGAAACACGAAAATTCCTAACTAATTATTACATAAACGCCTAACAAAAGTAATACATTTTCAAACTCACATTTTAAATAGTCGTCGTTTAATTGAGTTTGCTAGGGTTGCTGCCATCTTTTACCATTAAATTATATTTTTTTTTTCACATTTTTTCTGATGAATCTGGCATAGTTAGGATCGTTTGTTTGTAATTGTATAAATAAAAGCGGAGTTTAGGGAAATTACGAAAGAAAAGGGAATTTGTACTTAATATTTTTAAATTTATTTTTTTTGTTTACTTTGCCATTATTATTTTAAAATTATTTGATTATTATTTTGGGAGACTACTTATTCTCGTTATGTATTCCTATTAATACAATATTTTCGTCCTATATTATTTTTCTATAATAAATAGTAGAATTCACCAAAATATAGTACGGTACTATTATTATAGTATCATAATACTAGCGCATATTTAATCATAATATGCTTTTTTGGATTGACGATTTAGGATTGACTCTTACAAGCTTTTATTTAACTTGCAGTGTACTTATGTAATTATATTTGTTCGGGTATATCTTCAACCGATTGAGCTAAAATTTTATGACGTCTTACTATATCCAAAATAATGGAACACCCAAGATTGCAGATTAGTTATGTGATATAAAGTTTTTTACGAGATTTACCTGCATAAATTGTGTAGGATGTTATATGTTATATGTTGGATGTTATATGTTGAAAGAAAAAGTTTTAAAGGAAAAGTGTAATGTATTCTTTTAGCGCATTTAAATAAAATAATTTTTTTTATTGTTTGAGAGAACCCGCCGCATGTTTATTTAATCATAACTTAATTCGACCTGTTGCTTTGCCTCAGAATCTCGCAACTTCAATATAAATTACGACCGCTTTACACAGAATGTAAATCATTTTTATCCGTTTGTATTGTTATTATTTGTTTGTATTGTATAATAGGGGTTAAAATATGAAATTGCCGTTTTATTGTAATAGATACTTCGAATTGACATAGAACCTTCATGGTTTGAGAGTTTTACGCAAATGTAAAATTTTTTTCACATGGTACCTGTGTAGTTCTCCTTTTAAAAAATGTGCATCATTCCATTATCGACTTTCAGTTCTGTTTTTATTCAGCTTAGACAAGATGAATGAATGAAACGCGGCAGAAACAGCGAGCAATATCAGTTGCGTTTGGAGAGGAGACTGCCACTGAACGCACCGTGCGATTTTGGTTTAAACGCTTTCGTGATGGAAACTTTGATTAAAAGAACGAACCACGTGGAAGACCGCCCACACAGGTGAATAACAATGAATTGAAAGAGATGGTGGAAGCCGATCCGAGCCAAACTACCCAGGAATTAGCGGCATGGTTTAACGATACCTTACCAACAATATTGACCCATTTGCATCAAATCAATAAAATAAAAAAATATGAAAAATAGGTATCTCATGAATAGACTGATCTGCAGAAAGAAACGCGTGTTGAAACTTGTGTTGCCTTGTTGTGATATGTGGTGAAAAGTGGATTCTTTACGATAACCGTAAGCCAAAAATACAATGGCTGACCCCAAGTCAAACGCCGGAACAGTGTCCTAAAGCAAAGCCTACCAATAAAAAGGTAATGGTAACTGTTTGGTGGTGTTATTCACTATAGCTTACTCCGATCTGGTCAATCAATTACGGCAAAACTAGCAGTGAATCAGCCCCAACTCATGAATCGATCTTCACCATTATTGCTCCATGATAACGCTAGACCACATTACAGCACGAGAAACCGTTTTAACTCTACAGGAACTGCAATTAGAAACCATTCGTCACCCTCCGTATTCGCCAGACCTTGCTCCAATGTACTAACATTTTTTTCGTGATTTGGACAATTTTCTACGTGATAAAAAGTTTTCTTCTCAGGATGCAGTACAAAATGCTTTCACACAGTTTGCCGAATCTAATTTCATACTTTAACCCCTAATATTATCTAAAAATTTGTAAGACATATACATACATACAGTTTTTTTTTAATAATAAAGGACTGTTATATTTATAACAAATAAAACATCTCTGTTTTATTCAGTTTTTATCGATTTTTAATTGCAATTTATATTACCTTTAAAATGGAAAAGAAACATCAGACTAAGGCGAACTGAACTGACTGAACTTATTTTTTTTAATCGTATATAATGTGATATTATGTAATGTTACATAAGAAAATTCTAAGTTTATGAGTTGGTTAAAGTATACACGGCGGCGTGAGTGCTTACATTTTACCCTCGACCTCGACGTGGATTTGCACCTCAAGTTTTATACGACCTTGCGAGATCGAGTTTCTGTATTGATGTTGCGTAATTAGCAAAGCACAGTTCAGACGCTGTTGTTTTATTATCTAATATTGCTTGTATAAGCATTTTATCATTATTACGATTTATAATTGTAAAAATCCTATAACAATAAAGCAAAACGTAAATGGTTTCAATTTCACCTAGATTTCGAAAAACATCTACTTCACGCGTGCTGTATGTTAATTGTTAACTATCATTTAGCGGTGCGTTAGTTCCACATATCTGGTGGAAACGAACAGAACCGTAGCCGTCCAGATCATAGTACAACTACTGCTTTAGTCAAAATTGTGACAATGTTGACACTTTTGGACTGCAGTAACGTGTTCAACTATGTTGATTTTGATATCTTACTGGCTTTTTTAGGTTCTCTTAACATATCTCCTAAGGTAATTGATTGGTTTCGTTGTTACTTGTATGAACTGCTGTGTGTTAAATCCCGGCATTCCTCAAGGTGGCCTGTTGTCTCCTTTTAGTTTCAATTTTTATAAATTCAATCACAAAACATTTTTCTCCACTCTACCACCTGCATGCTGAATGTCTACAAATATACTGTAAGTCTAATATTGTTGATCTACCAGACGCGATAAGAACAATTAACACTAGTGGACTTAAAGTAAACCCGACTAAAAACTGCAAATTACTTTTGACGGAATACATATATCGTATCAAGATAACGTCATCAATCTGGGAGACATCTTTGACAAATTCCTTTCGTGGTCACCTCAGGTAGATGCTGGAAAATGTTTATCATTTCTTACATTAACATTTTGGAAAATGTTAATCAAAGTAAGCACATAATTAAATAATTTCCAATGACATCTAGTAACTAGCGTTATAATACTTTGGGGTATGTGGGGTACTATTTATTGGAGATGAATAATTATGCTTATTAGTGTACAAAAATTTAATGATTTTAACGTTTTAAAAACTCGTACGTAGGCTAGTAAAACCCAGCGTTGGAAAATTCAACACATTTTTACAAAAGGTTAAACTACTAAAGCTAAGAATATCGTAGCCAAAAGATAACTTGTATTACTTGTTAACTGTTTATTTTTAGTCACACAAAATATTTAGAGATTATATATTGGACTCAATTAATTTTTTTCCTAATTCACATATTATATTAATGAAAGACGATGGAATTGTGACACTTGATATTAAATCTATATGTATGGATAAATATACTAAATGTGTGCTCGATTTTCTATGCACTTAAAGGGTCTTTATCAGTGAGTACGTTCCGTATGAAGGCTCTGTTATCGTGTCTCAGTTAAGTCATAAGTGCAACAATTCTATAATTATTATACGTTGTCTCAATGTCAGCCAAAGTTTCTAACTTCTTGGAGGCTTCTGAATAAAAATTATAAACTATTTAAACGGGTAAAGGTAAACATTTAAACAAATAAATCTTGAAAAACTGGGGAGTCCATGCTTTACCAAGTTATCTTAAGGAAATTGCCTTAGCTATGTAAACGAAGTCACGGGTACAACTAGTCCATAAAAAGGTCACATTCGAGCACTCCACACACGCGTAAAGTTCCTCAAATGGCAAGCGCTTCGCATTGTCTAAGCCTTTTGTTTAAAGGTCGCCAGAGTTGTATCCGCGCCGCGTTCCGCTCCGAGGTTATAGGAGTAGCTCATAAGACAGGTGACTAATCACCTGCATTCAGTTCATGTGTTGTCGACTCGCTATCGTTATCGCCTCATGGAAATTTAAATATTTTGATACACGACTATATGAAATTATTTACGTGACGATGTTTAACGCCATCTATGTGATTATTCACGTCACAAACGGTATTTTAACCATTAAACCAACGGACGTCGTGATCTCTTCTGATTGAATCTAATATAGAAATGATTACACAATTAGATCCATATCTTCTAGGTTCTCATTGGCTTTTTTACATAGATTTTAAATTGTCATGGCCCGATTGCGAGGCTTTATGAGGAGTGTGAAAACTATTAAAAAATACATTATCGCACCTTCATAAAAAGAATCGATATCTAAACGAATTCAATTTAAGTGCAGTACATTTTTTGCTGAGTTTTGTAAATAATATACTAAAAGCTAACGGGTAGCTTTAATACTGAACAAATTCCACTCAAAAGACTACAATAATACACAATCCAGACGGAAGTCGAGCAGCGCCTGGATCTTGCGACCCAGGTGCAGGATTAAAGGGCCCTTCTACTATCAATAAAAACTCTCCTTCACCGCTCGACTCACTGACTCTTATATTTAACACTGCTTCAGAAAAATAGCAATTACACTAATTATTTAAATATTTGGCATTATCTTATTACGTAAAAGTCATCCTTTTCATACTATAAAATACCCCTTCATCTATACCCAGTTTAATGATAGAGGTGGGGTTGTATGCCTTTGTTGCTAAGTTAATATTCGATAATCGAGATATTGATTAAATTATTCTAATTATATTTAATATCGGTATTTTATAGTATTAATATTTTAATAAAACCTATCAATACTATGTATATAACATGTAAGATATCTAAAATGTAATTTAATAATTGAAAACAGTTCTTGTTTACATAATCAAAAAGTAAATTATCTAATAGTTTCTGTTTTGTAATGATTGTAGATTGTAGTATCAAGAATTACAGTGTGTTTTATAACATATTATTTGTTTGTCAGGGAGGAGGGCGAAGACAAGCCGAAGGCGGCGGAGAGTCAGGATGATGGGTACGAGACTAGCAATAGCGGTGAGGCGGCGCGTCGTAAACCCTCAAGCGCCGAGGGCTCGCCTGCACCACCACCTGCGCGTTCTCCGCCTCCGGAACCTGCCTACGAGCCCTTAATGCAGCGTCCTTTCCCCTCTCCCTACCGTCATTTCGAACCGCCACCTCCGGTGCCTCCAGCCCCTCCAGCGCCACCCCCCGCTCATGACCCCGAACCGTTCCAACATTTTCCCTTTACCAAATATACTCAAGATCCCTATGGATTCAAGCGAGAGCCTGACGCACCCTACGACATGAGTCAACATCATCAACATCAGCAATTGCACCAACAGCATCCACATCACAATTATGGGCAGGGGCCACCGAAGCGTGAAGAGGATCTCTACAATGGCGTTAAGCGAGAATGTGACGATCCCTATTCTTTCGTTGAGGAGGAAGCAATGTGCGCGATGTTGGGTCAGCAGCATCACTTGCCACCCCATCTGCAACACCACGAACAACATCAGCATGCGCACATGCAAGTGCATCCGCAACAAATGATGCTAAATCAACCTAAGAAACGGGGAAGGAAGAAAAAAATTAAAGATGAAAATGGGTGAGTTTATGTATTATTTATATAGGTAGTATTTTCCTACTAAAGCCCTAGTGATGAATATGCCTTTCTCAATACAAAAATGTAAAGCACATAAAAACCATCTAAAGAAACGTTTTATTAAATGACTATATTTTAATCGGTTACTAAAGAATTTTAAGCAATTATTAAGTTTTTTTAAAATCTATTTTTGAGTCAGGACTATCTAACAAATACAAAAAAATCATAAAAGTCTCAATCAAGTTCTAAACTAAAAGTTTGAACAGCACACACGCTTCAACTATTAAGTTAGTTATTTGAAAAATGGGCCGATTGCTGATTGGAGACGTTTATTTCATACATTACATGTATGTATTTGTATTTGTCCCGGTTTCGCCCATGGTGCAATTTGCCATGTGCATTTAGGTTTAATTTCCCCTTTTTAATCGGTATGTAACTATATCACTTATCGTTATATTTTACGTTTTAATTATGAACACTTATTTATATATGACTAATTCAAAAAGACATAAACGGTGATACAGCTCGACATGCACCCCGCCGAAAGATTATGAAGCGTCAGTAGCTCAGTGGTTCGGGCGTTGGATTCACGATCAACAAGTCGTGGGTTCAAATCTCGGACATTGGACTACTGGCGTGGCCCACTCCTAGCACAAGCATTTTAGCTTAGTTGGAGGGGTAAAGGGAATACTAGTAGTATGTGATCCATACTGCTAGTAATCTTTTTAAAAAAAAAAAATAATAATAATAAAAAAAAAAAAAAAAAGATGGCATAACCGAATAATTTTTTTCGCGATATTAAATTTGTTGGTTTGTTGAGATGAAATCTATTTTTTTTCCATTATCCTCCCTCTGCCTCCTCTCCTTTCTATCTTCTTCTTAATATATAAAACAAAGTCGGGTTTGTTCGAATACTTATAAGTCGAGAACGGCTGGACCGATTTTCATGGTTTTAGATTTTTTTTTTATGATAGATAAGGGACAAACGAGCAGACGGTCCACTCGGCTCTTACGAGATGCTCTCCCAGCGGCAGAGGGGAATTGTATTCTAACCTGTCCCCTCACGGGTGAAACGGGGATTTGTTGTATTTTCTCCGTCCCGAATAGCAGAAAAAGAAAAAACATTTTCCCATACAAAATGTTTATAGGTTTCCTAACTGTCAAACATTTAATGTTCATCCCGTCCACCTCACAACGGTACACTCTAAAAATTAAAAAACGTATTTAATTAAAAGTTTCGAATTCACAAGATATATCCACAATATTCGGATAATGGCATATTATAGTATATTACATAGTAATGTAGAATAATGTCAGTAATATAATAAGGATTGACAGATATATTGGTTGTCAAGTATTTATTCGTGCGTTCAGAAAGACATTCATTGATTGTTAGGCGGTACGAAGTTCGCCGGGTCAGCTAGTGTAATATATGTGTTACAGCCAAAGTCATAAATCGAATTATTATATGTACTATCTAGCTATTATAATATATAATATCTATCCGACAGAGACAAATACAACAAATCAAAAACCATGAAAATCGGTCCAGCGGTTCTCGAGTTATAAGTGTTCGATCAAACCTGACTTTGTTTTATATAATATACAAAATGGCCATATTCTATTAATTAAAAAATGTATATTGCAACACTAAATCACTTTTGTCACTCACGAATAGTGTAGTTTTCTAACAGTGAAAAAAATTATTAAATCGGATTTGTTGTTCCTGACAAGCTCTTCAATTTACAAAATGACCACCTTATGGCACTTAAATGGCCATATATTTTTAATTAGAGTATTTATGGCAACACCACATAGCCTATGTTACCCGGAAAGGATGTAGCTTCCTATCGGTGAAAGAATTTTTAAAATCGTTTCAGTACTTTTTCGAGCCTATTCGCAACAAACAAACATACAAACAATCAAATCTTTCCTCTTTATATAATAGTATAGATAGATTGAAAGCACTTTGGATGCATTTTGAACTGAAGTATTTTTTGGTAAAACATTTTAAGTTATTTACTAATATATGCGTAAAATGGGTTGCCTAAGTCGAGAATGTTAGGCAAGCATTAATGGGTGGGTAGCTGCTAGATGGGGAAGTATATGGGCGCGTGTGATCTTACGTTGCAATCCCGCGACACGATGTAGGTGGCTAAGCGCGAGGCCGGTGACCCCGCGACAGAATTAGTAGCGCGACCCACATCCACCACTCATCGACCATATGGAACCCCTTGCTGATGAACCTAAATCTCTCGAAAAATACACTGTAAGGGAAAGAAGGGTTTTATAGAATTTATCTAGGATTAGACCTAAGAAAAAACCTTTAACCTTAATGAAAAAATCATATGGTATGTGTCACTTAAAGTTTGTGTCACTGTATGATTGCTATCATGGGCAATATTGACTTCAGACTCAAAACAGTTTTACAAGATTCTTAAAAATAATGCTATGAAACCTGTGTGCGAAAATGTACCAAATATGTTTGAGTGAATTGTATCACCTATATTGTGCGTATCAATCTCGTTTAGGAATTAAGGACTAGTCACAAGTTCTTGCCGTGTAAAAGTGTTCGACGCGACTTGGCTTCGGCGACGCAACGGTTCATAAACTTTGACGACTCTGTAAACAAGTCTGTTTGCTGCCACCATGAGCTCACGTCGTGACTCACGTCGCGAGGATCCTTGACTGCTCATCATTGACACTTATAGAGCCAAGGCAATGGTTGAGATTAACTGGCGGCGACTGAATGCTTCGCGTCACTCAACTTTGATAAATCGTTTCAAAAGTTTATACATACATACATAATTATCCTAACTAAAAAAAATGTCTTTGTGAATATCAAAGGAAGAATGAAGATACTTTGGGATGTTTTATATTATCGCCAAATTTTATTCAATAAAACCCATGAAAATAATTATTTGCTTTTTCACTTGGTATACATAATTCATTAGTATCTTGCGTTACACTGAATATTTTATCAAGAGGATTTTGTATATTCTAAAATGATTTTAAATACCAACCATTCTTACATTCCAACCATTCTTCATTAAAAAAAATAGTAAAATCATGATCGCGTTACTTGTATTGTAAAATTACTATTTATATACTATTTAAGAGGGGCCAAAAGCAAAGCGTATAGCCGCGGTGGTCGGTATGATGTCTGTAACGCAATCGGGGTGATCTCGAGTAAGGCGCCGCAGTCACGTAACGATGTCGGTATACGAGCGCTAAGCATCGCCAGAGAGCGTCGCGCGTGACGTCACAGCGCCGACTTCGAAAACATTAGAACCATTGAAAATCGATTTCTTCATGCCTTTAAACCGCTTTTCAAAGCCGCCATTGTTCACCTAATCGACTCTGCTCAGAATACCCTTGAAACACTGGAATTTCTTTCAACTACAGTTCCGTTATTACAAAAAAATAAGTGGTCGAATAGACACAAAGTCGAATCTATCTAAAATTTTAGATCTTTTAGTTTGTGCACGACCTGTCGTGCTTTGTGTTATTTGAAAAAAGTATTCGCAACTACAGTATCTTAATTAAGAAAAAATTTATTTTTTTGAACCTTTTCTTTGAAAACCATGCAAATACAATAATGTACGTATGTGTACACAATTTAGATTATTTGCTATATAAATATATTATATACTAGTTTCATTACGAACTTTTGATGACCTCATCTGCTGAAGGAAGGTAAATCGAATGGGACACGACCAATTTCCGCAACTGGTTCGAGCGCTCCACTCAGAAGGTCGCTTTCAATTTCAGTAATTGCTAACGAGTGTATTTAAGATAAAACTGATACAATGATTGAAAATAAGGGTAGTGAAAGGAGTCGACCGAGCGAACTTAAAAGGAAGGCCAGTCTCGAAAGGCCCAACATACGTTTCGGTGTGTGGTAGATTTGATACAAATACATACAAGTTACTCGTACAATTTCAACTGCGATTTAAATGACTACCGTTACCATAACCTAGCGGTGTAAAATAGATTACATTCATATTTTTGTATCTTCTAACCTTCTTTAAATATTTTCCTTCTACAACTCTTTTCGAGAAAACATCTTTTATTCACAAAATGAAATTTGCAATCATTGCAACCCGCGGACAATAGAAGATGATCTAAATGATCAGGCAGCGTCACGATCTCTACTAAACCTCCATAGGCTTATGGCTATTATAATCTAAACTGTTAGATATAACTGCGGTGTTCTTTGTGAATGCCCAATGCTGAGTCGGCTTGTTTTAAATAGTTTCTTACGTTCATTTGCTGATCAAGAGATATCTCATTCGTAGGTCCACGCAGCATAGCGATACAAATGCGTGAACAATGCCAGTAGGATGCGCGCAGCCCGCACAGTGTTTACGTCGCAAGTATTTCGGTACCGGAACCGAAGCCCGCGCTATCGCTAGCCAAAAATCCGAGCGAAATAATCAGATCAAGGTGGAATCGCCCAAACCAAACGTTTATAATGATTTCCATATTATAATCGTTTACACCTCAATTATCTTTTTTCGTTAAGTTATTATTATGCTAATTAGAATAACACACGAAAAACACAAAAGTCTGCGTCTGTTGCTCTGTACTCGACTGCTTTTAAATTATCATTAAAATTAAACATAATATAATATGAATATATAATGTTAATTAATATGTAGTTTGAGTAATCTGCTTAGGGTTATCTTTATTAGCGAAACGTTACAATAATTTTACTTAATATTAAGTTTATATCCATTATATATATTTAAAGTGAAAATTATGATTATAAATTACGTTCACACGTTGCTACGCTCATCTGCACTTATTTCGTAAAGTTGTCTGATAATTAGGTTTTTGCTTTTTATAACAAATACTAGCTTAAATATACTTAACCAACAATTAGCATGCAAATGGCACCCGAAACACTGACGCAATTACAAACTCGAGGTCTCAGAACAAAAAATTATCATATTTTTAATCTAATGGAAATTAATTCCTCACTTTGTATTCCTATTGCGATAATTTAATTTTTGTTATCATAAGATGCACTTATTAATTATTTCTTATTACATATTAAATATGTTTGAGTGTGGCGAGCTGCCTTAATTCAGATTATTTCATAACCCTTCGAAATCTTTTTTTTCTCCGTCATGTCCAATTATAATGATTATTTGCTCCTCTACAACATTTAAGTTTAAGAGTCATCTATAAGATGAGGAATTATATTTTTATATAGAAATTAGAGCTAACATCCATTATGTATTACAGTAAAGACGCCAAATTCTATTTGAACAGAATTTTTTAGGTTATGATACAGCTCCAATTAAAAGTGATCAGACTATTTTGTAACATTAGTATAGTACGGAAATTTTTATCAATGAGGGGAAGGATTAGAATACCACAGCTCTCTACGGCTTGTATAGCAACTCGTAAGAGTCGAGGATCCAGTCCTATAGCTGGTACCCTATAACCTGTAACTGCTGAACTGGAGATCTTTTCCATGATTAGTTGGCGCCGCATATGGGCCAGACGTCTCCATTGATGTCGTGGTTTAGGCGGGTTCTAGATTCCGGGGTCCCTGAAACTCACTGCTTTCCTCTCTTCAATCCTCCTCGATCATATTTCAAAATTTCAGCAATATAATGCGATTTCTTTTGTATTGCTGATGTTCATGACGACGATGATCGCGACAAACAGGCTGTATGTTCTGTAAAACAAAATATCGTGAAAATAAAAAAAAATACATTTAAAATACATATATGCTACGATAAATGGAAGGAATATTTTAATCAAATATCGTTGGAAAAAGGAATTTGGTATAAGACCATACAATCTGAGCCCCCTCATATACCTTGGTGTACAAACACACAGTTGTCGAGAAAATCCATTGTAATTGCATATAGAGTAAGGTAAGGGACATATATTGGGTAACAAATTTAAAGTTTTGATGGGTAAAGTGCAATCTGCGATCTGTGATGTTTGCCACAGAGTAGATAACGTTCATCATTTATTAGTAGAATGCTCTCGGATTGAGGTTTTAGAAATATATTTAGTTTTTTTTTACAAAGATTACTAGCAATATGGATCACATACTACTAGTATTCCTTTTACCCCTCCTAGTAAGCTAAAATGCTTGTGTCAGGAGTGGGCCACGCCAGTAGTCCAATGTCCGGGATTTGAACCCACGGCTTGTCGATCGTGAATCCAACGCCTGAACCAATGAGCTACTGACGCTTCATAAGGGGAAAAGCATGTAAGCTGTTTAAACTTTTAGTTTAAAATTTCATTAAGATTTTTATGTATTTGCTAGATAGTATAGGGTATTGTACCCTATATAGGGCTGACATTCATACAATATGTAAAAGTCCTGACTCAAAATTAGAATAAAAAAAATACATATAGAAAACATAATGCTAACAAAGCGATGCTCTCTGCGTAGGTAGATTGTCTTCTAGGAAAGGAGATCCGAAAACGTGCCTGAAATATACATCGACGTAATCCAAGACGTTTACGATTACCAATTTTGTTGTGTTGTCTGTTGACGATTGTATGTAACGCAATACGAAACCTAATAAAATTATCGCCGGCTTGCTTTGAGGCACCACAATAATTCTTTTTTTAAATATAACTTTCGATACGGTCTCGTTCAGCTTTCTATAGCGGAAGAAAATAAGAGCCAAAATAACTAAAAGTATCTAGATAGAATAACGTGCTATTCACAAACGGTGAGTTAAAGAAACCTCTTAGGCCATTTTATTATTCTTTAAAATATACAATTAGTCAGTCTAATACAAAAGGTGTTGAAGCGCTGCCGTCCTTGAATGTTTGAATGAACAGAGGAAAGTCTGACTTGAGAAATAAATACATTCTAACATACTTCTCTTTTTATTTATTAATTCTATCATGTTTTTTTTATGTTAGATAAGGTGCAAACGAGCAGATGGTCTACCTGATGGTAAGTGGCCACCATCGCCCATGGACGTCGGCAAAACAAGAGAGTATCTCTTGTTAAGAGTAAGAGAGTATTTATTGCATCCTCGACGATAGATTGGGGAAGGGCGTGAAGAAAAAAATGCTGCGGTTGCAGCGGACCCAGAGTAAGAGCCCAGAGTCTACTGCACCCGCTGCATTAATGGTATGGGACAGGGAGTAGTAATGATGGCCGTCATGCGGCTCGACCGGAACGCGTCTATAACACTTGGCGGTCGGATTCGCATGCAGTCGCAAGCCAGTCGGGGAACAAATCCCCTACCACCAAGTTCGTGCAGGGTTACTCGGCTCTTACGAGATGCTCTCCCAGCGGCAGAGGGGAATAGTACTCTAACCCGTCCCCTCAGGCAGTAATATAATAAAGAATAATATTTTGACCTATTGTCTTCCAAAATCCTAATTATATGTAAGGTACTTATGACATAAAACATTTTTTATTTTTCATGATGAAATAAATGTTTCTGGTCTTAGTTAAAATTTCTCAAGACTAAACAGTGGATGTTGAAATTAAATCGATCTGTAAAAGTATTTAGTAATTATTGCGCCTTCATGGACTTACATACCTGAAAACTCTTTTTATAATTTTATTTTCTTGTTAAGCGCGCAATGTTGAGTATTGCAATGCCGCTTAATTATTGAGAAAGTCACCTAAATTTACTGTTTTGTTTGTCTAAAGGTTAGAAATAAATTTCTGCTTCACTTTACTGGCTTAACTTCAATATACATATACACATTCTTTTTATTCAATTTGATTGATCAGTTACCAACAGTAAATACTTAGCTTACTAGCAGTTTGGATTACAAACTACTCTCTCTTCTCAAGTCCTTCAACTGAGCCAAATGTTTGTATTAGGAGTTGTCTTACGACATTAGTGCAATGACTGGGATTTGAAGCCACGACCTGACTATCCTGGACTTCTCTACTCAAATGCACTACTATTGTAAATTTAAATTTAGAGAGGATAATTGTTATAGATAAATACTACAAAAATTGTGTTGTGTGTATACATCAATTGTTTTGAGCCTGGCAAACGTCGCTTCTTAAATTCCAGGATGGAAATCAAAGTAGAAGGTGTAATGGATGGTGGACTAGCAGTGAGACCGGTGAAGGAGCGCAAGAAGCACGACCGATTCAACGGAATGAGTGAAGAAGAAGTATCTCGGCGGACGCTTCCCGACCATCTCACAGAAAACCTCGACATCATCATTGTGAGTACGATCACGTCATGTTATTTTGTAGAGAGTAGATAGATTCACATAAATTTATATTTCAGTTTAATTACATAAAGTATTTAGACTTTTATTATTGATAGATATAACTTGCTGACCCGGCAAACTTGGTTTTACCACGTAAATATTTTCTATCGGGTGTTCGGTAAGTTTGGCCCCTTATCACCTAGAGGTACAAAACGATATATTCTCAGATGTACCAAATAAACACAAAAAAGTTTCATAAAAATCGGTCGAGATTTTTATATATACCTAAGAAGATTTGCGTCATATTTTTAATAACTATATCTAATTAAACGTTTATAGATAAGATGTTGGAGCAACAAAGCGATTAAACCTTGACAATTACTGATTATTATGACGACATGGTTTTTTCAATTAATCTTTAATATTTATTTCACTGTTTTTTAGTTTTTAAACACATCCAAAGAAATGATAATATGGAGTAAATTCGATGGTAGGAATTTTAAATGTTATGATTGTGACTAATCTGAACAAAATACAGTATTGAAATAAGAAATGGCTAACAAACTACACCAACTCATGTTACATTTCCAGATCGGCATCAATCCGGGTTTATTTGCTGCGTACAAAGGTCACCACTACGCGGGGCCGGGAAATCACTTTTGGAAATGCCTGTACCTGTCCGGACTTACAAGGGAGCAAATGAGCGCGGATGAAGATTATAAGGTGCCATAACAGTAATAGATTAACAACTTAACGGTGCATAGGACATAAAAACATAGCTTTATTACAAATATTCTTCATAATTAATGAATATAACACTGCATGTAATTTAAATAAATAGCTGCCATTATACTGCGTTTTGAGGTTTACAAAATTTAAATTATTATTATTTTACCAGTATTTATAATCAAGTTGTAGGGGTAGTGTTAGAAAGATATACTTTATTTTAGAGTTAACAAAAACAAATCGTTAGCGCTTCTTTAAATGTAAACAATATACAGTACATGTTTTAAGACAAGTAAATCTAATAATTTATGTGTCGATCCATTGATAAGTTTAGCATGGACCGTCTTGTTGATGCAATGTTTACATCCAGGCCATGACTGACATATTGCAAAAGCTAGATTTTCTCGCAGACCCTAACAGATATAACGGATATATGGTTTGTTTTAGTTTCAAACACATTCAAAATTTCAACACGTTCAGAGAGTTAAGACTTAAACATTTTCATGAAACGAAGAAAATATTTTTTTTTTGGTTGTTCATTTTTATATCCTTTTTTTAAATATTATACAAAAAATGGTTTTGCTCACAGACGCATAAAAATTAAAAAGCTAAAACCTAACTTTGCCATAAAAAATTAAATAAAAACAACATAATAAATAAATATATGTATATGTCGCCGTCATCTGGTTGAATCTGCTATTTGATTGAATGACTAACGCGTTCATTGAATGACAATATTCAATTGAATGACTAAAGGACAATTCGTCAAGTTGTTTAATGTGACGTTCAACGTCTTGACTGAACGTCATTTAGCATAGTCGTTGAATGGGATATAGCCGATTTTGTAATGTTTTTTTTATGGTACATTAGATGCAAACGAGCAGGTGGTCCACCTGATGGTAAGTGGCCACCATCGCCCGTGGACATCGGCAAAACAAGAGATCCTCTTGTTTTGCCGATGCGTTGCATCCTTGAAGATAGAGTGGGGAGGGGGAGAGAAGAAAAATATGCTGCGGTTTCAGCAGACCCTGAGCAAGAGCCTGGAGTCCACTGGATCCTCAGCATTAATAGGATGGGAGAGGGAGGGGGTAAGTCTGGCCCACATGCGGCTCGACTGGAACGCGTCTGTGATACTTGGCGGTCGAATTCGCATGCTGGTGGTCGTAAGCCAGTCGGGGAACAGATCCCCTACCACCAAAGGGGTGCTAGGTTACTCGGCTCTTACGAGATGCTCTCCCAGCGGCAGTGGGGAATAGTATTCTAACCCGTCCCCTCACGGGTATAATGTTTGGTTAGGGTGACCATAAGTTCGCAACTTAAAAAGTAATTTACTTTAGATAACAAAAATGAGGACATGACATGACACCCTTACCACCTTATTATGCATTTTAAGTAAGTTGTTTATTGTATTTTAAGTCTTCAGATAGGAAATACTGACTATTTTTACCAACTAATTCAACGAATCAAAGACTAGCCCTTTAATATTTTGTTTTTAAACCTGTAAATCTCCGAAACTATACTGTTTTCGACAATTTATCATAGAAGATTTTCGTTTTGTAATATTTTTCTCTGTTGATTGCCGTAAGTTTCATCATTGGCTGCCAAAATTTTAGGTCGTCCATAGTGGGGTACTATGTAGGGTGACCATAAGTTAGGTATGCCTATCAGGTAGGATGCTCATGAGAGAAAATAATTAACTAAATTTCAATCACCTGACTGATTTTACTTCTACTCTGTACAAAGGCCTATGTTGCAATTCGCTAAATAGTTGGAAGTTGAGTGTCGCTTGTTCAATCAACGTTCGGCCTAGTCATTCAATCAAATAGCAGATTCAGCCATATGACGACGACATATTTATATCGAACTACGCCAGAGTGTTGTAATACTTAAAAAGTACGTTACTTTACGAAGTATAAAGTATTTTCATAAATATTTTATGGATTTGGTAAAAGTTTCCACTATAGACAACTTTAATATGTATATAATACTTACACATATTTTATGAAGGAAGGAAAATAACAATTGAAACGGCGATTCTGACCCTAGTGATAATTGCTTTTGGTTTGCTTTTCCTTATTCATATGTAAAAATTACGAACAGATGCAACATATGCGTCATATTAATTGCGGTTTTCGTATTTATAATTCTTAAACATGTAAAAGGCTGTAGTGTGAAAATTATATAAACATTTGATACTAAGAATAAAATTGGTTTTCTAACCGTACCTAGACCTATGTTAAAGTATAAAATGGAAAAAAAAGCCTATAAACCAACAATTTTCTAAAAAGAAAAGTTTTTACGTCCCTCTTAATATTTACTGTTATTACGAGATCATTTTTGTAAGGCTCAATCCAATCCATTAGTTAAAATAAATATGGTTCCTAAATTGGCACATGCTAATTCCTATAGCTAAAATTAATTTATCTCCCCACAGCTACTAAATTTCGGCATTGGTTTCACAAATATGGTGGCCCGTCCTACTAAAGGATCAGCAGATTTAACAAGGCGCGAAATCAAGGAGGGATCAGCAATTTTACTTGAAAAATTACAGACCTTTCGTCCGAAGGTTGCTGTGTTCAATGGAAAGTTAATATACGAAGTTTTCTCGGGCAAGAAAGACTTTTGTTTTGGGAAACAGCCAGATACTATTGCTGGGACTAATACAGTGAGTTTTGAGACATAAATGTATTGTTTTGATTCTTATTTTTGTGTTTGAGACCTTTAAAAATATACTACATCAATACAATTAAACAAACAATAAAGTAACAAAAAAATTAAATGTAATATTATCAACGCTAACTCTGCTATGGAATTATATAATTGAAAAATGTTATATTTCCTATCCTCTAATTCATTTTGCATCTTATTATGTAGTATATGTGGGTGATGCCATCATCATCAGCTCGATGCGCGCAGCTCCCACGTGCCGCTGATAAAGTACCCTTTTACGCGGCACTCAAGAAATTCCGCGACTATCTCAACGGACTCGTAGCACATATTGAGGAAAGCGAGCTCGTCTTTCCGGACAACACGAGCAGACGGCCTCACGAAGAGATGGAGATCCGCAGGTAATCTCCGCACTCCTTTTATATTTGTCTGTTTCCTCGTTGGTAACAAATCTGCCACTAATTGAAACTACTGAAAAGTGTGTACAGATACGCAAACTATGTTGGCATTACATAATATTAGCATCTACTACTATTTAAGCTATATATTATTAAGTAAAGAAATAAGATTCTAGGTAATTATTTAGGATCCTATAGAAAGTAATTATACCATACAAAAAGTATGTCTAATTATTTTCAGTAAGTATTATTTGTATTAATATGATTTATGTAAATTTTTAAGTTATGACTCGTAAACGACAGATAAAAAATACTGTACCAAAGCGAGTCTACTTTCAGACTTACTATGGAGCCTGAGCCTGGAGACACCATCATACTGGAAGACGGAACTGAAGTTCCTCTAAAAAAGAAACGGGGCAGACCTAAAAAAGTTAAGTTAGAGAATGGAGAAATCGTGCCTCCCGTTCCTAGAGCTCCACGAGCTCCCAGACCACCCCCTACCTTAGATCCGAATGGTGAAAATCCTCCAAAGAAAAAAAGAGGGCGTCCTAAAAAGATACGACCAGAGGAGCAACAGTTTTTAATGCAGCAGCAGCAGCAGCAACAACAGCAACAACAACAGCAGCAGCAACAAGTGAGTACTGATTCAGATTAATTTATCACAAGAAACATTTTTTTAAAGATTGGTTTACTGTAAGAATGCTATAAAGATGATGTCTCTAATGTAGCAACAGGTCTATTTAAAACCAATCAATTAAAATATCTACAACAAGTTGGCTTAGTTGGTATACATTAAATTTGTGGTAATTTGAGACGGATAAAATAGTGTTTTAATGTCTTAACTAAAACTGTTAAAACACTCTAATATACTAAGATTATTTGGAAACCTAAACTTTTTTACCGTTCCTCTAAATGTGTAATAACTCACTAGTGAAAAATTGTTGCCTATATGATGTATGCAATATGATTTTTTTTCAGCAAGCAAACTCAATGCTTCAACCGCAAATATCATCTATGTCCTCATTACCACACGAACAATTTCTCCACGGTGATTTCCCCCCTATGTCGTCTCCCCTTGGCCCCGGGGTCATGTACGGCGTTCAACATGGACATCAACACCCTCATGCTCAACAGATGAGTGACGGATCACCGTACTATCAGCCTAATAATGCAGGTTTGTACTAAAAGTCTGAGTGAACTACTGACTGATACATACTAGACAGTTGGAGTTGTTGGAGCTGTATAATACATATTTGTTGACATGTTATACATTTCAAAGCTTAAATAAAAGATAATTTATTATAAATAATTAGTAAAATTATTTTACTTACACAAACCTTGTATGTTATACAAAGGAGCTATCATAAACATTTAATAGGAGAAACTACATTTAACAATACTACAAAACCTATATTGTAGACATTTCCTGTTATGTAAAGCATCAACTCCCAAATAAATGATCATACTTTTTCCCACAGGTAGCGGCCTCGACTCTCCATTGGAAGTGGGGGGACAACTAGGTTTATCTCGTGGGTACGCGTCCCCTGGGAGTGGTGGAGGAGTGGGCGTAGGCAGTGGTATAGGTAGTGGCGTAGGCTACGCCTCGTCCCCACGGCATTATGCATCACCACGATCCCAACCATACTCACCTGGACCACAGAGATTAGCTGCAACACCTCAACCGCAGCAACAAGTAATTTATGCTTACAAATTGTATACTTATATGGCTTATATTATCTTAAATAATTTTCATTTGTAGCATTTTTACATTTGTAAACGTTGTTTAGAAGTAAACCTTAAACGGAAATTCAAATTTAGTTTAAAAGAAATTAAAATAACGTTTTGCAATTATAATTAATGTTTATTTACAAAACATATGAATTTGAGTGATTTTTTTTAGTATTATATGTGTTAATATTTAACTCTTATTCCACAGTTCCCATCAAGTCCCGCAGCCTTCTCTGCGCCATCACCTCCGCGAACGGGTTATGGGTCACCAGGCGTAGGAGTGGGCGGCCGCGGTTTCGCGGCACGATCTCCGTTATACGCCAGCAGTCCAGCCGCATACCGCCAACAGCCAAGCCCCGCAGCGCAACCACAACCAAGGTTTGCGCACGATCTGGCATTCGCGCGAGACACACAGGTATGGTTTACAACACAGTTAATGTATTTCATTGATTTATATGAGCTCAAATAGAACCAATTACTGTTATATGTATTTATTGATTGATGATCATATACACATTTATCCAGGGCGGTGGTACAACTAGTGGATTTGCACGATCACCCGCCCCCGCAGGCGTAGGCGGTGTTATAGGTGGATCCAGCACGCCCTTCCCTGCAGCGTCTCCTGCGGGCGCGGGGACTTTACATTCTTACACACCGTCACCTGCACACACACCGTATAGTCACCATTCATCTCCTGCACCTGCGCCATTAACCCCAGCTTATACGGAGTCACATCATTTTACTACGCAGGTAACATTAAATCTAGAATGATTTTAGAACAAGGGGCTACGAATAATTAAAATTTTATTAGAACACTGTAGGATGATTTGAGATTATATAACACTGCAAATATATGCCATTACAATAAGGACTTGTCGCCTGTGGATTAATATATCAAAACCGCAACAGTCGTGTCACAAACTAGAGCTTATTGAGAGATAATTTGAAAAAAATATCTAATAATGAATGAGATGTAATACTAGTTTTGTGTAAAGTTTATATTTTCATGTTATAAATTTAGGGTGGCACAAGCGGCTCAAGTACAGGTGGTTATGGTGCAGAACTCTCAAGTGAAATTGGCGCTGCTATCTCTTCTCCTGGGCCCGTCTCCCCTGGTATGGCGGCGCTTGACTTCGAACCGCCTCGTGATGATAATAGTCCTATGGGATCCACAGATATGCATCCTGGGAGTAATAGCAACTCCTCACTATCGGATTATAACAAGGTACAATTATCAAGCTGATTGTTAATACGTAAAGTAAATCCATCGTCGATACCTAATGTGGTAGATTCCCTTTTAATTAATCGTTTGACTTGTCAAAATGCTATAGTAACAGTTATCAAGGATTTATTGCAATAATCTTATTGTAATAAATCCTTGATCCTGTCTCAAATATCTCTCACTTTATAGCAGTCAAACCCTGGTGGTGCTGAGCTGTCTCCGGCGGCGGGAGGAGTAACGAGCTCATTCGGCAACGCGTTATATGACGCGGAAGCGCGGCTGCAGTACGACAAGCCTGATTATCATTATCCGCAAGAACAAGGTTACTATAAAACTTATAATATATGAGTTTCGTTTTCTATTTGATTATGAATAATTTTTCTGGAGCAGTCTATTAATTTTGGTCAATATTGACTTCCTCGAAGTATTCTGTAATGTATACGTGCATATCAAATTTCAGCTCTCTAAGTGCCATAGGTTATCTAAAATATATTATTACTAGGGGCCCGTCCCGGCTTCGCACGGGTGGATAATTTTTTTTTAACATTTTGGCTCCCGCATTCTGTCGCTCCTCTATCGCCGCGTTACTCGCTGCGCTGCGATTATTTTTGGGATTATTTTTTATTTATCTTGATATTTTTATTTCGTAATATCTTTTGACTGGAATGTCCGATTTCAATAATTCAAAAAGTAATTAACAGGTATTGAAACAGTCTTCATTACGAAATAATTTATTTGGATAAGAATTAATACAAAGTAATGGAAAACATGGTCTGATTTTGATAGGCATTTTTATCAACTTTTAAAATGTAAAAAAGTAGTTATAGTGACTTAACTACAATAGTTGGACATATGGTCTCGCGGACTTTTTTGTAGATATTGATACGTTCTATAATATTGTAGAACATTTTTTTGTTCTATCATCAATACTTTTTGCAGCGCATGCGATGAAAGATATTTTATGGCTAATTTTTTGGCACCTTGGGTTGGTTTTCGTGAGATTTCCTAAGGATCTCTAATTTTTTCTTGTAATAAATATAGCCTATGTTACTCAGGGATAATGTAGCTTTCTAATGGTGAAAGAATTTTTGAAATCGGTCCAGTAGTTTTTATGTTTATTCGTTACATACAAAAATACAAAAATACAAATCTTTCCTCTTTATAATATTAGTATAGATAAAGATACACTTGATTTTTTGTGCAATGTTTTTTGCAATGTAAAACCCTCTAAGTAGTATTATAATTAAAAAAGATTTAAGTGCTATAAATTTACCATTTTGTAATATGGGATTTATCTTTGGAACTACTGATCCGATTTCTAAAAATTCTCTAACTGAAGATTAAGCCATTGAAATTGGCATTTTGTATGTAATATCTGATTCTAAACTGATCTGATTGTTAGATATAGTATAACATGGGTGATGGTTATATCATTAGGTTTCCATCAAACATAGTAAATTTGTAACCTAAATTGTATATTTTGAGTATTGTATGTTGACAAACACTTTGATTTAAAGGTTTTTAATTATTTAAAATAAAAAAAGATTTTTCAGGCAATGGTGTTGGAGATAGTCCTCGGTTAGACCAATTACATCAGCATCCCTCCATGTACCCAAGTAATTTTAATAGGTAAGTTTATTATGTTATAATGGAATTTTTATTTAATTTTTTGTTGCGCTCACTGTCAAAACTATGTTTAACTATTTCCTCATAATCAAAAAAGAAAAATTTATGTAAAATATATGTCTTTTGTAGGTCGACACCGACGGGTGAAAGCGATTCAGGGTTCACTCGGGGACCGTTCCGTACGCCCGAACACCATCATCCGCCACCTACAGGTTACAATTAATATTTTTATTAGTTCATAATTTTATTATTACTTATAAGATTAGCGTTCATATGTATTATGTACATATTATAGTATAGAAATGCAACAAAGGAAAATCCTCAGTTAGTATTTTAGCTATGGATAAAGATTATAATAAAATCTAATGTCAAAGTATTCTGAATAATCACATAGTCGTAATAACGTCTCATTATGTGCCTACATGAAAAATTCGATACAATATTAACTTTCGATTCGATTGATTTTATTAAAACTATAAGAATTTGCATATTTCTATTTCTTATAGGTACTTATATTGTGTTATTTTTGTGTTGATTTTAATTTGACTTCTTACTTACCAGACATACCATAAATTTAACGTGGTCTATCTATATTTTTAAGTATAATTTCAAATCTTCAGGTTCTCCTAGCGAATACAACGGAGGCAATGGAACCGAATCGGGGCCGGGGACGCCGAAAAGCAAATCCCAAGATGTTGCTTCCAAGTCCCTCTCTGGCCTCGAATCTCTTGTTGATCAGATCCCCTCCATCGCCGACGGTAACGGTGGCGCGGTAGGCAACGTAGGCGTAGTCTCGAGCGTGGGCGAGCAGGGTGCGCCGCCTGTGCCGTCACTACCTGATTATACGCCGGCGTTATATCCGCCTTATCCGGCGTACGGCGCGCCGGCGTACGGGAATAATGGGTACATTTTTTTCTATTATCTGTTATGTAACGTTACATACGTTACATTTTAAGAGACATATAGACATACTTTGCAAATAAAGCATGAAATTACTCTTATTTTATTAGGCGTATTCATCATATATTACTATATTTATCTGGATTTGAAACAAAATACAACATTACAAGTACATGAAAAACCCATTCACACAAAAGGGTTTTTTTTGTTTGTTATTTATGTAAAATTAAATAAATAACAAACTCTTGTCAAATCAAATGTATTCACATAATCATGTCTGTCAGTATTATTTTAAACTCTTTAACACAAATTAATAATTTAAATACGTGTATTTTTAATTTATTTAATGCATTTTTCGATAACATATTTATCTAAAGAAAAGTCAATTTAAACCAAAATTCCAGTTATGGTGGTCCGTTCGTGGGATACGGTGGTGGTTGGGGAACAGCCGCGGCGGCTGCGCAACTGATGCGGCCGGCGCCGGGCTATTTGTCTGAGTGGCAATACGGGTACGCGCCCGGCGTGCCTGGAGTGCCGCCTGCCTATGCGCCATACAATGCTACCTATTACAACGGGTACGCGCCGCCTGCGCATCACCAGCAGGTATACATTATACAACACCATGCTATTTGAGGAAATTCTTATATACATATACTTTACCGTATATTTTATCTTAGCACACAAAGGATGTATTGTGTAAATCATCCAGATTCATCTTGATTTTTGATATTTATTTTTCTGAGGTGAAGAAGAAATTTAGGCTCTCTTCTTCATATTTTCAATATATAGAAGATTGAGACATAAAACACATGCAGTACCTATTATTACAAAAGCTAATTTTCATTGCAATAACAGTCATTTTGACAATCAGATTAATGATATTATATAAAGAATTGATATCCAGTCCCTACAACTTTCCCTTCTACATAATTATATTTCAAGTAGTCTTACACCATGTTTCTGTTGCAATAAAACCATGCTTCTGCTCCATTTTTTTCACACTGACAAAAATCAAGGGATGATAATAAATTATATTTTATTGTTGCCAGTAACATAGGTTTTCCGCAACCTGTCGCGGTTGCGCGGTTTAATAATATATAAGGGTTCTTTTCACTCTATTGGTTAAAGTATAATTTTTGTTACGTAATTATAAGTTTTGTAATGTTATAAACATTAACTTGGAAATAGTTGGTACTTTATTATTTCGTTTGTTATTCCAGACGCACTACTTATCAGCACCACCACTGATCGACTTACACAAGAACGGCGAACACACGGGTGGCGTGCCTGCCGTGCCCTCCGTACCTTCAGTGCCCTCCGTCGGCTTTGGCGGATTCTGTTAGTGACTCGTACAAGTGCGCGTGCTTTAATTGCATACTGAACTGTGAATCTCTATGACTGGGGGGAGCTGGGCTCGGTTGAAATCCGGTTCATGAAACTATATACCTAATCAGTGGCTTGATGATTAATTTGCGTATAAAGACTGCTGAGAATTTATTTTTACTTCCTTTTTATTTTAAATTTGTGATTTCAAATAGAATGAATTAAAGCACCACTAACAAGAGAAGAATGATTCAATCAAAATATTTAATGTTTAAAATCTCAATACACAACATGTCATGTCATGACACAATTTTTTGTACTCACATGGAAGTAAGTTTTATAACATAGATAATTTTCTTTAAAAATCTTATCAAATTGTTACCTTGCATCCTTACCTTGTTTTTAAAAATGATTATAAAGTTCACATAGTTTTCAGTTTGACAGTTCAACACATAAATTATAATCGATATCCCACTAAGTGAAATACCATATTACAACATTTTTACTTAATTATCTCACGATTTATCTTCTTTTTTTTAAAATTGGTGATTAAAAAATTCTCTTATATATTTGGGTATCACAAATTTACTTCGACATTTTGTCGTACACCCACGATTTTATACGGTATAATAGTTTCTGAATAGGATGCCAATGAGCGAGTGATGTCGGGGCCCCAGCCCGCGTCCTATATTGGGTCGGTCGATGTTGGTTAAGCGATCATTAGTAATGTAATTTAATCTTTTTCAAACTGATGAGCTTAATTTTTAGGATTTATTTGTAAATATTGTATGTATTTATTTCGGTTCATCAAACGTTTTAACTGAATCGCTAGATATCACAACCTGAGTTTGCATCGTTAGTTTTCCTAGTTTGGGGTGGTTCGAGTTATATGTTAAAGTAAGTGCCCGGCGCGTTCGTTCGGCTCACGGAGGATATACGTACTTAATTTATTTGGAATGTCTGTGATCTTCGGGTTCGCTCCAGTATAGGAGCTAGGTCGATTGGCGAAACCTTTACCCCCGTTTTCGATGCAAATTGTATATTTTTGAAAGGTGGAGCCTCAAAAGTCTTGCCAATGAAGTTTTTCGTGTTCTAGTCACTTACTAATTCGTGTCGGCTAGTCAAATCGTAAGAAAAATTGTTTTTATTGAGTCCCCGAGAACGAGCGGGCGAGCCGTGCGATATATTTTTATCTAAGTCACAAGAGCGGCCTACGAGATGTGTAATGTATACTTTTATTTAGGTTTAGTTTACTTGTTACGTGGAGTCGGTTACACTATTTACGAATTAAGCATTTTTACACGATAAATTTTAATATGTACTTATTTGAAACGTCGCGATCGCGGCGCGACGACACAGTGTGACAGAGCGGCACACTGTGTACACGTTACCGGATCTGTTACATAGCTTCGGATCGCTAGTGACTAGCATATTATTACATAATGTAATGTATTTTTTATGGATCGTTGCGCCATCTTATCTTAGAGCTCGTCGCGTAGGCTTATTGTAATGTTTGTAATGCATAATATTTACGTCGGGTGCTGAAGTACGTTTGTATTGTTATTTACGTTCGTTTGCCATGACGCCGGCTATTCTGCCGGTCAGTTTCTTTGTGTCTTTAGTATGTTGTTGAAGTTTTTATTTTAATTAGACGGTGTACGAGACGGTCTCGGCACTGGCACTGGCAATCTCCCCACTGATAAACGGCTCTTGTGGATCGCTCGGCGCAAGCCGTTTTGTGTTCAAAAAAATGTCCGCCGTGACTGCTCGGAATTATTCACTAAATTATTTTATTTGCACAAACCATAAATCTTAAACGTAAGGTAAAAACGAAATAACATACGTAAGAAAGACATATACGTTAATGATAGGTTTACTCGAAAGAATTTATATATAATATAGTGTTGTGATGGGATGTCGGACGGTCAGCCGTGTCGGCGTCGGTTCGTGCTCAATGCGCGCCTTCGAATAGTGCAGCGATCTGCCTGACTATTAGACCAACAGACTGGTGTAGATAATTCATTACAAAATAAGCTTTATCTTTTTCAGTCTGTTAAGCATATTCCTTACAAATTAAAATAGTAGATAGCATAGTAGATAGAATGCATGACGGTGTTATGTTAAAGAAGGAATCATGGATGGAATTAGTTAAAAACAATACTTGTTTTTCCAGTTTTATAATTTTTTATAACACTATGTATTTCTAGATACATACATAGTAATCATGAATATTTTTATTTTGCAAAATGTAGATGAAGTGTAAAGCTATATCGTTGCACTATTTCAACGCGTTTTTGTTTATTATTTATTATTTGAATCAAAAGAAAAATGATAAGTTTATAAATGAAATCAACAGGGTATTTTAACATTGCTTAAGAAATATTATTTTATATTTATTAATATAATTATTTTTGCTGTTAGCGTTACTTTCTGTCAGATATCATTTGGATTACACTTGTTAGCTCCCGTCCTAGATTTCATACTCCAGCATAAAAGAAAATAATTTGAAAATATTATGTTAATTTAATATTATGCAATTATTAGGAATAATTTAATCAAATGAGTATATAAAATGTCATTTCGAAAATATTTTGCAATCGCATTGACTGTATTGCCGCCGCAATCGAGCGTCGCCTCCAAAGCGCAGATCACTTCGAGTGGGAAACAACCTATTAAGAGTGCACAGAATAAACGAATTTAAATTATCTGTATAGTTGTTTTCACGTAATTATGTATTAACAAAAAAGAAAAAACAATAATTTCTATGTAAATGTTCTTTTTCGTTGAAATTTAATTACACATTTAAGTCCGTGTCTCATCCTATCATGTTTGAAAAAATTACGTGTTTGTGTTTATGGGATTTTATGAAAATTAGGGCGGGTTACGTTGAGATTTACTTTTGTGCTTAAATATTCTCTGGCAACTTACCTTAATCATAAAACATATATTGTATTATCCACTAGGATATGGATATATGTATGTTTATTCTATTATTTTAGTAGTGTGATATTCGATCAGGAGTCAGGTGTTTAAGATAAAAGATAACAAATGTCAGTCTTTAGTGTAAAAGTAAACCTCAACAGTCACTATTTCTTTGTACATAACTATTAAATAATTAGTGCTTTATTACGCTTTTTTGATATTATTGTGTTTTTATTTAATCAACTATACCAATAATATATTTTTGCTTTTGTATTGTAATGGGGATTATTATCTTTTGCTTGCGTATGACGTTGCGCTACGACGGTCCATTTAGATAACTTTTTCATTAGTAAGTACTACCATTTTTATGGGTGCCTGATAATTTTACGTGATATGGAATATTATGTTTCGACTCGTTTATAAAAAGATGTGTTCTCATTCAGTATGATTAACAGTATTAACTAGTAATCCTAACTAAAGTTGGGCCGTCTAGCGCGATATCAACGAAATAATAAAAAGGCCTACTTACGGGGCGGGGGAAGAGAAGGGAAGAGCGGCGCCTGCGTCTCGAATTATTTGTGATCGTTAGTTGTATTGGATTCTCGAATAACGCGCTCCGTCGGAATCGTTGTTAATCGTAGGCGAGGCTGCACTACATGGACCGTTCGATCGGCTCGACTGGATCGGGGCGCGTGGAACGATAGACTTAGGGCGAGCGAGGTCGCCGGTAGCGTAAGTCTCTATCAACGAGTTAGCATTAGTGGCACACAAGAGTGTGCGCCGCGGGGGGCGCACCACTGGCCTTGAGAGTCACTGGTATGCGTCCCGCGGATTGTATTTTATCTCCGCGTGGCGCCGCGGAACGGATACAGAAAGGTAGGCTCTCTAGAGCGAGTCCGTTTCGCGGCGCCGCGCCTCTCTTGTTAGGGTTGACCAGTGTATGCATTGAGTCGCTCAACTATTTGTACAGTATGTATATTTTTGTAAAATTCATTCTAACTTGTGGCAATATTAAGAAATTTTAAAATTTATCTCTAATATTGATATTTAGTACAATTGTTATACAGTTTTTTTTAAAATCACCACTCATTCCCGTGATTCGTCGTAATCGTACAAGTAGTTAATCCGCCGAAGAATGAAGCGAGCCTTTTTGAATGTGAATGTCGTAAGCTAAGCGTTCATATTTTCAAGTCATAGTTGCACGACTCACGAGCTCGCACTGCTATCTAAATTTAAGACATCACCGTGAAAGGGGCCGCCGTCGATGGAATTTTATAAATGCAATTCGACAAAAATATATATTAAAAAAAAAACAGGTTAGGCTAAATGCCATTGCACAATTTGTTCTGCCATGTATTTTACGACGTGATCAGCGCGCATCGCGGTGGTGTATAATCTCGTAATGTTGCTTGGTTGTGAATAAATGTCACTTGTCCGCTTCATCTGTCGCTCGTCACTCGCGCGCAGTCGCAGCGTCGCACAACGCCGTGCCAAACACCGTGCAGGAACTCGGAAGCAATAATTTTACTCTTAGAAACTTATCTTATGGAAAAGCAATAAAACAGGTGGTAGGATTGCTTTCGTATCGACAGGTACCATAGTGTTCGGCGACGTTCTCATGATTCATGTTTTTTTGGTTGCGAGACACGCGATGATAACGTTTAGTGGTGACCAACAGAGTCTCGACAGGTGACGGAGGTCGAATCTAGCTCAATTTTATTGATACTTAATTATTGTAATTTATTATTATAACTCGACTTGCTTGTTGTTCACAGTTCGCTCGTTCGGGAGTCGCTATGAACGACTCGCAGACTCGCATTTGAACCACGGTGCTTGTTTCTTATAGAGCGGGCGCGGCGCAGGCGTGGGTTCGCGTAGTTAGGGTTAGCTCTCATGTGTTACATTTGGTACATTAGTCAATTATTTGTCACCTTCCAGTTGCCGCCCGCCGCCGGCCGCGACCCGTCGCGCGTTATGAAGTACAATTTATAATACTTTATCTCTATTATTAATTAATTATTATATAAGCAGTCTACGCTGTTGTCACTGTTGAGCGTCGCAGTTGTCGCATGTTCTCGTCGTGTCCGTGTGTACTGTATATTTACGCTGGCGGTAACGGTCGATATGTTTGTACAGTTTTTAACGAACTTCTCGTAGCAAACTAAGCAAGAATTATTTTAGTATATGGTAAGATCTAATCGAATTACTTTATAGTGTAACATAATGGAGTACTCGAGGTTTTTTCAAAATTTCATTTCCGATTGTATGGTCCTCTTGAGGTTTTATTTGGAATATTATAATATTAATGTCTCATGGGAAACTGACTCCGTAGAATGTAATTAGAATTTAAACAGGAAAATTTTAAATAATGAAATTCAACATTAATATTAAGTAATGTATTATAAAAATAGGTGTAAGGTAAAAAGTTATTAACATTGTATGGAAAAATTGTGACAAAATTATAGTCATTTGTAATATTAAAGTGATGTTTTAATCGAGCCTTTTCACCTCCACCGCCTCTTCTTGAATTTCACATTTTAATGTCATATTAAAGGGACATTTAAATATGCAAGTAAAAAGCAGTGACCGTTTTAAAAAAAATTTCTAATAGGTATATATTTTCATAAAAATACTAAATTTTGTATTGCGCATATCATATATAAGAAACCAGAGCCAGCCGCAATTCAGGTGTACAACTTTGTGATACAAAATTTGAAATATACGTCGTGTTTTGAATGGGGCAGTCACATTGTTCTGAAAGAAATGACCTATTAAATAATGCTCGGCACAGACATACTGAGTGTTTGTAACTACAGTTAAATACACTCAGTGTGTTTACGCATTATGTGTTTCGATATCGCAACAACACTGTGCTGTCTGGTCGTTTAATATAATATCTTACCGTCGACAGTCATGGATGAATTGACGATTAATTTGCAAGATTATTCTCACTGATCCAGCTATGATCTACTGAAAATGATTCAAATGTGATGGATGTTAAAAGGGTTGAAAATTTGTATAAATAAAATGTTGTTTACTTAAATCATAACTTGAGAAAAACTGGTCCGATTTTGGTCATTTTTATTTTTAAACTGACGTTAACGACTTAGTACAAATTAGGATAATAGCTAGAAAAAAAATTAGACTACAGGTAAAAGTTTTATCAAAATCGTTTTAGCATTTTTAACCGTTTAAACCTTCCCTGAACTTCCAAAAATAATTCAAAAGTACAATTAGCCAAATCGGTTCATTCGTTCTCATGTTTTAGTAAGACGAACGAACAGCAATTCCTTTTTATAGGTATACTAGCTGCCTGCCCTCGCTTCGCTCCGGGCATTTAAAGCAATATTATAATTGATGTCCTCAAATTGTCACTGTGTAATTGTGTAGTTTTTCATTATTTGAAAAAAGAGAGATGTTATAAAAAAATAATAGAAAGAAAAAGAAAAGCAACAGATAATAAAAAAGGGGGGAACAGAGCAAAAATAATATTGAGTAGGTAAAGGAGAGAGAATGAAAAAGGAAAAAAGAAAGGGAGGGGGGAGAGAGAGAGATGATAATCGAAAGAAAGAAAGTGAAAGGAGACTGATCATTCTGAACAGATAAAGATAAAAATTAATAAGAGAAAAAAGAGAGTGATAGTATAATAAAAGGATGAGAGACGGAAATACCATAGACTTCTATCAGTGAAAGAATTTTTAAAATCGGATTAGTAACAACAAAAGTGGCATATTCTATTAATTAAAAAATGTATATGGCAACACTAAATCAACTTTGTTACTCACGAATAGTGAAGTTTTCTCTCGGTGAAATAATTTAAAAAATCGGATTAGTAACAACTAAATGGACATATTCTATGAATTAAAAAATGAATATGGCAACACTAAATCACCTTTATCACTCACGAAAAGTGTAGTTTTCTATCGGTGAAAGAATTTTTACAATCGGATTAGTAACAACAAAAGTGCCATATTCTATTAATTAAAAAATGTATATGGCAACACTAAATCAACTTTGTTACTCACGAATAGTGAAGTTTTCTCTCGGTGAAATAATTTAAAAAATCGGATTAGTAACAACTAAATGGACATATTCTATGAATTAAAAAATGAATATGGCAACACTAAATCACCTTTATCACTCACGAAAAGTGTAGTTTTCTATCGGTGAAAGAATTTTTACAATCGGATTAGTAACAACTAAATGGCCATATTCTATGAATTAAAAAATGTATATGGCTACACTAAATCACCTTTGTCACTCACGAAAAGTGTAGTTTTCTATCACTGAAAGAATTTTTAAAATCGGATTAGAAACAACAAAATGGCCGGGGAAAACAAAATGGGGAGAGAGAGAGAGGATAATCGAAAGAAAAAAAGTGAAAGGAGACTGATCATTCTGAACAGATAAAGATAAAAATCAATGAGAGAAAAAAGAGAGTGACAGTATTATAAGAGAATGAGAGACGGAAAGTATTTCCGATAGACTTCTATCAGTGAAAGAATTTTTAAAATCGGATTAGTAGCAACAAAATGGCCATATTCAATTAATTAAAAAATGTATTTATTAAAAATGTATAAATTTTTTTCTCACTGGCTTTTAAATTACGTTAAATGATTTTTATACCAATATAATTTCGCGATTTATATCGGAACGATTTTATAAACGATTAAGTTTGCCGTATTTCACAAACGAAATGAAAGATAAGATCATTTTTATCGTCGTCGCTGAGATTTGCCTGATACTATTGAAGTGAAACTTCTTTAGAATCGTTGTGATTTCAAACCGGATGCAACGGAAAAAACGACAGGTAAGAGACACAAATACAAAAATGTGTAGGAAAGAATGAGACAGAAATATACATACTATTTTATATTATTATATATATTCATCTCATTCTTTTGTCGATTTACTGAAGTTTCACTTTTCTATCGTGTGTGAATCGCACACACACCTTTTTTTTTTTTGTTTTGCATGTCTTTTCCCTTGTATACGGCGGACCTCTTCGAGACGTCTGAATGTTACATTTTGAATAAAAAATGTAATGGTCAAAACATGGCAACACAGCGATAATGCTGATTGGTAATTTTTCTTTTGATTGGTACCTACCACAGATTTTTTTTCAAACCCTTTGTTTTTAAAAAATGCGTATTGGTATATTTATCTATTTTCTGTGTTTAGTTAAGTCAGTATTGATTGCTGTTTTGAATTATACGAATAAATCGATTTTTACAAGTTAGAATTGATTTCCTTAAATCGATGTCATGTAGATATCTACACTTTATGATAGTGTAGTAAATATATCGATCATTCAGTGATATTGCGCATCCCTATCTGCCTTAAGTGGTTCTATTTTACGTAGAAATAATTGTTGCATTATAAGAACAAAAAACAATTATTTAACCTCTGTAAATTCAAATTATTTTGTATCTTTTTGTTCAACATGTCGATATAAAAATGCTCGGTTGCCTCCAAGCACACTTATTTACTAAGGCAGACGTGGAGTAATAATAATGTTTGCCGACAACGCTAGGTTCGCGGCGATTTAATCATTCAAGCTATTCAGGTTTTATTCAGAAACCAGCCATTCAGGCCCGTGTGTACCGTCCTTTACTATAAAAGAAATTTGGAAGTATTTATTTACAGTTGTATGTTCTGTCGCTTAAATTATAATAAAATATTTTTTATAAATTTTACATTTAATTTGTATCTAATATATAAATAAAAAATTTAATGCTATTTTCGTTTGACTTCGTTGACACAGCTGACATACAAAACGCCAGAAATGAGGTTCTTTTCATTGTCTAATTTTTTCTACAATTTAATATTTATTATCGTATCTGCGAACGTGTAAAATTGTTAAAAAAAAGTAATAATTATTTATTTACTAGCAATCATAAAGCTTATTTTACTACATCCATGTACTCAATAAATCTACAAGATGAAATTTTCCATTAAGTTGTTTATCATATCATTGTGTCTCGAAAGGAACCTCAGTTTGATTGAAACCATAGAGTATAGACAATTTGATTTGTCGAAGAGGTTCCGAAAGATCGGCGGATTGCTTGTAGATTTCGGTGTGGATTGAGATGTCGGATATCGGCAGCGGTGACGAAGGGAATTCTAGTCAGAGTACGTATTTATTTACAGCGGTGTAGCGTCAAAATCGCGTTTTGGTTCGCGCCGTTTTCGTCGATCATCGCGAACGACAATCCGAACGGTCAAACAATTCAAAAGTAAATATCTCATTGTTCCCGTTTCAAAATGGCGAATTGGGGTCTGTTATTAGTCGGGCGTTGAGGCCTCGGTGGGTTTCTGGTGCGGGTTAGCGGTGCGGTGGCGGGCGACGACGCGACGGCCCGCCCGGCTCAGTGGTAGCGCCGGCGGAGGTTGACGACCTATCGATTTTTTCGTCTGCGACCTCCCGTCGGCGGGCGGGCCGGTGTCTGGTGGCGGCGAGGCAGCGAGCGCGGCAGCCGGCCCGGCGGAGGCGGCAGGCCCTGCACGGCACCGCTCGGCACCATGGCAGGTCAGTGGCCGCGCTTCCCGATGCCGTATTGCAGTGTTCGCTGCACGATCCTCCAAATTATTGTGCACATTTCATTTCAAATAATTTTATCAATATAATTAGTGTCGTGTTCTTTGTTCCGATATGAAGTGATTACCAGTGGTGACTTCCTAATGTTCAGTGTTTGCTGTGCTAGTGTCAGTAGATAATCTTTAAAAAATTCTGTGATACTCAAACATTTCAAACAAAGGAACTGAGAAGTTTCATTGCACTGCTGCTAAGTGACATCTCCATATTGATTGCATTTCAGAATGCTATATTTGACATTCTATTGCTATTTCTTAGGTGGCTTAACAGTTTTTTGTATCTAAATCCTACTTAGGTTTTTATACAAGAACAAGCTATGATAGTAATACAACTTAAGTGGTAATCCTGTAAGTATTCAATTATTTATTCAAGAGAAAGTTCAAACTTGCATCACATGTTTAACCTGAAACAATTGTTCAAGATATTGATATATTACAAGTTTTTCACATATATTTTGCATTAGTTTTGGAGATTCTTAAGATTCTTGATAAGTATTTACTTAATACTTAAACAGTTTTACCTAGGTACCTTCCATTATTTAACCATTATATCAAGGAAATGTGAAAGATACAACTTTATGAAAATAATACTAAATCTTGGATATTTCTAAGATTGTAATTTATATGTGATTTATGAAAAATAGCAACCAGTATGAATGCCTCGGTTGGCTATATGATGCACTCTTCATATAGCAAACCAAGCCCAATTTAAAAAAGTCAAAGGGTCAAATTTCCATTCTAATAACTGAAAATCCAGTTGTTTTATACATTTTCTTAAAAGTCAACCTTGATTAGAGACTACTCACAACTTCATGTTAAATTAATGAATAGAGGTCAAATATTGTTTAGATTTAGCTGTATTAGAAAATTTTGTATATAAACATATTTCTAGAATCTAGTGAGTAGATGGTATGATAATAGCTGAGATTTTTAGTTGTTGTCTTTGAACAATGTTTTTATTAATATACCATATCATACCTTTTTAAAAGAGAAAGTACCTTCTGCTGTTAAGTTATACTGAAGATCCCAAAATGACCTAAAAAGTTATACCTACTGACCAATTCACAATAGATCATTTTTGTAATCCTAATTCCATAATTTTGCATGGTATAAAATGATAAGGTAGCAATCTCTTTCTTATGTCCAATTTGCTTGCTGGAGGCTTATCTGCATGTTAATAACATGTCAAGAGCCTGTATATTGGTAAACTAGCTTACCAGTTCCAGCTTTGCCCGGGTCTCATTTACCACATATAGTTAGGTCTAATTTCACATTTAAATCTCCTTATCACTATATTGCAATATACACAATTTTGATGATAATGGCTTAAACATAAATATAGCTTTATGCTGCTACAGGGTTTTTTTGTAGGACTATTTAAGATAAATATTTCCACCATACATTATATTATATATATATAAGTGTAGTTAACAGTTCTTGCAGCACATGCCAGAATAGCTTGCAGATGCCAGAATTTTTCCTACTTACTTGACACTTATCGTTATATTTTGGACAATTCACACAATATGTTTATTATTTATAGTCTATGTGTAAGCTATATTAATGTTTTATTAAAATCAATTCAGTTGTTTTTGTGTGAAAGAGAAACAAACATGCTCACAAACTTTTGAATTTATTAGTCAATTTCAAATAGGAGGAGGTTCTCAGTTTGATTGGTATTTTTTTATATATGTACACCTATTATGCTGAGATTTATGATCCAATTTACGTGATTCTTCTTTTGTTTGATGCGGATAACTTGCCATTTGGTCTCATAAAAATTTAACAAACTTTGGCCCAGTAGTTTTTATTTTCTGAACATTTTTTCCTTTACCGTTTTTTTGGGATCTATATTGTTTAAGGCGTGCAGCACCTTTCCTTCTTCTTCCACACATAGGTTTAAAATAAAATTAATATATGACAATAAAAAGCAATGAAATTTTATAGTCTACCTGACTGTAATCTAGAAAAAGCCTACTGTAGTTTAAAAAAAAATTATAGACACTAAAATATTAAAAACAAACAAGGTTTAAAAATACTGACTTCAAAAACTAAATAAACTAAAAAGTAAGAAAAAATTCCATTATTTATTAAACTCCCTTTATAATACACAATAATTTTTATTTTTGTAGTCTGTGCCAGTCAGGTGAACAGACTTGTTGTGAGATAGAATAGTAATAACTAATAAGTATACAGTGAAACCTGGTTGAGTGGGACCTGGATAAGTGAGAAACCTCCATAACTGGAACTCATACTGTTAGTGGGGCGAAGCAAACCTCTATATCTGGGATTCGTTCTTTCGATTTATCATAATAGTTACCTCTATAACTGAGACAGCGAGTGAATTTTATATGCATAAACCTCTGTAACTGAGATAATATCGTTTTGTTTGTTTGTTTACTTATTTTTATTCTAGCCGCAAATTCCGCACTTAACTTCGTAAGTAATTTTGAGCTTCAATAACTTTCAGTTTTAGATTTTCTTTACTATCATACGAATGTTTATTTGAAAAATGTCAAAACGAAGGCTAAAATCTTTATCAGTACGAGAAAAACTGAAGTTAATATCTGTTTATGAAAGTAGGAAGTGGAAGGAACTGTGTCGAATTTAATGTGCCAAAATCTACTCTTTGTAGAATAATTCAGAATTACATATGTATGTTTATTACCTTTGTTATTATTTTATTCATTAAAACTCATTTATAATGTTTACATAACACCTTATTTTATTTAATAACCGCAACTCTATAACTGAAATAACCTGTATTCTGACCTCTATTAATGGAACCCTCTGTAAATGAGTCAGATATTTATTTATACCTGAATATCTGAGACACTGGGTAAGTGGAATACCTCTATAAGTCAAACCAATTTGCAGGTCCCTTGATGTCTCACTTAACCAGGTTTTACTGTATCTATAGAACGAACCTGTAACAAATTACATAGTATGTACAATTATTGTCCCAATAAAGGGAGGTTAATAAGTAATGGCATTAGTTCTTACTTTTTAGCTTATTATGTTTTAGTTTTTGAAGTTCTTTTTTTGTAAACATAGTTTTTTTAAATATTAAGTTAGGATCATACTAACACAACCAGAGAGAGCTCAGGTGTAGGACCAACCTGACTAGTAGAAACAAAAATTGTCCTCAGTCATTGGATTTTGACCCACAACCTCCAACGAACACATATGTGGTCTCATTACTAGATCACAGAGGCTACTAAAACAATGAATACCCTCACCTTCCATGTATGTTCATTATGAAAATAGCAATGATGAGTAGGCTAAGTTTAGAATGTTTTAATTACCAACAAAACATAGTTTGAATTACCTCCTGTTTGTTACTAGCAACTAATCAGATTAAACAAGAAAATGGTAGGTTACATTACCAATTTTTAAACAATAACTGAGAGTAGTCTGAAAGAATTAATGAATGACTTTTACAGGTTTGTTATGACCTGTTAAAAATGTACTTTGTAAAAAGTCTATTTTAAATAAACTAGTTTGTGTTAACTGAACTTTTTAATTTTTGTAGCACTAGTAGAAATATGCCAAAAATATTGCAATTTTAATCACCCTGTTCTGAATGAAGTGGCAGAATATGATAAAAAAATGAAATTATCTGCATTAATATTTTATTTTTGTGCATATCTCCTAAATAGCCTATTTACAGTTGAATTTTGTTGTTGAAAAAACATTGAATGAAATTGATAGAAGATAAGAATAATTTAATTAAATCTTTACTTCTTTTTATATTTCCTTACTCTCACAATTACAAACACGAGTAAGTAGTAGTAGAGTAGTGGCGAGAGAGAGATAATGATGTAAGACATAGACATTAAAAAAAAATAAGTCAAAAAGTGTAAATGTAATTTTTGTCTCATATTTTATTATAAAAGATTGATATAAATTAGTAATAATTCTAATAGATAATGATAAGGGTAATAAATAAATATTTCTGGGTTAAAAAATAATGTGAGAAATTTCAGTATGAAAATGTGCTAAAAAGATCAAGAAAACTAAAATGGCTATGGTTTGGGCATATGTTGAGGAATATGCGCAGGACAAAGTTAATGTATGCTTACATTGATACATCACAAAAACAAGAGATAGGATTGTGTGGAAGACTTCATGTCAAAATGACACACTAAACTAGGGATAAATGTATAGATTATTAGTTTAGTATATATATCGTAAAATTGCCAGAACCTTTAGATTGTAATCTATCTCGTGAGATTTTAAACTAGTGAAAGATTGTGAACTGTAAGATACTACTATCCGAAGGTTGTCCCTGATTGCATGGTCTTAGAGCAGGCTGTTCTCTGTCCACAGAGTTATGAATGGAACACAGATGTTAGTCAAATAAAATAAATTGACTTGTGTGTTTAATTGTGACATAAAGTATATATTTATTATTTAGTAGGTAATCAATAAAACCCTCATATACTATAATCACTTTTTCTTTGAGTACAACTCCGGCTAGCGAAGGCTATCCAGTCAGCTCTGTATACTCCCTCTTGTTCTTCGCGAGGCAAAAAAGATCTGCTGCATTCGCGATTCCTCTTCCAGCAACCTTTCCGATCATAATGAGCTGTAGAATTTTGTATCTCCCATGGCTAAGCAAGTGACCGAGATATGCTCGCTTATTGACAGTCTAGAAAAGTTGCCGTTTTGGTTGAAGCGTCGCAGAACTTCTACATTCGATACCTTATGAGTCCAACTAAGGACAACCAACATTCTTCTACAGGCCCACATCTCCAAATTTCTGCCACATTTCTGAGGTCTTCTTTAATAGTCCACGCCTCGCAGCCGTATAGAATTATAGGCCAGGACTAGCAATGGAGGAGTCTTATGCGCAAAGGAATCTTAAGGCTGCGATCGCACCGTACATTCTTTAATGCGCAGAAAACACTTCGTGTTATCAATGCAGGTCTTTACCGCCTGTTCATAGCTCCAGGTGTCATTAAGCCAAGTCTCAAGATATTTGTACTTGCGCAACCACTCAATTTTTGTGATGGCAAGGTCATCGAAGTTATTTTTCTTAGACCAGCGTTTTCAATGCACTCATTTACACGAATCACAACTTTTTATAAATTTTCTAGAGATGATGGAATTAGGACTGATATTATTAATATGTCGGCCGTTTAATTTGACTCTGCAGCTTAGGTTTTCGATTGCTTTTGCCATGATCTTTTCGGAGTACTAATTTAAGAGCGTGGTTGATAAAATACAGCCTTATCGAACTCCCCTCTTCATTTCGATCTTATCAGTCTCCTCATTGTTAATTCGTACAGTAGCTCTTTGGTTCCAATACAGATTCTGGATAATACGCACATCTTTGTCATCAAAGTTGATATCGCGAGTCTACGAGTCGCTCATCACACTTAGACCATATTCGCTCATGGATGACATTTAGAAATAATTTCAGTACTTGGGTCATAAGGCTAATTGTTCTAAAGTCTTCACACTTCCTCGCATTGGCCTTGTTAGGAAGCGTAATGAAAGCTGAGGTTAGCTAGTCTTTGGGAATGTGGGAAGAGTCGAAGTCAATATTCTTCAATAATTCTTCAATAACTTTTAGCATCTGAAAAATTTATTTTTTATTTTTCATTATTACTATGTGTGTATGTCGTACTTTTTTTGTGAAATAAACGTTTTTATTATTATTATGTATGTCTTTTCCAATCACGGGTCAATAGTGACCCGGATCTTTGGAAGGCGGTCACGGAGCCGCAGCCAACGCGGTCCTTTAGACAATTTAATTCAATATCTGATGTGACACAATCCGGCGATCATCCCTGTATGCACTATACTATGTGTGTATGTCGTACTTTTTTTGTGAAATAAACGTTTTTATTATTATTATGTATGTCTTTTCCAATCACGGGTCAATAGTGACCCGGATCTTTGGAAGGCGGTCACGGAGCCGCAGCCAACGCGGTCCTTTAGACAATTTAATTCAATATCTGATGTGACACAATCCGGCGATCATCCCTGTATGCACTATGAGAATGCATCCAAGGACAATCTAGTAACTAATAGTACGGGGCTATGGACTGGACGTCCGTTGCGTGGTTCTCTGTTCTCTTCTTTAATTTTTTTCAAGTTTACGTGATAGTGTGGCTATTACTGGATTGTGGTCGGATCTAATATCATCCTTAGGATAAGTTAGTACTTTTATACAATTACGATAACGATTATTGATCATGTTGTAATCTGTCCGATTTCTTACAATTTATTGAGGGGTATGCTTATGTGACGTCCATGTATAAAGCCTTATTGGTGGTAATTGGAAGTTTGTATTCATGGTAGCAAAATCATACTCTTGGCAGAATTGTATTACGGTATCACTCTCTCGTTCCTTACCCCGAGGCCCGAGACCAAACTTTCCGCCTACTTTTGGGACTTTACACCTTAGCATAATCTTCTTGAATTGATCTTCATTCGTTGCATACATTTTAGAATTTCTCAGGACTTCAAACTTCGCACATTTCACGTTCATATTCTTATTTTCAGATTTGTGTACTACAAGTTCAAGTATCTATAAAAGATTGATATATATATATATAAAGAAAACTTTTATGTTCTAGATATGCTTGTCATTCACATTTAAAATGCTATAACAAGTGTTAAGCTTATATTATTGTCTTTATTTGTAACATATTTTAAATTCAAATTATTCAATATGTCTCTTTTTTGTTGATAGCTGACAATGTAAAGTTTTCTAAACATTTTGTCCTTAAAATTCTAATAGAGTATCAAATTTTTGTTATATTTGCATCCTAAATTCCTACCTATGCGAAAGGATCGAATTGAAACAAAAGGAACAAATTTGGAATTTGTGCACTCAGACCAAAAGTAAGAATGATAACAAATAAGGACATACTCGTGGACGACGTTTCTTAAAGTGTAGTTTTTTTTTAATTTTATATTTATTTACTCATGTAAAAGTTTACTTTTTTTACGATAAAAATTGTACCAGATATCACTTCGGTTTTGATGATGGTATCATTATTTTGACAATTTCCACCCGTCAATTGACTTCGTTCAAATTGCAATTTGCCTATAGCATTAATTGTGATATAAAATTAATTTTATTTACATTTACTTAGCGCTGCCAGAAATCAAATGTTATAATTTTCAACACCGTTATATATTAAATAAATGTAAAATCGAAAAAGACAATATTTACACATTAAATTGGATATTGGTTTCCGATATTTAGGTTTTTTAACTTATTCGTACTAAAGAAGCACGCTTCATGTATTTTCATAGATACGACTGTCGGTCTCCGCCCAAAAGCCGGCCATAGCGGCCATCGACCTGTAACAGACAATACTTTGTTACGTCTGTTGGCGAAAATTACACTGTTGTTCATAATTCATCTGTTCATGTTCTAGATCTTGTGCTCTTTAATCCTTTATTTAACATTTTCATTCAAAAAACCTTTACAAATCTGGAAACGACTTAAATTGCTCAACAATTAAATAAGTTTGTTTACACTTTTTTAAATAAAACTTTCTGATTTCCTAACTTAGCCTATTTATCATTACTTTCTAAGTGTAATGTGTTGTGATCACAATCCATACAAAATTATCTAACAATTTTTTTATAGTAATATTTCTCGTAACATTTGCGAGGTCGAGGTGGACCAAGTTCCATTCGCTAATTGCGTCATGGTGTATTTAACATGGCTGTAGTTTAATAAGGATCCTTCTACATAAGATTTGTCTTTATGTGGAAATTAAATGGGTTTCGATGCTTAGGTCAAAAACATTTGTAAGTTAAATTTGAAATGTCTAATTATTAGTATTATGAATTTTAAAAAATCGCTAATAATATTATGCAAAAATATTTTTTTGGTTATTTGGCAGCTTTATTCATACAAGTTAAAATTCGCAGTATAATTAAACTTCAGAATACGAAGCGTAAAAAAACCTCCATTCAATGGACACGGTCCCTTCACAAGCGCGAAATCACCTGATGTGGTGATTTCTCAAGAAAAAAATATGGTTTCACTTTTTTGTCCGTCTGGCTAGCGTCTGAGGCAAAATTATGTCTGCTGCCAATGACCTGCCTTGAACCACTTACATAACCACGCAAACTGACTCCGGCTTCACTGCCTTACAGGACTTGTTTAACACTCACGTTCGCAAATATTAGACAATATTTTTGGTTATAATACACCGTTATTGTACCAGTTTCTAGTGAAATTCAATATAAACCTTCAAATATTCCTTTGTTTTGTGGCTCACATTGATTGAAAGATTAAAGCTTCCTTTGTTCTTGTATCCTCGGAAGCGTCTTGAAACCTGCTGACTTATCGCTATCCTTTCGTGATGATAATGCTAACACATTTTTATCTATTGAAAGTATTGTACATCATTTTATTATCTAATTGTTATATTATACTATCATTGCAACTTTAATAAATTCCAAACCTATTAACATCATAACATTATGATAAGGCCGTTTGGCCTCCAAAATTCATATTCTTGGAAGACGTAGTTCCACATTCACTATAAATGTTCTTACTACATTCCTAGATTTACGATGCTGACCTAGAACTGTAATTCTTTTAATAGCGACTTTGGGATTTAGGTGAGCTTGACGCACATTAAACATTTAGACATTCCTGGAAATTTATCATAAAAATATGTAGAGCGGACACTCGTGCCCAAGCTATGTCTTTTCTTCATTTCCAAAGATGTTTATATATTTTAGGGGGTTGTACAAGACATATTATAGAAAATACTAGTATGTCCAAAATTACGTGAGCCGTGAGTGTTGACATTATTTGAACTTATTAAATATGACTATTGTAAATAGAGTTCTACGAAAATAAGTAATTAGATCCCTAGAGTACAAATGTAATATGGTTTAGTATAAAAATTAGTACTAAAAAGATCTTGTCTTACTAAAACCAAAAATTAAAACCCATTGTATTTTGAAAAATTTAAAGTCAGCTGTAAGTAAAGGTCAGTGCGATGAGTAATTTATTTTGCCTTCGTCAGAGTTATGACTTCCCAAGCGGCTTGGTCCTTGTATGGATTCCAGTGTTCCAATGATTACAGATCACAATGAATGATTGGTATCAATTATGGATACGTGTTGTGTGTACAGATCAGGCGCTTATCTATTATTCATTTAAACAAGATATACCTAGTGGTTTTTAATCATATTTCTGCTAAACCGCCTTGTGCTTAAGGCCTTGTCACGTGCAATCTGATTCGAACAACTCTCCCGTGTCCGGTCACACTTACGTTCAACGTAGCTCCAATTTAAATTACATATCTATTATATACCCTTACTAGCAATTGCACACATTCTAGACCGTTTATCTAATGTAGACGCAAATAGGCGTGTAAGTAGCGGCATAAGGTTTAGCAAATATATTTTCAATTGATGGTATTTGATTTTTTTTCATGGCCCTTAACTTACATCAATCCTTTCACCCAAAAACGATTTATGCCGTTTCATCAGATTTCCGTGAATGTTTCACTCCTTTGTATCCCATATATGAGATAAGACATAAAAATGTATACCAAAATCTTACAGAATACCGAAATTGGGACTGAGAATTTAAAATTTGATATTTTTATGTTTGTTGGGTAGGTAAATCCTTTGACATTGTGTTCAGTTGTATGTGAAAAAGTATAACTTTAACCAATGTCAATAGATTTACATTATACCTCTGGATGGTCAATCCAGGCACTTGAAATGATGGTTATTTAATATTATTAGAATTCTTGTTTCCTCTAGTTTGTCGAGTCGTTTGTCTAACGAACCGAATAAATAGCCTTATTTACTAAGCATTGCGTGTTTGATTATAATATAATTTGCGCAAGGTAGGGCATGCGCAGGGGTCGAAACTCGCAATCAATTGCACAGTTTACTGCAGTTGTGAAATGTTGCATAAAATCATGGCAATAAGGTCTTTAGTTCCATTTTAATGATAACAAATGGAGAAATCGATCACGTAGATGATTTCGAGTAATTTTTTCTGATATTTACGTGTAGTAAAAAAATTGTATTATTTAACATATATTGGATTTAATAAATACTAACTAATAGAAGATTTATTTTATTTTTCCTTATCCCTTCCACTGTAATAGTAAATTGGGTGTATGATTTACGTTATTTATTATATGCATCTTTTTACAGAATATCATGGTCCAGGCATGGAGGGGAGCGGAAATAATTTTGACTCCGGTAAGTTAATACACATTACAATATTACTGAAACTCTAATACATTCACCAAGTATCGATTCATACCCACATGACATCGATTTAGAAAAATCGATATTAACTTGTATAAGTCGATCCTTTTGTATTGTTGAAAACAAACTCAACAATACAGACTTAACAAATATATTTATATGTATGTAATAAAAAAAAACTAATCATCGATAAAATATTCTATTCGATACTTTATATCGGGCTGTCCAGATCTTTACTAATCCATACATCCATACTAGTAAATAAAATGTGAGTGTCTGTTTGTAATATTAAAATAACAGTTTTTTACTAATTGGATATGGATGTATGCACGGTACATATACCAAAACATTTTTTTAACTATTTTTGTCTGTTCGTTCCGGCTAATCTCTGAAATGGCTAGACCGATTTTGACGGGACTTTCAAGATAGCTGACAAGGAGTAACTTAGGCTATTTAACATCTCGCTACGATCCATAGGAGTCGGATAGTTATAGCTAAGAACCAGATCATAATCAGTCCATTATTTCAGGCGCTATGATGTTACAGACAGACATACAGATACACACGTTAAACTTCTAAAACCCCGTCCATATATCGTCAGTTTAATGAGTAACTTATTCTGCTTCGGTATTGATAAAATTATATCCCTATAATAAATAAAGTACACTGTATTTTTAAATATAACACTACTTACTTACTATATTATTTCTATTATATTAACAGCAAAAAAAATTACTAACTTTATAATTACTAGTATTAGACAATTATATGAAAATTTCTATTATATTTATAATGTAATCTTTAGTAAAGTTTATCAATAACAATCTATTTTACAAAAAAATGTTTTATTACAATTTTGTTTGAGCTATGTAGTTTGTTTAAAGTACATATTTGCTTATTCACAATTTTCTTCTAAGTAAATTTAATTTCTTTATCCTCTAATAGTTACAGATTATTGTATCCATCCATTATTGTATTATTCTAATATTACTGTTGTTGTTTATCATTAAAAAAATGCAGCTTAGATACTGTTATGAAAGTACCTACTTATGTATACCATCTACCTAATCACATCAATAAATATAATTAATTATATTTAAATAATCATATTGTTACAGGTCAACAGCAACAAGAGCAGGAGTTGGCGACAAAAATGCTCCAAATACAGTCAAAAAGATTTTACCTTGACGTGAAGCAAAACCGTCGCGGACGGTTTATCAAAGTTGCAGAGGTATGCGTTGGTTTTAATCACATAATAACACTTCTCTCACACAACACTTTTTTGGAAAGTTGCATTAATTTCATAATTTTCCAAAAACGACGGTTGTATCATCAGAACCTTCTTGGGACTACACTTGGTTAAAAGAAAAAAAAAATGATTCTTTTTATTAGTCGTGGTGTTCTTAAATAAATCCGTTTAAGTAGTTTTTACACAACTTCGTAAATAATGAAATACGAAATGGGAATATGTAAGCAATATTTTTATGACTTGAGACCCTCCCCGGTTTTGCACGGATACAATTTCCGCTCGATGTTTTTTTTGGTATTCTAAAGCATAAAAAGTATTATATATTTTTAATACTGTTTAAAAATAGACCTTCCCCTCGATAAACTTGTTTTTTGTTATCCCGCTGAAACAAAAAATATTCTTAGATTCATAAGTTATCTTTATCCAAAATTCTCGTCGAGTAGTCGCTGAGGTGTAGAAAATTTACAGCCTAACAAACACACGAATTTATACATATTAGTATGGATTTTTCAAATTGGTTTTTTCAGGATTGGCCTTATTCGGCCGATGGCCACATTTTATATATAGACGTCTGTATAACGTCTGGGCAGGACAGTAATCCCTTTGTTGTGTTACTTTCCTCTGTCCTAGGTTCTCACAAAAAGGTATCCGTTGAACCATTATATTGTTGTGTTGTAAAAATTATTTGATGTTGTTGTGTCTTAACTTCAAACAGTTATTATCTTAGAAGTCGAAAACTGTAGGTGTGCACTTTTAGACCCAATATCGCAAATGGTGCAAAATTAGGGAACAAGCAAGTAGATGTAGTCTGAAAATTGTTAAAGTTATAGCGAATGATTAAATGGGTCAGACGGACGTTTGTAGATATTGGCAGTAAATGTAACCACAACTAGGCGAAGCAAACGTTTTGGGCTGGTCTCATTAAGCAATTAGATATAAAATGAAGTTTTTTTTTACTGAATGAAAGCTTTATAATCATAGGAGCACCTAGTGATGATTTATATAAAAGTCAAGAGTCAGTTTTAGATTTCTCTTAAATATTCAGTTTACGATACGATTAGCAAATTCACTTCAACTTCAAGGTACTTTTAAACATCTGTACCTACTTTAAAAAACTGTTTTCTCTATTGGCGTTCCTTTATACGGTTGTAAACTTACAGGAATATATTTCTTGATAGTTGCATTTTATTTTGCGAGCACATTGAGCTTTTATCTCAAATCTTAAAAGTAAGAATAAGTTGTTTTAATTTTATACCTGCACTAAAATACAAATACTCGTGAATATTAGTTTGATTCTTTCCTTGCGATACTGTTACAGAATGGAATAAAATCGTGACTTTTCTTTGTCCCCAGATCGGTGCAGACGGGCGCCGCAGTCAGATTTTCCTAGCGATGTCAACAGCGGCAGAGTTCCGCGACCATTTGTCAAGTTTTAGCGATTTCTATTCATCATTAGGACCTCCCAATCCCGACAATGTGCCTGATGATGGCAAGCTTAAGTCTGAGATGATGCTCAAGGTACGTTACGATCTTTGTATAACCTACCTAAGATTATATTAGAAACACCTGAAACGTTATTTGTGAAAATATCTTATTTTAAAAATAGTACCTAGTAAGCAGCCTATTTATCGATTTAATCAATATTAAGTTATTGCAACTTTATTCTTCACGAACATGTGTTCCTTCTCATTATTTGGCTCCGACGTCAATATTAAGATTCCGTTGTAGACAGTCGTATCTCAGGTAACAGGGAGCGAAGAGCAAACATACAGGCTGGAGCAATTTTCTTAACCATAAATTCTCTATAATTTGTTTCAGGACAACAGGCGGTACTACCTAGATCTAAAAGAAAATTCCCGTGGGCGTTTCTTAAGAGTATCCCAAACGATAACCCGAGGGGGGCCTCGGTCTCAGGTGGCAGTGCCTGCGCAGGGCATGATCGAGTTCCGGGACGCGCTCACGGACCTCCTGGACGACTTCGGCACGGATGACGGCGGGTCCGTGCACGAGCTCACGTGATTATTGTCCATCGTATCAGTGTTGTGTCTTCAGTCTTCACCTTGTAGATCTCATCCGTCACTTATTATTTCTGACAGTTTTGTTACTATTCTAAATATAACTATACAAAGATAATAAGTTTTTATTATCTTTGTATAGTTTAAATCTTCCTTAAGGATTTTCTTCAACTTCCTTAGTCTGACGTTTATTTTTAAATGACTGATTCCATTGTCATTTTAAAACAGTCTAGGTATATGTAAGATCATTATTTCTATAACACATTTTTGTGGTGTAATGTGGCTCATGTGTAAACAGAACCTTTATTGTTTACTCCCTTCTTTTTTCTCTTGGAAACCTTCCCATAGTGTAATCATTGTGTAATCCTAATAATAATTTCGACTCTTCAATATTCCAAATTGTTCTAATTTTTCATATTGCTGGTTATGTTGATTTTTGTATGGATTTCGTTGCTGATTTCGTTTTAAACCATACCCATATACACATAATTTATATGGATAACACTCATTTGCCATTTATAAATTGTACAAAATCTATATAATTATATTGTTATAATGTTGAAAGTTGTAAAATTAAGATTACATAGAATTTGGTATGATTTTTTTTATCAACACCGTCTTACCAAACAATTATTTGATTATTAATCAAGATTGTAACTTAAGAACAGTTTTGTGAAATTAATTTTTCACATCAATCTTTCACTTAGGATATTGAAATTTTATTGTCATGAGTGACTGACTTTTTTACCTCTTCTTTTTTACATTTCCTTTATTTAAGACACATTCCGTTTTAGTCCAATATTACTAAGTTGATTTGTTTTAGGATTATTTTAATGAAATAAAAGATATATTAATGATATGAAATGAACAAGTAACTTCTTAGTAATGGTTATTTACCTAAATAGTGGGAATCGAACCTGTATCATTTTGATTTTTAATCTATTTTAATCATGGAGCTGTACTACCGTTTCACCATAAATTCAAGTTTTTTGTTAAATTTTATTATTGTTTATTTTAATTTTTTCATATATTTTTATGTTATTAAAGGAGCATTTTACTATGTTTAAAATGAAAAAGTTGCTGAGAAACATCTAAATAAATTGATTTTCCATTTAAATACAGATTCAAAGGTGAGCTCCCTGAAGGGCGGCATCTGCGCGTCGACAACAAGAACTTCTACTTCGACATCGGTCAGAACAACCGCGGCATCTACATGAAAGTCAGCGAGGTGGTACCATCGTTGCAAGTAATTGACACCACGAAATTCACTATGCATGATTACTCCTTACATATACATTAAACGTGACATTTTAGTTCATTTTTATTCTTTCTTTCCACTAAAATAAAGTGTTAGACTGCTCACTTTATTTACTATGCATGAGTGCTTATTTTTGCCTTGTCTGAATTTTTATTGTGTGGAATTTTGAGACCTGCTGTTGTTGTGTAAACAACTCCCACAGGCTCTTTATGCTAAATTTCATTGAACAATCATCCAAACTGTCACATTAATATTATAGACATAATAAACCTTTTTATTGATTTTTAAAACAATACAAGGTATATGTCATATTAATTTTAAAATTATTAAATGTAACTGATTTAAAAGGAAAAAAAATAAGTATATTAATTCTGGTGTTTTATGCTTGTAATATGTACATTTACTGTCTGACTTAGACTGTAGGAAATGAGAGTGGATAACATTAAGTTAAAATGTTTATTGAAAATCATATTTGAACTAAAAACTTTATTTATTCCCTATCTCTAACTGCAATATTATCATTCACATTAATTATAAAAAAATTATAGACATATATTAATCTATAGCGAACCACCCCGGCTTCGCTCGTGTAGCAGAGCATGTTATGCCTGTATGTATCTCACAATGCATTGTTTTGTTATATCTCAATAGATGTGTTTCCACCCCTGCTTAATTAGTATTTTATTTAGATCGACATTATTAAATTCGTAATATCTTTTGAACAGGATGTCTGATTTAAATCTTTCTGAGAGTCTCGAATACGAAATTGTGAGTTTGTTTGGATAAGGATTAATACAGATGTATGGATAACATCTGGATTTTGGTCAGCATTTCTAGCAACTTTTAAAATATAAAAAAGTAGTTATAGTGATATAATATCAATAGTTGGACGTATAGTATCGTGAAGTTTTTTTATAGATTATGTTTTTTAATATTGTAGAATATTTTTTGTTCTATTATCAATAGTTTCATGCATCGCATAAGCGCATGCAATGGAAAATATTTTATTCCTAATTTTTTTACACCTTTGGTTACTTTATTGAAATTTTAGTAAGAATAATATTTTTGCTATGTTAATCAGGGATAATGTAGCATTATAATGGTGAAAGAATTTTTTAAATCGGTTCAGTACTTTTTGAGTTTATTCATCACAAACATACAAAAAAACAAGTCTTTCTTCTTTATAATATTAATATATATTAAGTTTAAAAAATTAGAGATATGTCAAATCTCAAAATAAGCATTGTATATTATTTTTACTATAAAGGGTTCCTTTTTAATCGGATGGTTTTTTGGTATTAAGACATTCATTTTACGGAGTTAAAAATCAGACAGTAGTTCAAATAGCTTTAAGTGTGTTTTTCTTACATTATTATTGCAATACATTTAGCTTTGTTCTTAATAATAATATTTTTCCTATTACTTAATTTTATCCAGTTTTATTTCATACCTATTATACTTTCGTTCAAGTCATTCTGTCTTTATTTTACTATACATGTTATGTTTCAACACATAATTAGTTAACATTTAATTCTTATTTCTATGTGCATGCTAACATGTTAATTTATTTTGTTTGTATAAACATTTAAAGTACCTACAAATAATTAATCATTTATATTCGTGAACGCAATTAAATCGAGCTATTTTCAACTATTTAAAATAAATAAAATAAAAAGCCTTTTATTTCTTATAAATTTTACATGACATTGTTTACAAATTTTACTTAATCTATATTATGTTAGTAATCTTATGTCTAATGTGTTAGTATTTTTTATAATTCTTATTTTTAATTTAACATTTTTGAGTTTAGTTTTACAAATTATTATAATTTTTTTTTACTACTATTTACTTAGTTGTAAATTTTGTTTATTTCATCGCTTCATTTCGACTAGCCAGACCTATGTTAAAGTATAACACACACTTTTTTCCAGATATCTCCTAAAACGTGGTGAAAGTGTATATTCATAATAACTATTTAGCTGTTACTTGTTACAATCTATGGCAATGTCCTATTATAAAAATTTCTTCAGATTTTATACTTTGAAATAGGCGTGGCTAGACATACGCCGATTGCGGGTCACACTTCAAATATTATCATCGATAATAAACAGTGTCTTGTACTGTGTGTGTGATAATATAGAGACCTATTTTACCATAATCCTAGAAGTCCGCTATTGCTTCGCTGGGCAATAATGGATTTTTCTTTCCAGTCTCCGTTCTAGACTTCTTGAAGAATTTATTTTAAATTTAGATAGGTAAATAATAGTGTAACCATCAAGTATAAAAGTTGATAATGCCGGTAGGTAAAAAGCAACTTCCGCACGGCTATCACGGTGCCTGAAAAATGCTGGGCCCGATTCCGAGACATCCTCGCCGACTATTGTGACAAGATGAACCGCGCTCACTCAGACTCCGTAGAGCACCATTCGGTGAGTTACAAGGCCTACAATATACTTTAAATATATTGTAACGTCTTTAAGAACAAAATTCGAAGTATATTGTTTTCGGTTTCCAAAGTATATTAATTTTTTCAAGTTAGTCAAAAGCTACAAAATCTTACGTGCATTTACATTTCGTTTTACCGCGACCCTAGAATTGCCGACCTACTACTAGTAATACTAGTTTCTCATTGGAAAAGATCGGATTTTTCACATTAAAAATAATGATATTTTGTGACAATGAGAGTTTATTTATGTTACAGGGTGGAAGTGCTAGCGGCAGTGGTGTGGCGGGGCCGCGGGCTGGTAGTTCGCAGCCCTCTAGAGATGTTGTAAGTACATAAATATCATCATCATCATCACCAGGACCCGTCAATGGCTCACTACTGAGGCAGGGTTCCTCCTTCACCGTTAAAGCAAGTGAAATTTAATTTCTTAACATACACAACTCAGAAAAGTCAGATTTATGTGTCCAGCATGGAACTCAGACCTTCCGAGTAAGCCATCGAAGCCTCAACCACTGGGCCATACACATTAACATATGTAGTATTTATTTATTAATTACTTGCGACAAACCGCACAATTTTATATATTAGCTTACTATATGAAATTTTGCGGTTGTTATTAATAGGTTATTACTTAATATGTAATATTATTGCTGTACATTATACCTACATATGTATAATACTGTACTGTGAGCTTACATTGCAATCTCATTATTGGTGATAATATTTAAGAGTTATAACTCTTATAACGGGTATAGGAACTTATTCACAGCTAAGTTTCGGGATTGTAATTTAAAGAATATTGCTTAAGTGTTATACAGATGTATATCATCTTTGGCGGGAAGACTCAGCTCGGCCGCTCACGCAGTGAGAAAAGTAAAGCAACTAACTGATATCGATACAACTAGGCTTGTTTATTTCACTTACTTTCACAGTTATGGTATTTTGCTGTAGCAAACAAAGCCTACCATTCTGTAGATGGTTACTTGAATGATGACAAAGCTTGGAACCCAAGTGACGTTGATATTCTATATGATATCTATAATGATAATCTCAATAATGATATCTCTATAATGATAATACAATTCTAAAACAAATTGATGTAAACAATGGCATTTTGAAAAGAGCGACTGTTGAGTTTCTTGCCAGTTTCTCCTATCAGAAAAATTCTTTTCCGAACTGGTGGTAGCTTCAGACGAACTGACAGACTGACCATTTTTGGCGTGCCAAAAGTACTTTGTAAAAGTCTAATTAAAATATACTATTTTGAGTTTGATTAAATGATTAAATAAAAACGCTAGTTCATCAGTCAAATGAGCATAATTCAATTGCAGTTGAAATGAATTTCTTTGTTGAACACCTATTGGTAGTGGTCGCTGATCATCAAATGTATTGATTACTCTGCTTTTGTTGTCGTCTGATCATGATATTTAACAATTATTTCTAGGAATCGTTCGCGGGCAGCGCGCCGCCTCGGATTTGATGCGATGGCCGTTGATCCGCCCCCGACGCTCTACCGCAACCCCCGCGCTCCGCCCGCGACTGTAGATACTGATAACCATACACCCAAACATACATACATTACAGATGGACACGTAACGCTTGCTTATTGTTTATATATAGTGATTGAATGAGTTGCGAGTTTAGATTGCTAAGACTAACTATTTTTATATAATGTTAATTTGTCGTAAAATTTAAAACTTTAATCGGATTTCCTATATTTAGTTTTTTGCTTTTAATAACGGCTTAGATATATACATTTATAAAATTAACATGTCTTAAATGCTTGTGAATGGTCATCAGCATTTAAATAAGTGTTAATATAGAAGCAGACAAGTGATGTTAGGACGAGTATATTTAAACAGAGATTTTTTAAATATAAGATTTAACAGTTGTGAATTACTGATTGTAAATAATTGGACTTGGCAATTTAAACTCAACAATATTAAGCTTTATCCATTTTAAAAAGAAAAAAAATAATCTGCAAACGGGGTCACCTATCAATTAATGTGTAATTCATTCGATTTCTTAGGATATAAATAGATACAATGTGAACCCTTGTAAATAATAAGGCGCGTAACTTTTTTGATTTAATAGACCCCGGGCGGTATATCATAAATTTCGGATTGAAATTTCACTTATCTAGTTTGTAGATATATGTGTTTTTATTATTATTATTTAATAATAGTGTTTTGTCTGTTTACATCGAGATGTATATAACAGGCACGAGAGTGAGGAACTTAATGTGGAATCAAAATTAAATTATTATTTATTAAATTTAAAAAAAAGATTACCTTATAAATTAAAAATTTTGAAATCTGAAGTTTTGTTGGTTATAAAAATCCAATCACGATTTTGTTTTTTTTTTTATCTAAATCTCAAAAAACGATTGGTATTTTAATTAGACAAGATCATAATCTGTATCCAACATAGCCGATTCCACGTTATTTTGTTCCTGAGGAAGGACACCGGGTGTTTACAGGCGCGTATTACAATCGCCGCTCTGCCGATATTCATATATAACAATATTGTATTAAAAAACATGAGTTTTATTGTTTCTCGTTTTCTGTTAAATATTTCAGTAAAATTAGAAAATAAAATAAAGAAGTATTGTTAATTAAATTATAATTTGAATGATAATATGAGTATAGGTTGAGCGACGACACTCGAATCTTTAGGTAAGTTGCGCACTGCTGTGATATACTCGTAGGGTAGCGGTCAGCCAAGGCGGCATTGTATTCCTTTATCCTTTTATCCGGTCCTATTGTTTTCCTTTGCATATTCACGTTAGACGTGGGTTGAGGATCTAATCCCGCTTGCTTGGAAATACAAAGACTTGAAGACTCAAGTCTATAAATTTTTTTGGTTGTGGTTGTTTGATGGTTTTGATAAAATCAGGGGAGAAGCTATGAATATCTTTGATAAAGGAGTTATAACATAAAGCTGAATGTAGGAAATAGATAGTTTAAAAACTGAAAAAGGTTCTGTTGATAATTAGCTCTACAGACATTTAACTGTCTATAAATTTTTTGCATAATATCAGTAAGTTCGGCAATATAATTTGACTGATTATACATTAATATTTTAAAATAAAAGAGACATCGATGTCTATAAAAATGGTGAATTTAAGAAGATTGGCATATATTAGATTTATTTTCTAAAAAGACACATAGTCTCTAAATTAAACCCTTCATCCATAGGCTACTACAAGTAGTTTATATTTTAAAATTGTCCGCCTAATGATGCCAGTCATGGTTGTCCGCTGGGTAGGTTAAGTTGGGGTTTGTAAGCACCCTGTGTGTCTTGTTCTTTCTTGTTGTTGTATTTTTCTATATTCGTGAAAAATTTTCATCTTTATAATCTAAATAATTTATGTTTAAATGACTTTTTCGTGTCTGTGATTTTTGATAATTGCTTGAATAAAGAAAATATGCAGTCTTGACCAGGTTAATCAGGTCGTCTGTCGAAACAGGCCTATAAAGAATTTAGAACTGCAACAACAAGTGTGAATAAGATTGAGCGTGTGTGCGTGTGTGTATATATATAGAGTGGTCGAGAGTAACGCGTAGACGTAGGCTAGGAGTTGGCGGGCGTCGGGCGTGCCTCGTATTACGTATTTATGCATTTCGTTACTTTTATCGCTACATTACTCCTCCCGATTACACTATCAGCTTCGACCTTTTTGTACACCTATTTAGTAAATTTAAAAAAAATAATAAAAATACAGCAAAAAAATTAGGCTGTTAAGTGTTATACTACAAGTAGGTATCTGGAAGTCTGCTGTTGAATCATTTAGTTATATGCTTCTTTTATGTGCGTTATTTAAGAGAAGTCGGGTTATTTGTTTCACTTGCTTGACTTTATTGTTTCGCGTCTGGTCGAGGCCAAACTAAACCCTCACATCGATATAGGTAATCGTGTAAATATAATGATTGTGACCGCGACCGTTCTCACACCGTCCCATATACAATAAATACGATAATAAAAACAACATTCGAAGTGAGAATGACTAATTATAATTTATAGAAATTAATTCGACGGTGTGATCGCGCGTCGCGGCTACTTGGCAGCTTTTTTGTTCTGTACAGCAAATAAAAATATAAATCATACGCTCGTTTTATTAGAAATTGGCTTTGTTTTGATGCTTTACTTGTCGACTTTTGAAGAAAACGAGCGTGTGGAAGCGTACTCCTCAATGAATTATACTTATATAATGTATATTTATTTTAGCAATAGTTGTACGATCATCGAATACTGAATAACGTACGATTTAAAGTACACGCTCGAGTGTATAATGTACATAATATATACTATTGTTTTTAGATAGAAACTGTCATGACTAGCAGCTGTTATATACTACGTTGCCTAGATTACTCATCCTTGTGTGAGGATAATTGTATTTTTGTTCATATTTGACTAAAGACAACTGTATTACGATTCAAATCCTCATTCCTCGTTTCTTGACATTGTGATTGTAAAGTAATACCTTAGGTGTTCTAAACACTAGCGTCCGCTTCGTAACTGATATTATTATATCAAGTACATGGTATACGCTAGTGATTTAGGAGTTAAATATGTCTTAGTGTATCGCCGCCCTAATGAACCATAGTCATAGTCGAGTTCTAGATTGCATTCTACAAGTTTAAATCGAACACAATAATGCAGTCTAAAACAGCCCTTAAGTAAGTTAATTTACAGTAAATTTTCCTCAGCCCATAAAAATAGAGTGGAATAAGATGGTAACGTCCGATAACGTAAAAATATAGTAAAAAAGTAAAAAAATACCTATATAAATCACTTCTCTATGATAAATTATAAAATTATATGTGGAGTAGGGGCGGCGCGCTCATTCTATCGTAAGTTAGGATAATTGTGTTCTAGGAAATCGACAGGGGCGTGTTCTACTCGAGATTAAGATATATTTAGTGTCCTTGTCATGTATTCTCTCATTCTACGCTCGTCATATCCTGTGAGCGATGCGCGGCCGTGAAGCGAACCAAATGGCCTGCTCGGATTACAACTATAACGCTGTCCTATTCGAATCTGCATATATTTATTATAGGAGAGAGCGAGATAGATGTCGGGTGGGCCTCTTAGTCCGGTGTTTTGTATCGCTTGTGTGAACTGTGGGCTTGTGGGGAAACACGCGAATGTTACCAGAAGACCTCGCGCGTCCCCCCACGACTAGTGGCTTAATTTTAACAACAATATATGGTACAAAATGTAATTTTAGTTCCATAGGCGTTTAAGATTTACAGAGTTTATATTTAGAGAAGATTAAAAAAAAGTATATACGGCGTAGCAACTGCCGCTATCAGTCAATAAATATAATATAACGATATATGTACAATGATATGTTTAACGTAACGTTAATGTTAAAATAGTGTCTATGTTGTGAGCTAGTAAACGCGTGAGTTCTTAACGTCGGCAATAGGCAGTAGTGTGATGCTGTGGGTGAAACGCTACGGGATTTTGATTTTCGGAATTTCCATGTTCTGTCGGCTAGCGGGCGCTTATCCTACTTTGAAAGCTTTCCATAATTATGTTTTATAATTCAGTAAAGACTTCAAACAATAAATCGGTCATATTATATTCTTTTAAAAATTTAAATTTTAGTTATTAAAATAAATTACCTCGATTTAACATATTTAGTGTCGAAATATTTGCGTTATGATTCCCTTTCCCGTGCGAGTGGAGTGTGTAAAAAACTCGGGATGTGAGTGTATGCCCGCTGGCAGGCGGCGAGTGCTCGAAGCTGCCTCCTGTGATACCTCGCGACGCGGCCTCGCATCGCTTCTTGACTTTTGTGTTATCGCGCTCCTATATCTTTTAGGATTGGTTTTGAAGAGGTGTGGCTAATTATACTGTTCGAATTCATTATTAATCAATGTTGAGTCACCTAATTAATCTTAAATGTATTCCCGTCTTGAAATTTTTTTTTTTTTTTATACCAAATGTTACCAAAATTAGTTATTTGATGCACTGCGTCTTGTATTGTTTTTTTTGTGTTAAATATTCCCTAAGATATTCTGTGAATCTTTCAAGTCTTCTTTGTTATCAAATTTTGCCATAAATTCTCGCTTGAACCAGTTAATAATTTATTGCGGCTCACAGGCCACTATCACATTTACAAATTATATTTTTTATGATGTTCTAACTTGATAGCTTAACACTGCCACAATAAAATCATCTCGTCACTTTATCGATAAAGACATGTTGCATTTATCACCAAATATTGTTACTATTTCGTGACATAAATACAGTCTGATACCTCAGCCTTTGAATCTATAACATTCAGTTCTCTTTGATATTAGCGAAATTCGGGCTAACACCTCCCCATAACATATGCTTACTCTTTACTAGGCATGGTCGATTGCTCATATCAGGTGCATCGGAAGACCATGGATTTATAGCAATGCTGTGCACAGTGTTTTAATCTCTCTTAATTATAATATCGTGAGCAATAATAATTACTAATTGAAAGTATTAGGTTTAATAACGGAAGTAATCATCCATTCAATCTAGATGTGTTGCTTAATAAAAGCACGTTTCGGTTCGAGCTAAGTGCCTGATTGCAAGTGTCGTGGTGAATGTGATACTGTGAGCTGCGGTCACTTGGCGAATGCATGCGTATGTGATAGTCAATTATTATTATATTCATTATCATTCTATTCGTCATCGTCACACATATCGTTAAGTATCTAAAGAGATGTTTTAAAAGAGATTTATGAGAAAAGAACAATAAAAAACATCAGATAGATTCATTTAAGTTTCCTGTCGAATAGTGTGGCGATGATGAATATTCGCGCCGCTCCCGCCCTTTTCGTTATACATACATTACATAGCACTTAATAGATACTGATGAATACTGAAAAATAATAAAAAAAAATAAAAAAGATTCAGAGTTATAATAGTACGTTAGTTTTAATTATATTTCTGATATTGATTGATGTTTTGCTAAAAGATAATTTATCTGTGCGTTACGTTTGTTGTCGCGTGGAGATCACTCTGCCGTCGCAGCCTCCGCCGCCGTGCATCTTGTTTCACATGCTCCATTAAAAATTGTTGTCATATAAGGATCAACTTAGGATAGTAAAAACATGGGTAGATGTTACTATTACGTTTCTAGTTGTTCTCTATTCATTTACTAGCTACTATAAAAAGTCTTAACAATACAATAAGTTTCAATATTGTGGTAGGTATTTTAAAATCGGAGATACTTAAATGTGGTAGTAATGTTTCCACCAGAACTAAGTTGGTTTTTATTTGAAATATGTATTGTATGCCGAGAAATTGTCATCATTAGTTGCTTGGCGTTGATTGTTCCTCATTATGCAATAGTATTGTTCTGGCATGACGCCTGATCGGTTATAATCAGTGGAAAATGCACTTTTTATATTGTTATTATTTTTAACTACATCGTCAGTCTTAAAATATGTTAATGCGTGTTATACTTAAGAATGTTACTATGATGTTTAATTTTAATTGATAATTATGTAATTTCGAAATCAAAAACATAAAACTGCTTATATCCGTTCAGGCTTCATCATTCACCAATTACCGGCCACTATGTGACGAAACTGGAATTTAATTTTTACATTTAAGCAATACCTGTACCTGAAATTTGTATTTGAAATAGCAATAACGGAATGGGTTGGATTTGCCGGACCATTACAACTGGTTATCAGAATAGATAGTGTTCTTACAGGATAGAATTCGCAATTAAAATATTAAACGGTTGCTAAGTTCGGTCCTTGCATCGAATAAAATAATTTGTTTGATTGGCTGCTCTGAATTTGCTTAATATGTTCGCTGGGAAATGGCACTGTAACTAATTTAATTACAACAACTTATCGATGTTGCAGATGCCATTATCCAGTCTTTCAAATTAGATTGAAGAATGGGAGTAGTGCCTTCCGATCATGATCGACCATTAATTATGTCGTCAGAGAAAATGATAATTCAAAATGGCCGATCTATATCGCGAAGCGGGATAGGGTAAGTGGTTGTAGGGATCACATGCGAGGTGATGACGGTTAGACATCAGGACGAAACGATTAAACTGACATTGTTTTCGCTTGTCCATTTTCGTCGAATAGGTTAAAGGCTAATTTTGACTAACATCCAAGCGGTGCGAGTGTACGTATTAAGCACCTTGTATAGCGTCCAGGAGGTGGTGAGGATGGTAAAAGCTTAAGTCTGTCTATAATTGGTAACGTGAGTGTATAATTTGTTAGTAAGTGCTAAGTATGTATAGGTCAGGAGTGGTCCATCGGGCCGCACGTAGGCCAGTCGGAACGCCAAGTTGCGGTTCGACTCTAATCACGTCACGAGTGATACGCTAAAATATCATAAAAGTGGAGGTAAAGGTGAACGAATACTGCCAATCGATTGTAGTTTATATATATAATAATTATAATGATTTGTAGACTTAAAAAAAAATTTCGAAATATTATGTCCTAAATATTTCATATTTTATGTATAGTATCGGTATATACGGTGTCAGGTGACGTCCGCTGGCGTCTCGGTGCTCTCGCGTGCGCCGTCGCGACCGGGCGTGATCTGTCACTACGTAAATGTTTTCCTTAGAGTGAGGACGATGGATACAAACTGTGTTCTGTAGTGTACCGAGCGACAGGGCGTTGTCTAGATAGGTTTGCACTTAACGCGGTAGCCGTCTCGCGATTTGGCCTGAAACTGCTTTCTTTGTCGGAACTCGAAATGGCTGCCGCGTAATTAGGCGTGAACTATGTTCGCGTAAAAAGCTAAGTTGTAAGAAAAAATAGAACGCAATATAATTTTTGGTGTAAGATAGGTTGATGGTCGGCATATTGGGTGTTGTGTATGGAGAGGGGGAAGATTTTAAAGCTAGAATGGTGGGTTATGATATCTTGAAAGGATTATTTTCAGTTAACTTTTTGAAAATCCCACTTTAATGTATGTTGGCATCCTAGACGCTAACATTAAAATAATCGGTTTTCCCATTTTATGAAGTAATAATAAAAATGTACCCAACCATTATCTTGCCATCTTATGACTAGTCGACCGATTTCCGGTTAAAGATTTTTTCCCCGCTATTCTTACAACTTGTCAAGTTTCAATATACAAAGTATAAGCAAAACTAGTGGCTATCAATATCAACAAGCAACTGTATCTAGAGCTTTACGGAGTAACAACTCCAAGAAACAGATCTGCTATAATTAAAGAGTATAGACTGGACACCCAATATGTATAGTTGGTAATTGAAATCGTGATTGCGGACTGACGTGGCTCATGTGATGAGGATAAATTTTTTGGTCTTTTAAATGACGACTTCAAAATTATTTTTACTCGTGTCTAACACGATTCATTTGTCTTGGGATTGGTTTGGTTTGTGTTGGGTTCGGGTGAAGGAGAACTTTTAAATACAAAATATTATGCCCTTTGCCTGTCCCGGGCGCTCTTGTTACGTAATGTGTAATTTTTAAATCTGTGATCATAGTCTTTAAGACGTACCCCAATTTTCTGAGAGCGTACTAGTCGAACTATTCAGATAAAGCTAACGAATGATACAGATTACTTAGCGAAAGCGCCGTGAGATTTTGTATCCAAAGATTGCTAAGTGTGATGAATTTTCCTATAGGTTTATTGTATTATAATGGTATTTTATATACATGTTGATTTCTGTTGTTCGGCACTAGCTATTGATCACGTACGGAACATTGACAGTTCTTCCGATCGACTTATTATCATAAATTAAAGTTTATAATTTTGTGTATGTGAGTGAACAGGTGACGTGAAAGACAGAACAGGGCTCACTTTTACTAACATTTATAGAATTTAATGTTTATATAATAATATTATACTCTTGTTTCCTTCGTGTCGCTGCTTCATTTTAAGGGGCCAGTGTCTTATCATTTTTATACTATATATTTTTTGGAATGGTAATTGAATTCTGCGGACGAATGTGTTTCTTTTAAAATCAACTATAATGAGAGCTTTTTGAATAAAATTCGTCTGCGGAAGGTTTATATCGTATTGGTAAGGCAGTCAAACTGCGACATGGTGCTTGTGTGTACTTACGGCGGATATTTATATATATTTTTTCCATATTTCTGATATTAAAAACGCTTATTTATTTTTCTAAATTTGAGTGAAATTCAAAATTTCAGTGAATATTATCTCTTAAGTTATTGTTAGTTTTTATTATTATTATTGTGTTAGCGCAACACTAAGTTTAAAATTCGTTTGTAATAGACGGGTGATTGAAACACAATTGTCGCCAAACCAGAGTGGCTTATCGTACAAAATATTTTAAAAATTTTGATGTTTTACTTACAAATCATCAAGGTTTAAAAATTTATACTATCACAGTAAATTAAAAATGTAATTTTGAATTTGAATTAATAAGCTGGTCGCTCTGGTTCCGGTAGGCTTAGTGTTGCGTAATTGTGTAAGAGCCAACGTATGATGTATCGACTTTAGTTAGTGTATCGCTCCACATACACAAGGCGGAATATTGGTGCGCGACTGCGACGCGCGGTGTGCCGTAGGGAAGTTTTACGATAAATGGTAAAAAAAATAAAGAAATTACAAAAAATATTGTTTTTTTTTTATTTATAGTCCAACATATGTTAATTTACAACATTTAGTCTACCATACCGAACTTTCTAACTTACGATGATTCTGCACGTATTTATGAATTGAAAATTCATTTATTAAGAGCTAACACAGTAGCTTAAACGCAAATTACACTCAAGAGACTACAATAATACACAATCCAGACGGAAGCCGAGCCAGTGAACACTCCTTCACCGCTCTAGTCTTGGACTTAATCGGTCACCAAAAAGAGCGTTCCTTTTAGTTTTCCAATTCTTCGCTCTTTTAATTCGTTAGTTCTTTTTTTGAATAATTTAGTAAAAATAATAAATAAAGGAAAAAAACATTGATATTCTTAAAAGTGAAACATCGATCTTAGAAGTGTCGATGTTTATGAACAATATTTTGATATTTCTATCACCATTTAAATATATAAGTATATATCGATGTTTAATTAGAAATAATCAACTATTTTTATTTATTACACATTTATTTTTATAGAAAACCAGTAGTCAAGTACGGATGAAACATAAACATCCCTAAAAGTAATTAATTCAATTTAAAAAAAAGAAATAAGAGCGAGATAATCGACGAACTATTTCGTATAGTTCACCTATAGGAGCGCTCTCTTGAACTAGCTCGTTCGCGAACTACCCAAGACTACAGCGCTCGACCTCCTGATTCTAATATTTAACACTTCCTTAGCAAAATAGCAATTACACTAATTATTTGAATATCCAGCAAACTACATATCTTTAAATACACAATACCGAAGTCACAGGAGTTCCCTTTTTTTTATTACAAAATATCCCACTCATTTATTCCCAAAGACCTTACACTTGTAACTAGACTGTGTACCAAAAATTTGTTAAGCTAAAATGAGACCTATTTAATATTACTTAGGGTAGCTATTTCCTTATAAGCGGTAACTATCTAAAAGCTGTCCTGGCGAATGGGCTTCCGGTGGTAGTATGTCCATGTCTGACTTCTTGCCAGCTCAACTAATTATTTGGTTTGGTATAACTTTGAAACTTATTTTAATATATCTAGTTTAAATAAATAATAATTATTATTTCACTGTATTTATAAAATAATTCATTAGTGCTGAGTAAAAGTAGTACTTAATTGTTTAGGTAATATTAAATGCAAGATGGTGGTTTGTTTTGGTTGATTCTCGTGCGAGATCAACCAACGTTGATTTACGATTGTGTAAATTTTCTTAATAAAACTGTTTGTTTTTCTATCCTGGAGTGTGAAAATGAGTCTCATCCTGGTAGTAGCTTTTCTTTCCACAGGTTCAGGTTCCACAAATCACATTCTTTAGGGTAACCATGAGTTATGTAGATCAAAGATTTTTCAAGTCTCTTAGTTATGTAGATTACGTACTGACTGACTTAAACTGGAGATGTTTATTAATAATCTACTATTATAATAAATATGAATCTCCTAAATGATCATGTCCTGCGAAAAAATAATGCATGTTTTAAGAAATATATGTATAGAGGATGGTTCTGCACTAAAAACGATAAAATTGTAAGAGTGTCAAAAAAGAGATAATCACTACGGCAAGTGTTGCCTGCCACACATGTAAACAGAAATTACGTCGAGATGTTAGTCTTACAACAACGCCTAAAAAGACGCAATACAACTACTTATTGATAACCTAAAATGTTTGTTGAAAAAAAAAAAAAATTTTTTTTTAATATTAATTTGCCTTTAAATAAAAAAACTATTTATCTTCGCCCATAGCTGTCATTTTAGTGATAAAATATGAATATTTCGAGGCTCGTAACTCTATAATCAATATTTTTTTCAATTATTTATATACCTATCTATAAACCTAGATAATGAGGATACAAATCGATATTATACTTAGTTTTGAAACTATCATATCAAATAATGTAGTGATCACCCCTTCTACGTTTGCATGAAAAAAGTAATGGATTGGGCACCCTTAACCTAACACGTAAGGTTAATGAAGATTGTAAAAAATATGCACACGATGTTTTTTGGTAGCATCAATATATCAGGATAGATGCAGTAAAATGACGTTTAAAAATGTCATTTAGTAAATTAAATAAACTAAAAAAAATATTTAAAGTAATAAGTAGGTTGGGGAAAAAGTATCTTCACATTTTTTAAGAAATTTCGAAACATTTTTTAATATAGTTTATTTACATTTAACTAAAGTATGTAGGTACCATTTTGTTCGATTACTTTTTGCCATCTTGTAGGTAGGGACATGATCCCATTGCTATAGAAATTTTGGGGCTTCTGATCAAAAAACCGCGACAAGTAGTTTTGGCAGTCCTCTCGTGATGTTAACCTGACACTGCCTAAAGAATTCTGAAGAGACCGAAACAGGTGGAAATCTGAAGGTTCAAGGTCAGGACTATACGGTGGATGCTTTAACACCTCCCAGCCAAACTCTCTTAATTTTTGATGAGTGGCTAAAGATGTGTGAGGTCTAGCGTTATCATGATGAAAAACCACACCCCTTATAAATGATATGCCGATATTGCTCCACTTTTTCAAAAATGGCATCCATTTTATCCGTAGGTTGATCAGAGCGAGGTGCATCTTTGTCATCAAAATTTCCGGATTGATAACGCTTAAACCAAATTTGTGCTACTCTCACAGACACTGCACTAGGTCCATAAACATCGCAAATTATTTTCGCGGCTTGCGTTGCATTTTTACCTTTTTGTAGGAAAATTTTAAAATGTATCGAATTTATTCATTAGATTCACTCATTTTCACAGTACGAAAAACAAATAAAAATGACACATTACAGAACAATCTTTACCTACATAGAAATAACTCAATCCACTACGACGCACAGCCTGCTTATTATATTTACATATAGCAGACGCGCCAGGCGCCGCCATGGATTAAAATATCTATACATACATACTAATAACTATATAAACAAACACACGTGTAGATTACTCAATCCACCACGACGCACAGCCTTCTTTTTATATTTACATTCAGTAGACCATGGATTGAATTTGTACATACAAAGAAACAACAAAAAAATATGCCAAAAATGCGGAGCATCAAGCAGACAAATTCACGCGGATCGTTTACATAAATCCATTACTATACTAGTACTGTAACGTAAAGTAAAAAGCACGCGTGTGTTATAGAGCTGTTTACATTCACAAAAATAGTGAAACAAAACACCGCTTTACGAGCAAGTGTGTCGAAAAATATGTAAAAGTATTGGCGGTAAAATAAAAATATAAGCATCCATCTCGTTATCGTGAAAAGCATAATATTTGCATATCATCTTTGATCGTGAAGAGACTATACATGGGTGCATCTGAAGCACGTCGAGTGCGACAGCGACGACGAGGCGGCTGACGGTTGACGGCTCGATAGAAGTTCAGATATTTTTGCCCATCGAACACTTGAGTATTCGTACGTGCTTAAGGATTTACTTCATTTGTACGAAGGGTTTGGCTTTTGGTACCAAGTTGATTGCTTATGATAGGTCTACCTACCTATTACCTAAGTAAGTTAGTTTCGGATTTCAAACGTTGATTCGATTATAACTTTGGACGGTATGTATTAGGAACGTTAACGTGTATTATTTTATAAATAGTTGACCCGTCTTAGCTTCGCGAAGGTGTACCTACTCAGCTACAGTAAATGTTTTATCAAAATCGATTTAGCAGTTCTCACCTTTTTAACCTTCTCAGAATTTCCACAAATATTTCAAGATTAAAATTAGTCAAACCAGTCTTGCGATTCTCGTGTTTTAGCGAGACGAATAGCGATTCATCTTATAGGTATATCTTATACTAATATATAAAGCTTGTTTTTTTGTTTTATTGTTTTTTTGCTTGAACGCGCTAATCTCAGGATATACTGGTCAGATTTGAAAAAAAAAATCAGTGTTAGATAGCTACGACTAATAGGAGCGGATCTAAACGCGCGGGTCGACTAGTTTTTCATATCAGTTTTAAAAAAATTAGAAGTATCTTAACAATAATATCTTGGTGCAAATATTAATTATACTTAGAAGTATCTAAGTAAATGTGAGATGAATAGTGTAGGTATAACGATAAGTCAGTTATTGCCTAATAATTATGTGAAACAAGGTCACTAAGTACTAAGGTGATGGCGACTTGTAATTACTTGAAAGACGTCTTATAGTTTTTCACTTTTTCAGAAGTCCAAGGCACCATTAGAGGATCCTAATTCTATTAGTAATTTAGTGATAGTTTGTTTGTGTTTAAAGAAGTGTCCAACATTCAAGAAAGTAAAAATGCTACTGATACTGATAATACTTGTAATGTATCCTACCAACATCAAATAACAGGATGCCACTCAAACCACAAGTGTTGCCAACATCATAATTAACAATACGTACTTATAGGTAATGGTAACATGATCTCGTCTAGAGCGTGCGTATGTAAGCAAATAGATTTATAGTGACCATAGAAAACAATATTAATATTTTCACGTCTTTTCTCCCATCTAGTTACTAAAAAATGTAATTTAATTTTTTATTGTCTTAAATAGGTTGAATAAAGTTGTATTTTTGTTAAAAAATGAACGGCCTGATAAATAAAATTTAAACTATTTAAAACCTCCCGAGAAAAAAATGTAAACTAAGAATATATATAACACCATGCATAATCATATATAATTCTATATATAGTCATATATAAATATGGTTATGTGTATATAAGTATTTTTTTTCAGGCTATAACTCGAGGGGTAAAAGTTTTTAGTTTTTAGTATTTATTATTTTAACTTCGCTTTTAATGATTAGGTACAGAACCAAAGTGGATTAAAGTTTAAAATTCAAGCCCCTTGCTTCACGGTGTTTATTATAATCAAAAGAATAACAACGACGTGCCATTTGCATCTCAAAGTGAGACTTCTAACGTATGTTAAACTGCCTCTTCTAAGTAAACTAGTGTCACGATTAACTAAAGAGATTTTAAAATCAGTTTACACTTATCCATTACTCACTAAATTTAATCTGTATTTTTTCGAGGATTATATTACCGTAACTTAGATGGATCGAAATATTGTGTCATGATAAAATGAACACTTATTGGTTTATTTTAAAAATACTTCACAGGCCTGACAACATAATTACCTATATTTACCTAACTAGCTCAGATTCAATAAACTTGAGGGAGTTTGACAAGTCATTTTTTAGACTGAATGTTGTTTAAGTTAGGACAAATGTAAGTGTAGGTACTGTAAGGTAGTTATGCGTATTTTAAATGCTAGGTTTTCTTGATCAAAATTCGAGTAAGCCAACTTCTACCTTCTCAGCTACAGTGATTTTTGCTTAGTACCTAATAAAATTATCTTATTTATCTAAATAATAAACTCTGTCAAAATGATTGACTAACAAGAGCCATTGTCACTTCCTGTCTGATGTGACGTCTGGTGGCGGTCGGTGAATTCATACAAAGCGCAAGAAGTCGATTCAATTAAATAAATCCTTTAATACGCAAACAAGCTGAAGCGAGAGGTCCATCGAGATCAAAGCTCTCTCGATCCATCATCCGACCCTCGCACACCCTTCACTTTGCGATGCTTGTGGTTTGATTTTAAATTAAAAAAAAAAGAAATTACTTAGATAGCATGTGGTTAAAAACATATTTGGTAGGTACAAATAAATTAACCTACTACCTTACGTGCTATGTATTTGTAGAGACCGATTTTTTCCTCTTTTTACAGCAGTAGATAATTAATCATCTCCAATTTAAAATAAATTGTAATTTATTTGAATAATATGTACCTAGATACCCTTAATGAAGTAGTATAGCATTTAAATGACAGAAATATGAATGAAGAAATGGACGAAAAATATATTTGAAATAATTAGCTAGGGTAATAGGTAGGTACCTAATGTTGGTGGAGCATGGATGGTCGTGCTCTTTGTAAATGATTATCAAAACGTCTTAGTTATTGCTACGCAAAGACAAGTTCCTTTTATTTACCTTTTATGCTATATTATCAATACGCAGGCACGCGCCAAGCATCTTCTGCGCCGGCGTGCCAAATACTTATGAGCGCTTATATTTAAAGAGCAAAAAAAGGATCTAGGCTCGTTAACAGTAGTAAGCGCTTAAAAAAACAGGTAGGTACTCGGTCTAGGCTCGCAAACAATAATATGGTTGGCCGTCTCCAGTACTTTTTGTTTTACGCCTCTGATACTATCTGATATCTGAACTAGCGCCCTTTGATCCAAATTTTCTTTCATTGAATCTTGTCATATTGTATTTTCGGTCTGGCGTCCCCCCAAGGATTCCTAGCACATTTTCTACCCGGGCGCTGTCGTGCGCTGCACGTCCTCGCATATATGGATGCAGGACGGCGTCCATATATGCGCTCTCTGTCAATATGGGAGGATTTTGGTTCTGTTCAGTTAATAAAATAATTCTAAAAAAGGGAGATAAATTCAAAAAATGCTGAAAAATCCCAAATGATATGATAAGTTGGTATATCTATATACCTAAAAACAACAAAATCATACAAAACATAGTCTCTGTCTTTCTCCAAGCTATAATCTATCTCTGTAGCAAATTTCAGACTGGACAGACCATCTATCCGTCAATAGATGCCATTAGATGGCATAAATATTATATTAAATCGCATTTTTGTTTGTTTAGTTTTTATTCTTAAGTATTACCTACGTTTCTTACTTTTAGGGTTTAGACATTTATCGAGGTATTTGTAGGTATACATACCGGCTTGAGATAATAAAGAAAAAAGCAGGAATCGCAAAATCAACGATATTCATATAAATGTTGGATGAAGTCTTTCTTACAAACGGCTCTATCGCTCTATCGAGTCAGGGTTACTAGAGGTAGGTAACCTCTACTTTTGCAACGTACTCTGTGCATATAACACAAAACAAAATGCGACTGCGAAACGTCGAGCAAACATGACTGGACTAACCTAATGAGAGCGAGGGCGATGCACCTATACAGACCCCGAAGAATCGAGCGAGATCACTATATGTGGCGGTTAAAGCGCAATGCAACCATTCACAATAAACAGAGACGGATGTACATTCAATATGTACATTCGAGTGAGAGAGCTATAGATACTCGGTGTTGCTTGGTCGTGAATAATTTAAGAGCCGCCCTTTTGACTCTGTACACATTGAAACTTTGTTGTTTATGTATTTCCATGTATCCGTAAAAGCATTGGTATTTGAGATAGACTTCGTATTGATTCTTTAGAATACCGTATATACTCTCCAAATACGATTTTCCTATAGGTAGTTATAATTTTTATGAAATGTGTGTATCAGGTATAGAGTATATCAACTAGGTAAACCTTGAGCCTTTTTGACTACCTATAAGTACGATACAGACAGTTGGCACCTAAGACTTATGTAATCACAGTACAGTGATTTAAAACTTGTACAATTGCACACTTCATTTAATGTAGGGGGCTCTTAAGGCAGACAAACTAGTCGAGAAACCTTTTTTTAGTTTAATTATGTTTATTATTAGAATTGTCATATAATGAGATAGGAATCATACACAGTCATTATCTACTGTACAGCAATATGTATACACATGCAATTTAGACGGAGCCGAGCAGTGCCTGGGGATGGAGATCCAGGAGCAAGTTTAAAGAACTCTTGCATAATATATTAACTCTCACCTCTACCATTCGACCTCGCTAACGATAATAGATAATGAAGTAAACTTACGTGGACCTCAAGAAGGGTGACCTTAATCGCGTCACTATACTGCGCGACAACATCAGAAAGACTGACTCTAATCTATAGCACTAAAGGTTATAAGTACCTATTTTGTCTATACGTCGGTATACTAGAAATAACATAAATGGACTTACAAATACTACTTTATAATCAGTGTTACTAACAGTATGAATGAATTTTGTATACTAGGTATACTTATCTAGCCTCCCTTCTATGTACTTACCTACGTGCCAACAAAATACTGCTTTAAACATTGTGTTGTGTGCACTGAGTCAAATTTTAATATGAAAGTCCATTTTCTAATTCATGAGTAAGTAGGCGTATATTTTAATCTAAAATGTTAGAATTCAACATTTTTAAATTAAGTTGGCCTCATTTAAATCTAATTTTTTTTATTCAATAAATGGCGTTATGATTATATTAATATTCTGTTTCTAAATCGGAAAAATTGTGGTCGATATATTAAAACCTTTCTACATCGCATAGTAGGGACTAGTTTTAATATAGGTACCTATCGTTCGCATCGCATTTTGAAGGTACACATTGTTGATAATACAAGTAAACAGGGCACTTAAACCACTTTTCTAATACTACTCTTTATCTTCTCTTATATACCTACCTACCTACCTATGAAGAAGAATTGCTGTTCGTTAGTCTCACTAAAACTTGAGAACGACTGAACCGTAGTTTCTTATTTCATATCAACTCAGCGAAGCGAGGACGGGTCAGCTAATACCTTTATTATATAAATTTAAAGACTATAACTATAATATGATTATAAGAATGTAATAATTTTCTTAAAAACGATGACTGAGTTCTTATTTTCCCTTTTACAAACTAGAAAGAGTTTTGTTATAATTAGCACAGTAGACGATGATTTTAAATCAGTAAACAATATACATATTTCTGCGTAATTCCAACGCCAATAGGCACAACGATTATAATTACTATTATAATTTAATCGATTAAACTTGTTCTGTCCCATCACTTGGTTTGGCTCAGTGACATGTGACGTAACAAGCTAATTTAGACGTACCTATATAAGGGCGAACGGGGATGCGGTAGTGCAAAAATATATCGATATACCTATCGATGTAGGATATTTATTAAAATATCAATATATCGGACATTTTCAAAAGAAAATTTTGCGTTTTTAAAATAATAGTGTATCAACTCAATATGTACCTATTTTATATACAAAATTTAGTAAAATCTCAATAAAAATAGAGGTATTTTTACCAATATTTGTCCGGTAGTGAAAATAAAAAATCTGCTCTTTACATGCTCCGCTGTCAGCCGGCCCATACACAATTAGTTTTTACCGCTCATTCCTATCCTTTACGGATTTTGCTTCTAGTGACTTAAGTTAGATAAATAGAAAAATATATTGTCTTTGATATAATTTTCGATATTGAATATTTTGTATCGATCGATCGATACTGCCTAAAGGCGAATCCAGCCTGCGCGCCAGAAAGGCATAATATATTATCTCTAGGTATGGACAAAAGCTAACAGTGCAATATTTTCCTTATTTAATTCCTCTACCAATTATGTCACCTACACATATCATATGATTAGGTACTGTCATGTTTTCTATGACAATTTTGGAATTATAAACGTACATAAATTTTTTGAAAAGCAAACAATGTCTATTTTTGATATTCTCCCAGTGGTTAACCGTTGTTGTTGCTGTATTGATTTAAAAATTGGTACTATAATAATAACTGTTGTTTTAATTGTAAGTTTCTTTAAGTTATTATTTCTACTTACATTAAATTAAAAGGCAGCGCCAAGATCAGCCCTACAATATGCAACTTGCCCACCAAGTGTAGTGATGGCAATATCTTGACAAAACAAATCTTTCCAATCACGAAATGTGTTTGTTCACGTTAATACATATACTTATGTATTTATCATTTTCTCGCTAGCTAGAATTTCGACATAAACTATTAGGTAATTTTCCACTTTTCGTAGTATTAAGCAGTTGATTTGACAGTTGTGTTATTGTTTGTGTGTGAGTAGTAAAAACGACACTTGGCCAGCGTAGTAGACTATGGCCTAGTCTCTACACCAAGAGCAGATCCTCTAAGATATATTTCTTTAAATTCTTGTAATTACAAAAATGATGTACCGTTTTAGCAAGTAAGTGGACCATCTTTGTATAATATAACAGCTGAAGGACCAATTTGTAAGGAAAGTGAAAGTCAAATTGCTAATATAATGCATTATGCGATCCTTGTAGGAGTTGGTTTTGACTTATTGGTTATAGGAACAGGAATTATTTTTCTTATTGGAGTATGCAATGTAAGTTTTATTTTATATTTACTCTTCTAAAGATAAATACTGAAAATATTAGTAGTAGGCACATATGTAGGTTAGTGTTGCCCAAATTCAGTCTTGGTCTTGCAGTCTTGGTCTTGTTCTTGCGTTTTTGCAAGACCAAGACCAAGAACAAGACCGCGTATTTTTAGCAAGACCAAGACCAAGACTAACCGTGCAAGACTTGAGCAAGAACAAGACATAGCCTGCAAGACTCTTGCGTCTTGCAGCTAGGACTTAGAGCTATTTCACTGAGTAGTTAGGTGTAACAGTTCGGTGTATAGGTAGGTACGCTTAGGAATTCTATGAGACGCAAAAAACTGTATCAAAGAATATGAAAAACTGGACCTATGCGCATTACGACTAATACCATAAACATAGCGAATAAAAAAATTATTAAAATCAAACTGAGTGCATGCATAGTTATGTTTTAACCATCGGCACTTTGATAATGCGGCATCAAAGGTTTTGTACTTACTTCTCAAAGAAATTTGCCGCTTTTCGGAAGTACATGGTTATGATACACGCGCCGGCGGCTTCTTTTGAAATCTAAAACAATCGTTGCCGCCACGCCGAAATCATAACATTTGACTCTATTTGATTGCCGCCATAGGGCGTAGGTATACTCATGCAAAATAATTTCGAATTTTTTTACACGCTTTATATTATTGTTTGATTTGCGGCGGCATCCTTATCATAGAGCCGGCACGTGGCGAGGCGGCGCGGTAGAAAGCAAGGAAACGTACTATAAATAAAGGAATTATTTTAATTCCAGTCATTTCCAATTGAGCTGTGCTTCGAGTCTAACTTAATAATTGTTTTTACTAATTCTCGTTGTTTTCTAGAAACGTATCACGTGTACAATTTAATATGAGTGACGAAGATTCAAATTATTCTAGTCCGAGTAACGAGAGTTTGAGTCACAGATCTAAAAGACCCAAAAGCAAATTTGAGGAATTTTTCGAAATAATTCATGCATCCCAAACTGCCTTCTGTAAATTGTGCCAACATACAAAGATTGAAATAAAAATGAAAAACAGAAACACTTCAGGCTTAAGGAAACATCTAATATCTTTCCATAAAAAGGAATCAGAAATATTTCTTCCTGTTAAACCAAAATTCAGTGGAGATATCACAAGCTTTTTAGTAACCGCTGGAAGAAGTGGACAGGTAAGAATATTTATTTAACAGTTAAAAGAATTTTAACTCCGCGTAGCTATTCATGCGATACTTTCAAAAACGCCATTAACTTACGTAAGTACACTGATAGAAGGATTTTTTTGGGAGTAATAAATCAATTTATTACAAACTTTTTAAGGTATCTTTTTGGATGGAAGAAATATTTTTTTACTGTTACCAACACTTTTTAGGATTAATTAAATCGCTTTTTTATTAAAACAAAAATTTTTTTACTGTTAAAAAGCTTTAATGTATTGAAAAAAATATTTATTTCCACCAAATAAGATTTGTTTACGGTTAACAAATATTTTATTTGTGGTCATTGTTGATAGATGGCGGCACTCATGCGTAGCTTTGTATGTATATATAATAGCCATCGTATGCCTTCCACGTTTCCAATGACTCTGAGAATAATCATGTATTTGGTTTTATTACTGCAATTATATCTGATGGCAAAACTATTCATATTTCTTCCAAAAAATGTGTAACTATTGGACTCAATCCCCATATAAAAAGCTATCAATTAATATTACCGAAAACAAACGATCCAGAAAACTTTATCCTATCAATTTTCGATGAATATTTTAAACCGTTAAAAATTCATGTATCGTCAGATGGCTCTTATGTAATATCTCAAAGAAATTTGATTTATTGACTCGTATACGAATACCAACGTATCGATTATAATAGTGATTATTTTAATTTTAAATGTATACCGTTGTCATAAAAAAATGAATTATATACTATTAATCAATTCATTATTTATTATATTTTAACTTTATTCGTTTCACAAAATTTCTAATTCTCTGTAATTTTAATAATTAGAACAATGAACGTAATGTTCAAGGGATTTTTTGAATATTAATAAATTATTTTTTATATGTCAATAAATCATTTATTACATACTAATAAATATTTTGTTGGCAGTAAAAAATATCCGCTAACAAATGATTTATTATCTGCTAATAAATATTTATTAGGAGTCTTCTCTCTAACAAATCATTTCTTAACTGGTAACAAATCTTATTAGGTACAAAAAAATCCTTCTATCAGTGTATTTTTGAGTTAGTGGTGTTTTCATCTAGGGGTGCGACATATTAAGTATGTAATTATCGTCTTAAATATTTTTCATAAACACCCATATTTTCATTTAATCGGCCAGTAACAACTAAGTACTTTATTTTGGTAAATTACAGTACAGTGCAACCTTAATATAACAAATATCAATTTAACGATTTTCTCGATTTAACAACAACAAACCTCCTCCTCTTATACGCTCAAACCTAGTATGTTTTAAATAATAATACAAGATTTATTGTTTTGTTTAAGTCGGAAAACAGCAGTGACAACATCACGACAGCTACAGTTGATTGGGTGGTGAAAAAATATCTTCCCTTCTCATTTTTCGATGACGAAGCTACACAAGTATATTTTCGACGTATTTGCCCTAATATGGTGTTTCCTAAAAGGTCTACACTTAGAAGGAAAGTCAAAGAGCGATTTGAAGAGCTCCAATTGAATCTCAAGGAACGACTTCAACAATTATCATCTAAAATGTCTTTTACCATTGATGGGTGGACGTCAATTGCTGGTAGGAGTTACTACGGGGTTACTATTCATTATATAGACAACGAATGGAAGTATCAATCTGTAGTTCTTGATTTTATACCATCACGCGGTCGACATACTGGGGAAGATATTGCAACGATTTTCCATGAATGTTTATTGGAATATGGCATAATTGATAAAATACAAGGTATCACGGTCGACAACGCAACTGCAAATACCAAATTTATGTATGAACTGGGCAAACAGCTGCCGCCACACTTTGATTCAGACAATCAACATTTCCGGTGCTTTGCTCACATTTTAAACCTTGGTGTACAAGATTTATTAAAGACCTTAGCATTACACTGTGAGTCTGACACTAACGCGCAAGATCAGCAGTACGAAGACTATGCAGACGAAACTGAGGATGAGGAAGATGAAGAATCTGCACCAAATATTGCTGACTCGCGTACATCTGTAACAAAGTTACGCAGTATTTCCAGTAAAATAAAAAGAAGTGAGATAGTCAAGAAGAAGTTTCAGTCTGCTTGTGAAGCAGCTGGCGTGCCATCAAATCTAAATGCCATTCTTGACTGTCCAACGAGATGGAATTCCACACATGATATGATTGGATTTGGTTTAAAAGTGAGAGCGGGCATTGACATATTGTGCAGTTCTGTCACCGAATTAAATGATTTTCAAATCACAGCTAATGAATGGCAGGTACTCGAAAAATTAAATAAATTTCTAATAAACTTTAAACTTTTAAGTACAAAACTTGGTGGAGACAAATATGTTACATTACCGCTAGTCATTGTATCATTCAATCTCTTGCTAGATAAAATTGAATCCATGGTAAAACAGTTAGATGAGAAACCTAATCGATCTGAAGTGGATGAAAGGCTCATTCTAGCTTTCCAAGCAGCTCGAGACAAAATGCTTAAACATTACAAGAAGAGCAACTGGATTTATTGTACTTCTTTAATTTTAGACCCAAGGCATAAGGCTCAGATTTTTGACCTGACAATGTGGGGGAAGCAACTTAAAACAGAAAGTCTGCGCAAGTTCAAGGAACTTTATGAAGAATATAAAAGTCTACACTCACTGAACAAATCTCTGGAATTACCAGAAAAAAAAAATGAAGTATGTGATGAAGATGAAGACGTAATAGACTTTGATAAACTCTATGAATGTCCCTCGACGTCATCTGTATCTTGTCTTCAAGGCTTAGTGATAGACGAGTTGGAGGAGTACCTGAGAAAACCAAGAACTGCCAGCTCGGAAGACATTTTAGATTGGTGGAGGACGCATGAGACAGAGTATCCGATTTTATCGAAAATGGCCCGTGATTTTCTCTCAATACCTGCAACTTCAGTACCTGCTGAGAGGTTATTTTCTAAAGCATCATTAGTAATTAGAAAACATAGAAATAGGTTAAGTGATGAGTCAGCCAGATGGTTACTTTGTATTAATTCTTGGTCAAAAAAATTGATATAAAGTATCATAACCTAATGATAAAGCTGTTGATTTGTGTTGTATTTTATTTTTTATTCAAATAAATGATAAATCGTAAAACTCTTTTATTAAATTTCTTATAAGTTGAGGGTTCAATCTCTTTTTAGACAGATAAGTATTGTTCTTTAAAATACAGTCAAGTTATTGTAATTAATTTGTTTTTTTACATGTTTTAGCAAATGTAAGCTTATAAATCATAAATGTTTATTAAGAAACAGTTACTTCCATGGAAAACGACATATAGGTCAGTTGATTTTTCGAATTTCTTATCAAATCTTCAGTTATTTATTAATCTGCTTGATCTTTACTATGGCTATATTCATTCAAGCTCACAATGTTCCAATTCTAATACGTTTTTCTAGGATTTAAAGTAAACTTTAATAAATAGTAATAGACTAATAGGTAATTGCAAGACTTGCAAGACTCTTGCTGCAAGACCAAGACCAAGACCAAGACTGGGAGCGCAAGACCAAGACCAAGACCAAGACCAGGTGTATTGGCGCAAGACCAAGACCAAGACTGGCTAAGTCTCGTCTTGTTCTTGCGTTTGGGCAACACTAATGTAGGTAGATATTTGAATTTAAAAGACTAATGAATTTTACAGAATTCTCCTACAACTGCAGAAATATTTTTATATGCATTGTTATTGTCTGAACTAGTTTATATTACAAACGCAATATTATGTATTGTATCTGGTACGAAAGATAAATCATGTTGCAATTTTAACTTCATATTTAAGACGTTGATGAATGTTGTATGTAAGTAACCACCAATATAATAATATAGTGTATAATAAATAGTGACCTAGTGAGTGCAACTAATTAGGTAAATGTGTGGTAATTTAAATTTAATAATTATCTTAATAATTTATCCTTGTTTTAGTAATCGCTTATGTCATGGTCATAGTAAGAAGCTACAAGGAAGAAATGCAGTATTTATCCGATGAATAAATATAGATATTTTTTATATTATAACTCATACCTATTCCATATTTCAGGACTGCCTGACTGAATAGTAGGTACCTAAGTGTTTTAAATTTAACATTTGTGATTTCAAGAAACTAATACACTGCCCTACTACATTTATTATAATTGTTTTCTTATTCCAATTAAAATTAATAAGTAGGTACCTACTTAAATAAATAGACCTATCTAATCTTTAAAGAAATTTTAATTATTAATCTATAACATTTTCCTAAGGTCAATTCCCAAGTATTCCTTTAGTACCTACCTATTGCCTAAATATATTTTAACACATCATACATACATAGTATTAATCAAAGCCTGAAACGACATTAGTTGACCAAAGGTACAGTAAATACCATAAAATATTTTAATAAGTAACGAAATAACTCGATTTTTGACGTTCTAGAAGTCATTGTTTTTTGTTGTAATTGATTTAAATATATGAAGTAATGAATAAAAACTTTATAACTCGTCAAATGCAAGTCATACAAATAAATGGTACCTACAATCTGTTATTGAGGTCAAATATAATCCAGGCGGCGAGTTGCGAGTAAATGAAGCGATTACGCTCTACAAATATTTGCAGAGCCTCGGGGCTATCCAAATTACAACCTATCAAGCAGACTATAGTGAAGTGGGTATCTCCTAACTAGCACCTATACCTACCAATAGTCATGTCTGATTTGATAATTTTGGAAATAATTAAATTTAGGGAGAAGATAGGCAAGAAAAGGAAATTCTTAATGTCATAACATGAGAGATGAATGATACCCATTACTGTACAGCAATACGTAGAAATGTAAATACACGTGTAAATTAAAACAGAAAGTTGGGAAGCGCCTTGGAATAGCGACCAAGGTTTGAGTTAAAGGCTTTTTATATAATTACAATGCTCCCAGTCGCTGCCCGAACACTTACTACAGTAGATATAAAGTTAACTTACGTGGACCTCAAGAAGGGTGACCTTAACCACGACACTATAATACTAACTTCCATGTAAACTATACGAAACACCAGAGATACTGACTCGAATCAATCGCACTAAAGGTTATAAATTGAAGTAACTACCCGCGTACACTAATTTATAAACGGTGTTGCTAAGACTAGATATTAGAATTCCAACAAAACACGTATCGTGTACGTTTATAAAATAACAAGTACCTACATGGGGGGCAATACATTTGTACCAGTTGCCAACTATAGCGTATTGTACCTTCTAATAAAGTAGGTAGTCGTATATGTGCACAGACGCACAATGAATATGATATTATTTATAGGGCAAGTACTAAGTATATCCCAGTGTTAGTCATATCCCTAGAGCGCTAGTGTTAGCACGTGTCTTTATCCGATGTGTAATAGTGCTTTATATCTAATTAATGTAGCCATTTCAAGTAAAATACATGAGTGTTCAAGGAAACACTACATCAACACTCCCCACCTCTCATTTTACAAACTACAAAAGCATCTTTTCACTTGCCTACTTAGGTACGTAAACTAACGTTGATCTAGGTAACGTTGTGAAATAAAGCATCCAATTGTATTATCTTATTGTAAAAATATGTACCTATTTCTTATAAAATACACAACGGATAGAAAAGATAACATTAATGAAACATCCGTTCACTCCCACCACGTCGCAAATAAATCACAAGTTCAACGAGAACCAATAAGTCGTGAAACCGCTTAGCTCAATGTTTTAATAACCTATTACTGGTTCGATTCCCGCCCGCATGTACTCTAGACCCTCCTAAGATTATATTATCAATTTTAGCTACCAACGAATAGGGTGTAAATTACAATGAATGAGTTTAATGTAATTTGTAGATGAGCACAGGATATGTCTAGAGAACGTTTTGATCGAAACATTGGATTACGAGTGCTTCTGAGGGGAATTAATGGAAATTACTTCTTTGTATTGACATCAAATATCCTATATTTCATGCCAAAACCGCAATTTCGATATTTAAAACTGTTTTCGTTTTAAGTTTATTCTAGTAGGTACTAGTACCTAGATAAAATTTAAAAAGAATCTTCGTCTAAAACATCTAAGTACGATTAATCAAATGTAATTAAACTTGACTCTGCGGCGGTAATCAATACTTCTTTCTTATGTAAAACGAGAAAATGTGATCGATATTGTCTCAAAATTGATTGTTGGTATGGTGGTATAATCTATCTCAAAAACTTATAATTAATTTTAAGAATCACTGAAGAAAAAGGTTTACAAACTTAGCAAGTTAAAACTAAGTTAGCTTAGTTCTTAAAGTTTATAGATGTAGAAAAGCTTTAAAATTACGTTAAGTCAATGTTCATAAAGCAGTTAGAGGTTGACAAATCAAACAACGTGTTTAAAAAACCAAACATTAAACTAGATAATAAACAACATTAGTTGTTAGTTAGTCTAAATCCAACACCCGTTTTTTATGAAAAACGTTTTATTCAATGACGGTGTTTTATTAAACTTTATATTGAGGCCTAGGCCCTTGTAAAGTTAAACACCAATCAACCATTTCTATTAAACGTGAGCAATGAGCGTGAGTTTGGCGCGTGGCGGAAATTACTTTTGTTTCAAACCATGAGAAACTTGTAATGAAACGGAGAACGATTATTTTGATATTGCTATTATAAATTATATTGTGTTTTAAATTATCAATTGTCACGGAAAGAATTCCGTAGCAGAAGCAGAAGCTTTGGATTTTTTTTAATGATAGATAAGGGACAAACGGGCAGACGGTCCACCTGGTAGAAAGTGGCTGTTGGGCTGCTGGATGTTTTATGAATATATTATTTTAAATCCTTATGAATCAATAAGAATCGATGGGAATAATTTTATTTCGACTAAGATTAAGAAAAGTCGCAATTTGTAATCAGTACGAACAATTTTTTTTCTACTACCTGAAATTGCGACAGGTAGGTACTATTCTAGAATTTGATCAAATCACTTTTTTTACGAACTTTTAAAAATTTTCTGCTACATGCTACATGAACCCTAATTCAAAATTGTATCAAATAGGAACATATGTCAAGACTCGCAGAGTCAACAAATATTATAATTATTGATAAATGTTTGCTCAAATTAAGAGTGCAAACAAGAATATCCCATCGGGAGTCGCGAATGGTATGGTTAGCATGATTTATTCATTATATTCAGATATTATTTTATAATACTATATTTTATTGTAAGAACATTAAGAGGACTTCGTACGAACGACACTGTACTACTGTCGCGCTGAGCCCCAAGCTTACCCCTTACCGTGTGATAGAGAGAACTGCAGCTCGAAGCTCACAGCTTTTTCTAATTTTACGTAGGTAAACGTAAAATTAAGAAAATCGTCCTTTCGTAATCCCCTTTTTCCTCCTCGAAATCTGGACCGATTTTAATATTTATTTCGTTAAAATGCAGTACAGGGTCTGAGCTAAGCCCGTACGTTTTTCTTTTTGGTTTATATTAGTAATATTTAGTTTGCTGGATGTTTGCAAAGGTAAATAAAAAGGCGTTTTTATAATTTTTAAAGGTTTTTTTTTTCTATTATATTAATCTAATAATTAAAAAAACAAAACGTACAGTCATGGCAGAGGTACATATATATCGCATGGTATTTTTTTTTCTTCTGTAACCTCATTATCCTAGGAGAAAACAGGGGACTACGTTTGTATAAAAAAAGTGTCGACTGATTTCCTCTTAACTACTTTACACTTTACATAAGAAGTTAAGCAGTGCCAGGGGCTTGTGACTTCGTGAAAAAGACTTTTAAACCTGCTATAGGTTTAAAAGTCTTTTTTTACTATTTTTTACTTAATACTTAGCTAAACGGAATATAGATGTCGACTTCCTTGATCTTTAATAAAGGTAACACTTTAATATACTTGATCACTCGCTAAACCTCGGCTGATTTAGCGAAACAGAGCTTAAGCTCTGATAACAACGTTTCATTTAACTGATTTATATTTTTGTGTACCTATATATAGAAATTATATTAAGGTGTTGGAAAGAGTCACCTTTTCTAAAAACAAATCCAAAAAAAAACTAGTTTGTCTATTTATTTCTATTAAGGTAAAAACTTCTCAGGAAATATAATGACTGAGGTAGTCCAGTTCTTTTCAAATATTAAGTCCCTTTTATGCAATAATCTGCAGCAAATCCTTGCACAATGACTTCCGTTCAACAAGGGTTTGCGGTTGGAATCCCGGATGTTAAAAGCTTTTATTTAGCATTTAGTTTCTATGATATATGATTTTTTTACTTGTAGGTGGCTTGCGTCTGTGAAAAGATGATAAAGACTGAAATCAAAGTATAGTTTCAACAATTATACCTAATTAATACGTTTAAGTTTGATTTGGGTTGTCGTTTTAAATACAAAAACTATAAATCACTTAAAAATTGGCTCCAGTGAAAAGTAAAAAAAAAAATAATTATAAATAATCTATTCATAAAATCCTTCGATTACCATCTTCAGATCCTAAGTATCTACTATTTATACAATTAAGGTCTACAAATTTTTAAAATTAATTTATTTAAGGTATAAAATTTAATAAACTATCCTTATTGCTCTAAATATTAAAAATGATTCTCATAAAAATTTTCAAATCTAACAAATAACAATCTCTTCCGTCACACAATGGCCCCGACTTTTGAGGACATCTCGTGTCTCAAGTGGTTAATATTATAAAGAATTTTTATTTTTGTGCTATTATTTGATGATCCCTGTCTAATATTGTCAATTGTCATTATATTGAGGTTTCCAGAACAATGATTAAATTTTCCTTACCTATTATTAGGTATATCTTTAAATTAAAGAAATACTAAGAAGTTTTATCTGTAATCAAAATACCTTCTATAGGAGTCGTAAACAACTAGATTATTACTCTTTAACTTAAATCAGTAGATTTCAATCCCAAAGAAAAAATATAATAGAACCCTACACTTCTCATCTCATTTGATTTGTACCGACACCCACAAATATTGGGGCACAAAGTAAGTAACAGACAGACCGACGACAGCTAATAACATAATAGTGGATAATACTTCTTAATCCATCGAGCTTCCGATCGCTTATTGAAAGTTCCGAGTACGATCATAATGTGTTAAAATTTTTTTTCCGGACATGCGGCGTTTCTTTATATGAAGATTTGAGCTTGGTTTTTATGTTTTGTCGAGAATTGAAACATTTTATTACGAACATTCAACATAATACTTCAATCGATATATGTACTCATATAATAAATAAAGTATATTTGGAACGTAGGTATACTTATGTTATATCGGTTAAAAAATTAAATATAAAATCTATGAATCTTCCAGCGATATCACAATTAAAACATTCTTGGTTTGAACGTGATTGGTCAAAAATACATATCTAATGTACCAATGTTAACAAACATACTTTAAATAATGAAATACTTAATTAAAAACATTGTTTGATTTCTTACTTATAAGGTGATAAAACATGGTACAATTTTTCGATACTATTACAGTTTTTCTGAAAAATATTTCAATAAGGAAAACAAAAATCACAATAATACCTATATCCCATGGTGAGATGTCACGCTGAGACTTGACGGTACTCCAGCAAATTGCCACCTCGGAGAGACAGATAACGTCGCATTCAAAGCGTTTGAGGGTGATTGGTTGTCTCATGCAGGAGTTTATTCTAGAAACATTTCTAATGTCCAGTATATTTTTACTAACGGCGAAAACCGCCAAAATACGTAGGTAGGAACATATGTAGCTTATCTTATATAAAATTTCTGTAGATTTTTATCTAACACAAAATGAAATTTTAAAATATTTTAATTTGATGATACTTAAACTATATTCACGAGTTCTTAATTTTAAAAATCACAAATATTTTTTATTCTAGTATTATAATCAATAATAATTATTGAAAATGAAAAATATATCTCCAGATTTTTAATATAGGTACCTACATATGAAAATAAATTTTTCAGGACCGTTGACCGTTTTCAATAGTATTTTTTTTCCGCCTGAACAACGCGAAAAGGGTGGTTTAATATATACCTAATCGCATACTCCTCTGGTTAGAGCGGGTGGATCAACTTGTTATTTAGTATTTGAAGAGTGGCATTTAGTAGAAAATAATTTGTGAGCCTGTACGAGATCTGAGACAAGTTCTTAGGTAATAATAACAAAGAAAAGCTTTGAAATAATGTTCAAAATCGTATCATGTCTTCATTTTGTACCTACTAGATGAAAGTGTAGATTGAGTTTGTGTAATCCGCGCAAATCCGTCACATGTGGTAATCTTTCCAGAGATTCCTCAAATATAAGTGATTAACCATTATAAATATTAGTAGGTACAATACAAATATACGCTCGTTGAGCTCTGTAAATAAGATAAGTAAATGTAACTGGATTTCTTCGGTGTCAATTTTATCAAAAATTAAAATAAGTATCTGATGATATTGAGATCTTTATAATATATATAAGTTTTATAAATAATTGCGACGAGCTTTTTACCTAAACAGTAACAACTCGATGTTAAGTTATTGCCTAATTATAACTATACCCGTGAGGGGACGGGTTAGAATACTTTTGCCCTCTATCGCTGGGAAAGCATCTCGTAAGAGGCATGTTACCCAACACTCCCTTGGTGGTTCAAACTTTTGGGGAACTTTTCCTCGCCAGCTCCGGTCGCGCCGCTTGTAAGCCAGATTATCCCATTAATGCTGCGGTTCGAGTGTATTCTAGGTTCTTACTTGGTGTCCATTGGAACCATAGCATTCTTCTTTTCACTCCCACTCCACACTCCGTCTTCAAGGCGGCAACACATCGGCAATACAAGGGATACTCTCTTGAATTGCCGATGTCCAAGGACATTATTTGCGCCTAAAAAAATTAAAAACTTAGGAGGATAAAAACGTTACCTAGTCCTTTTTTTACTTAGCAACTTTTTGAAGCAATCAATCTTAACGTAGAAACTACATGAACCTAACCAGTGCCTTGGACTTGTGACCAAGGTGTAGGCTTAAGGGCGTCCTTTAAGTGATCACAACACTCGCTTCCACTGCTTAGTTTCACCGTCTAAACCTAAGATTAGACTAATATTAACCTAACCTAAGACAAGGCTAACCTAAACCTAACTCACATCTCCGACATATATAAATTTTAAATTTTTGACTTTGTTTGCCCTTAATATTGTCCTAGATTTAGTTTATTAGTTGTTACATTGTATTTATAATAGCAAAACTAACATATTTTCTTTTAAAAACTAAATCGTGGTTATATTATGTTACGCATGTCCACCCCCGCAATTCAGACACAGAAATCACTAATAGGCTTAGCGATTATTGTGACAGACAGACGGATTACAACATTGTTTGTGGATTTGTAGAAAATTCGTGTTTTACACAATTTTACCGTCACTATTGTTGAAAGAATCGCATTGGAACGTATATAATATATACCTACTTACTTAAAAAAAATATTTTTAACGTAAGATTTTATTAAAATAAAGTAAATATTATTTACTAGGGATATAAAACCAAACGGTAGGTATATAGACAGATACATTTTTACGTCTTAGTATAGAACACGTAACACCTACCGTTAAATTAGAATTTTTTCAAAATGTATAAACAGGGGTGGATGAGATTGGATGGATGAAAAAAATACTTGTTTAGTAGGTTGAGTGAAAATAACTAAAACCTATATCAGCATTTTTATTGATATTTTATAGTAGGTACGTCCTAATGCTTGCTACGAGTATTGAAATTTTATTAAATAATAATTGTCCCTCAGCAAAGCGAGGACAGGTCAACAAGTCTTAATAAGTACTTGAAAAGCAAAGAAAAATTTAAAAAAAATAAATAAAAAAGTAAAGTTAGGTATTAATCATAATATTCAACTCTCTTATTAATAAGTCTCAACTCGCTAAGTATCAATAGTTATTAAAATTAACCCTCCAAGTTTGTTTATAATAAGACTGACCCTCATGCCGCCGCGCTGGTCCATTAACTATTGATTTACTAAAGAGTAGCAATAAACATTGCATTAACTGCACTCCAATGAACTAAATGCGTAAAACATCACTGTATCAAGTGTTTAGGGGCGAATAGTTTAAAAAGTATATTATTTTACTTAACAAAAATTCGAATACTAAACTTGTAAAACCTACATAATAAGCTAATCAAAGCATTATCATACTTTCTATACTATTGTTAAAAACGGGTTCATACTATACAAGCGTCTGCTTGTATAGTATGAATGCGGTATAATGGCTTGATGACTAGAATATTACTTCCGATGGTTATACTTTACACACAGAGCTCTAGGTGTTACTGTTTGATTACTCGTGATGTAATAATAATTATTTCTGTCATATGGGCGTATTTCTTTGGTTAGTTCTTTCTTATTCGTTGCGACTACTGAAGGATTGATGCCAACTGTAAAATGCTACTCAATTCAATGTTTCCAACATCATAACTAACATTTTTCATTACAACCGAACTCATTTTAGAGACAAACAATATTTAGCCGCCTAACTATTAGTTTGTCGTATAATATACAAATAGCATTGTGGGCGGTAAAGAGGTTGGAATCGGAGAATTAAGTTGTGTAAATAAAATTATGGACGACCATTATGGATGGTGCAGATTTTTTAACCGAAATAGACAACAGTGTTCTTGTATTCATAAAACTACCAATATGTGATGTCTTTCTCTGTTTATAAATTAATAATTCTATGGACATAAAAGCGAGACAAACTATCCTATATATGACTCATAATTTGACGGTGTAAGATAAATTATGATCTAAAACCATTCATATCATCTGTTTACAATCTATCGATAGTTAATAGTCTAGCTGGCAAAATTTAGAAGATCTTATAAAACCGGTAATATAATATACCGAGTCGGAAGATTCCCTGTACCGTTATTAATATAGAAATAGCTAATAAATAGACCCTTGCTTGATTACCTGATATTGATTCGTGAAGAACAGCAATAAACATTGCGTTAATAACACTTCACAGATCGCGTAAAACATCCACCGGGAGATTCTTAACTGGCAAAGATTAAAGAACATCTTTTTATTTGCAAATATTAATAAACGTATTTTAGAATACATTAAATTATGTTAGTCAGAATAAAATCTTTCCCGATTTGTACCAAATTTAGTGCGATCGATGGGTACCGCCTACACTAAAAAATTGCCAATATAAAACTGTAATGTTCTTCAGAAAGAAAAGGAAAGAAAAAAAATATTGAGCATCAGGCAAAGTTTAAGTTCGTCACTGAGGCCGTCTAATCTATCCTTCTCTTTCACACGTACGTTATGCATAGTTAAATAAAACACAATAAATTATATTTCTTTGCGTTTTATCCGCAAACTTAATAATGAATGATTTAGAAAATTACGTATGAGGCTCGTTATTATCAAGAACATTCAAGAAAGTAAAAATTCTACTCAAATCAATGCAACCAACATCATAAATAACAAGATGTTACTCAAGTTAGTGTTGTCAACAGCATAATTAGCAGCAGCATCCTGTTAGTTATGATGTCGGTAGCATTGATTTAAGTACCATTTTTACTTTGATTATTGGGTAACTGATAAACCTTACTCGGGAGTTACTACTCCTCATTCTGAGGAGGAGACCCGGCTCAGCAGTGGGCCATTAAAGGGTCGTGATGAGTAATCTAGCCGTAACCCTAAAGCTACTCGTATGTAATAAAAATAATATTATACTGTTGGTCTGAGGGTAGACCCATTGTTTATCAAAATATAAAATTTAGTATAGGTAAATAAAATACTCTATACCTGTACATTGGTGTATTGGTAGCCCGTTAAGAGATCGCAGATTTTTCATTGTTCTCCGAGCTCCGTGGTAGGCGAGGGTGAGCGCAATATGCTCCTCATAACCACCCTCCACATCAAATGAATAGTGTTTATTGTTTTGACGGCTACAGGCCTACAGCGGTATTAAGCTTTAAGTAATGGAGTTTTTATCGTTTTCTTTTTTAGAAACACGGCTTGGATAGTATGATATGATTGCGATAAAAAAACTGTGAAAATATCAAGTCTATCTAGTTAACTTGGTTTAGTAGTTACAGGGACGGTATTTGGCATGACGGGCAGAAGATGCTGGGCACGTCCCTGGGTAGCTAAAATTAGATATATTATGATAATTAATTATTGCAGATTCTCTTCATTAATTTTTTAGTCGCCCATCCTAGCTTCGCAGGGCTTAAAACTTAAACATACAACAACTTTTCCAGAAATCTGATTTAAAGCCACAAAGCTTTTAGGATATTAGGGGGTTAAAGTATAAAATTGCCGATTTGCACTGAAAAATGGAAATTCGTTTTTGTTTTAAATTTAACATATTTATTTAATGAAAATAATTACCAACATTATCTATATATTGCTGCCATCTAATAGGAATGTCATTTATGCCTCTGCTATACAACTCTCGTGATCTAGATTGCCGAATCTAAATCTATTGTGTGAAAGCATTTTGTATTGCATCCTGAGAAGAAAACTTTTTATCACGTAGAAAATTGTCCAAATCACGAAAAAAATTTTGGTACATTGGAGCAAGGTCTGGCGAATACGGAGGGTGTCGAATGGTTCCTAATTGCAGTTCCTGTAGAGTAAAAACCGTTTCTCGTACTGTATGAGGTCTCGCATTATCATGGAGCAATAATGGTAAAGATAGATTCATGACTCGGGGCTGTTTCACTGCTAATTTTGCTATCATTGTTCGGAGTTCGGCACTGTAGACATCTGCCGTTATTGCTTGATCAAATCTGAGAAAGCTATAGTGAATAACACCATGCTGAGGCCATTAAAGAGCTACCATTACCTTTTTATTGCTAAGCTTTGCTATAGGACAGTGTTGCGGCGTTTGACGGTTATCGTAAGGAATCCACTTTTCATCACATGTCACAATTCGATCCCAATATTGCTTTATTTCTGTATCGATTCAACAAGGAAACACAAGTTTCAATACGCGTTTCTTTCTGCAGATCAATCAAATCTTCATTATGATGAATAATTTTATTGATTTGACACAAATGAGTCAAAATTGTTGGTACGGTAACGTTTAACCATGCAGCTAATTCCTGGGTAGTTTGGGTCGAATCGGCTTCTACTATCTCTTTCAATTTATTGTTATTCACCTGTGTGGGCGCTCTTCCACGTGGTTCGTACTTTAAATCAAAGTTTCCATCACGAAAACATTATTTCACGAAAACTTATCAACATTAACAGTAACACCATTTTGTTAGCAGTTTAACAGTAGGTGTACATAACCAAAAGACAAAGTTAAGTTTTTTACTGCTTGTTAGCAACACTGTTTATAAATTAGTATTCACCTGTTCATTTATCTTATTTTGAGTAGCCAAAATATAACTTTCGTTCCGATAGGAGACTATTAGTGTGGTGTTGTTTGTAATGTACATTATTATTTTAATATTCGGGCGGTGGACGTGAGATTTTTTGTATAGTAGAAGACGTCTTTAAACCTGCTCCTTCAATATAGATTATATGTTAATATTGTCGTTTGAGTGTTATATAGTTATATAGTTCCCATACTCTTAATATGCTGTATTGTGAGAAGTCTGTAAACGTATATACAGACTGTATAGAATGGTATTTGAAACACAGATGTACCTACATTGTACATAACACATCACACACCTTGCAAATGCCAACGAAATTATTTTAGAAATTATAGCTATTTATTAGTAAACTCAAACTCAAAATATTTTATTTGATTAGATTTTTTACAAAGTACTTTTGACACGTCAAAATAGGTCAGTCAGTCAGTTTGTCTGAAGCTACCACCAGTTCGGAAAACAGTTTCCCAATGAGAAGAACTGGCAAGAAACTCAACAGTCGCTCTTTTCGAACTGCCATTGTTTACATTAGTCTGTTTTACTAAGGTATAATCATTCAGCTGAGCATGAGCATTTTGATTCCAATCTCTGTTATCGTTCAAGTAAGCTTTATTTACTAAACACTTGTTTATTTGAGTAAATCGCTGAAATGGCAAATCTAATATAGGTTGTGGAATCTTATTATAGATGCGAACACCAAACCCCAAGAAACAATTACTTACTCACTTTGTGGAGACGATATTATGGCGTTACAAGTTTATTTTTATTTCTAATATTCTAGTAGACTAAAAGTCCTTATTACCAAAAAATAAGACTACACAACTAGGCGAATTTTTAAATTTTAGATGTAGTTACTTAATGCTTATGTTCGAGCCAAGGATCCTCGTCACAACTACATATAAAAAAATGTAACTCGTCGAATGTCTTTACACAGAAGATATTTAAAAATACTTAATGTACCTACACAATAAAATCTAAAAATATGTATAGATATTTTTAATTTTTCCTATCTGTATATTAATGCTCGCACCATGTAAAAAACTGCTATTCAGATTAATGTTGCCAATATCATAAGTGTTTGTTAATTGTTCCACTTCCTAAAGCCAAATGTTACTAATAGGTTTTGTTTTACTTATTATGATTGAAAAAAAGTTGTACTTTGATCCAAAGTTTAATATTATTTTTAAATCATCATTTACAGTTATGGTAAAAAAGAAGAAATAAAAAGGTCCCTAAAATCGACTTATTTTTTCAAATAGAATTAATTACCGTGAACCCAAACCTACAAACCGCATTAAACAATATGTCCTCAAAGACTACGTTATTCGAGAAGGCGGAATTATAATAAAATCTGTTTTTTTCGATCCATTGTTCATTTCAAAGTCATAAAGTCCGTTAGCGCATTGTCGTAGTTTAATTAAGGCGGAGACGTGTGCCGCACACAAAAGCACAGTGCGAGGTGTGCACTACTATTTATATTATTATTATTGCAGATCGTATTACAGTTTAAGTTCAGCCACTGATTCTTAAACTTATTTAGCTGCTACGAAAAATAATAAATCAAAAAGCGGAATTATTACATCACGGAAAAAATCCTCAGCATTCTTCTCCTTTACAGCGCTGTTTCGTTTAGTCATAATGTTTTTTCTTGTATAAAACTTTTTTGTTGGTATATGTAATGCTTCTATTGGAAACAATAAAGTTATTTAACTGTTATTTTACTGAACATAATAAGATAATTCACAATAAGATTTTTGTTGTCATTTCGCATTTTATTGACGGTTGGAAGTAGGTAGAGCACGTAATAAATATTGTAGTGTAATAACCTTATTTAATTAATTTAACTGAAATCTTTGTATTGTTAGAACTGTTTTGTTTTTATCACGGATAATTTAGTAATAAAATACTCAAATACTAGGCACGCACCAAAAATATTCTGCCAAATACCTACTTATGAACGCCTAAAATTTTTGAAGAACAAAAAAATAGGAATTCTGTCTAGGCTACAGGCCTACATTAATGTGATGGTTGACCCTCTCTTTGAACCATAATTCGGTCTGGCGCCCCCAGAAAGCTTCCTAGCGTCTTTTCTGGCCTGATGCCGTCGTGCACCGCACGACCTCCCACATATGGACGGCGCAAATACTTTACTTGAAACTCTGAAATCCGTACAAATACTCTGAAAGTCTATTGCAGCATCTTCAGGTTCCAGCATCTGGTTTTTCAAATGATGTTGATTCTAATTGTGTAATATCTTATAGTTGGTAATTATTCTATAATGTATAACTGTAAATAAAATAGGAGTAGCAAACTTCAATAGCATGTTTTCTATTAGTTTTTTCTGTAATTCAGCTAACTATTACAAACATAATCTTTATCCCTTGATTTGTCTTCTTTTAATTGGCAGGAAATCAACATAATCAAAGTCACAGATCTAGAATTTGTATTTTCTTTTCCCTCTCATTTAAAAATATTTAGAATTTAAATAAAATTTTATGTTTATTACAATTTACAGTTTGGGAATAACTGTGTTATATATCAAGGGCAGGTCAACACTGTAATTTGACTGTTCAGTTGACAAAGCGGTGAGCACTGCTGCTCTACACGATTTGTAGAATTGACTCCCACTGCGATTATAATCAGGGGTTAAAATAACGGAATATTTTATACTTACTACACTAGCCAACCCGCCTTCGCTTCTCTGTGGTAAACGTTCACTCACTCACTTCATCGCCCACTCTTTGGACATAAATGATTGACTGACATTGACATAAATGATTGACTGACAAAAATGAAGAAAACATTGTTTTATTATATCTCTAAAGAGATAAGAGTGCGTTTTCGAAAAAAGCTCCCAGGCGGCTTGATTTTTTCTGTAATTTTTTTATAATTATTGTAATGTTTCAACAAAATCTTAACACCAAAATTTTCTTCGTTAATCACTCTGTTTATTAGTAAAATCTGCATGAAAATTAGTTCAATAGTTTTTGAATTTATCACGAATAGATAGATATTCAATTTCGTGGTTTCAAAATAAATTTTTGTATTTCTTCTCAAAGAATGCGTAAAGTAAAAAAAAGTCGTTTAAATTTTGATAATAGTTATAATTTCAATTATATAGATACACTCGTATTGCATTTACTATCAACATTATATACATATTCAATAAACTCCTAGACTATATTTTCACAAAATACAGACAAACATTTATATTTAGATTTTTATATAACTTTCCATTTACAATTATAGAAAAAATATAGATTAAATGTAAACTAAAAAAGAATGATCCTAAGGTTCTTAAGATTTTTTTTCAAATTACAGCAATTGGTTATTAGTCAAAAATAATGATACTTTAGGTAATCGTTTAAATTACAAAAAAAATATTCCTATGATTTTATCAATAAAATTAGTATATACGGTTCTTTTACAAGTAAGTAAATAAATCGCAATAGGAATTGTTAACGGAGATTAATATTCTTAAAACAATTCTATTACCTAATTACTATTTTTTTTTTCTCTATTTAATCCATAGACTTCAATTAAAAGAGTTTTAAGTTTTATTATGCTGCAAGCTTTCCTTAGTTTATACATCTCGATTTTGTTACTAACTTGACATCTATATTATATTATCTATATAATCTATTTACAACACATTATTTACACTTATTACTATTACAATCATATCAATTAATCTATATTGTTTAATAGTGGTAGCAGCTAATTTGGGATTTCCATTTATATTTATAACACTAGCTCATAGAATATTATAAACATTTCGCTACAGATATAATATGATTATCTGGTCTATTTACATCTATAAATATTTAATTACCTATCCAAATCCAACATCAATTCGCTTATTCGTTACTTTCGCTATAACTTTTAAAATAATTTTCGGGTCACAAAAGCTTTGAAAAAAATGCATTAGGGGCAGTCATACGGGAGGGGTCTAAGATTCTGGGATAAGTTGATCCAAGGAAGGGCCTGAATGCAGCTCTACTGGATTCTTCGCTTGGACTAGTTGTTGCCTCTTGCGTTGATTCATCTTGCGTATCCAAAGAAGAATCATTATTGGAACTACCTGCCCCCATATGAAGTTTCCTCGTATGTTTCTTGAGATCGAAGTTTCTACAAAACCCTTTAGCACATATGCTGCAAGTAAACGGTTTCCTTTCATTATGAGTGTGCATGTGGAAAGTGAGATTGTAAATCTGATGGAATGCTTTATTGCAGATGTTGCATTTGTAAGCTTTTTCACCACTGTGCGTTAATCTATGGTTCTTATAGTTGCCTTTTTGATGGAATCCCTTTCCGCAGAATTCACACACGAATGGCTTGTATCCAGCGTGGATTCGCGCATGAGTGTTCAATGTTGAGGATCGGTTGAAGGCTTTCCCGCAGGTCAAACATTTGTGTGGTTTTTCTGAAGTGTGAATGATCTTGTGTCGGCATAATGTAGACGCTTGGCGAAATCCTTTACCACAAATTTTGCAAACAAATGGTCTAGCTCCTGTGTGAACCGGCATATGTCGAGTTAAATTGTAATGTGCATTGAAAACTTTTCCACAATCACCGCAAGCAAAACTCTTATTCTTAGCAGGAGACGGTGTAGGACCAGTTGTTGAAGATACCGCGTGGTCTGCAGCTGGCACTCGAGGACTAGGAGGTCTCTGTACTGGAGATTGAACAGGCGGTGGTCTAGGCATATGAAGCTGATGAGCATACGTCAAAGACACTAAATCTGGTCCATAATATAATAATGGGTAATGGGAAACAAGTTGCCGCCTCGCTGCCGGTATGTACTGTTTGAATGCTGAGTCTAATAGCTGTGCTCCGTAAGATAGGAAACCAGGTGGTGGAGGCAGTTCTGGACTCACGGATTTCTTTCGATCTGGTTCCATAAGTCGCGCGATGGAGAAGTTAAGAACTGGTGTAGTCGGTGTGTCCGGGGACTTCGCCCTCTCGGGAGAGGACTCTCTCGGCCCCTCAGGGCGGGCTGTCGATTGAAACGGCTGCATTCTCAACAAGTGCCTGCGGAAAGAATAATACTTTTAGTTCTAGACGTATTGTGGCGGTTACGACACAAAGCTCGCTTGTTTTAAGCAAATTGCGAGGGGTGTAGGGGTGTACCCTTTTCGATTTGTCGCGGCGCCTTTGTGGAGAAATCGTTTGCAAACATTCGTTCGGATTGCGTTTTGAATAGTACGAAATGGAAAAGGACCCTTCAATGCGTATTCAAAGTCGAACTCTACTGTCGTTACTAATTAAGAAAGTACCTAGTTACTGCGATTTCAAAAATACACATAGTACAGCTCCAATTTGTGCCATATTAAGGGGTTAGGAGGGACATGAAAAAATGATTTTCAGTATTTTTTTTGTCATTAAATCATTTTATTTTATAAAATTAATAATATGGCATCATACACAATGTTTTGACTTGAAGTCACGAAAACTAAAAAAAAATCATAATATCAAAAGTTATAGCTGTTTGATCCAGTGTTGATCCAGTTCCAAACTTGCGGTGACCATCATTGGAGATTCATTTAAAGTCAATTTGATGAAAAAAAAATAGTTTTATAAATAGACAATCTTGTGCCTGATCGACCCTAGGACTACCACAACCCCTTAAGTCCTTTATTAAAATTGAAGAAATTTACTAAATGAAATGTATATAAAAGTAAAAAATGTAATTAATGTAACGAAAAAATTAAGAATAAAACAGCTTTCTATGGACATCTAGAAATGTAAATTAAAAAAATCACAACGATGTGAAATCACTAAATTTAATGTCAATCATATCAAAATATCCCACTCAATAATATTGGATTGTAAAAGTGCATGAAGCAAAATTGATTTTTTATATCGATTATGATCTATTGTGTTTGAATAACCGCACTTCCATCGGAAGTACTGTCCCTTTAACCCGTAATAGATGAGTGACATGATGATTGGTTGTTGAGATTATAAAATTTTGTAGTAGGTTAAATTACACCAGGAGTAATATTTATAAGATTTACTCTTTCAAAAAAAACCAGTCTCGTTATTGATAGGTTGTTTTATTCCATGCCTGTTTATATACAATATTTTTTAAATACAAAGAAGCTAGATGACCGACACATTAATGTACTTATATATCAAAACCGTCGATGTTTGAAATATGACATATGGGCAGAAGTTGCTGTATGTGATGTAGGAAGAGAGACCCACAAGATCGATTTGTCGAAATTTAACTTTTATTGAGGAGATTGGAAAATGGCAGATTGTATGGTTAATGGAAAACAATTTTCGGCAATTAACATACAATTTAACACAAGAATTTTAGAATGATGTTTAGACCCTTATTTATTTTTTGCATTTTCTAAACTTCCTCCACACAATAGGTATATAAAAAGGGTGTGAAATATCTGCATTATCTTGGCGAAGCGAGAGACAAGTCTAGTTTAATGGGTAGGTACATGTAATATTTAAATAAAGAATGTGACTGATTTATTAACAGACGAATCCACTGAAACTAGAAATATGAAATTAGGAAAGTAGTCAGTTTTTGCATTAACTTAATTGTAATTATTTATTGAACAAACGTATAATCATTTCATTAAATCCTTTTATGAAATGATTATACGTTTAGTAAAGTCATGATAGGGATAAATCAAATAAGATTAAGTTATATTACAGTAAGTGCTTAGGTAGGTCCATCACCATCGCCATCCCAGTCCCCGACAGTGACATCGCCACTCGACGTCAGTCATCGCGCTCCGCAATAGGCTTATTACCAACCCTCAGACGACCCTCGATCTGTGTCACTTGCATCTAATCTGTGACGTGCGATGCGCGATGTGTTGGATGATAATATTCTCGTATTTATCAGAAATCGTTACGAAAATCTACCAAAACTAATATACCTAAATAAATTAATAACAAAATTGTACAAAAGTACATATAATAGTCCTGGTGTTCATAGACTTAAGGCCAATCTCTCTACTTAATTAAATAAATAGTGTTAACTGCAGTTTTAACTGTAGGTAATCGTTGAAAAACTATTGTACTTCCGTAGGAAATGCGTTTGAATATAACGTTTTGTATACTGTGGATATTTGTCAAAATTGATTGCTTCTTAGAATAATAAATACAACGACATGAAAGATACAATTATTATTTTACTGAAACGATTATGATGACGTAGTTTTGTGTGATACGTAGGTAATAATATCTAAATCAACTAAATAGTAAGAGCTCAAAAATGTTGTAGAATTTTAAATACATAAATAAATAATCCATATAAACTTTATCACATATAATGATATAATCCAAATAAATCATTTTCTTCGAAATTACACCAAATGTCGATATTATTTGCAATGAAACACAAATGTAAAAGTCAACTATTACTAAACAATTTGCAGCTTATTCCCCCTTGCTCTACACCTAATACGACAAATCCATAATGAAGTCTTGATTTGCTGGGGTTTTGAATGACGGAAGCGGGATTATATTTATTCTGTATTATCGTTAGTAATTACCTACTCATAAACATTAATAATTCATGCTGTTTATATTTTAAGTATATTTAGAAACAGCAATAATCAATGAATTACTATTTGATTCTGAGCACATCGGACATAAATTATTTTGTTTTTAAAATGTTAATTCATTACTTTTTCAATTACATTTTAATAAAATTGTTGCAAAGTAAAATATATATTTTTTTTATTTTTGCATAATTAATTAGTAATTTAATCAGTTTATAGACATTTTTTCATGTCAATATAAAAAGTAAACACGCCACTCTATCAAAACTCCATCAATACACAAAATCTTTTATTTCATATTTCAGTCAGCGTCAAAACCATAAATCAAACGGTTTTCGTGAACGACAAATCCGGATTATATTATACAATTTAGAAAGAGATGGAAATTGAAATTGAGATGTGTTAGATAGAGATAAAATTAATAGCTTTAGGGGCGTAACGAGTGTCAAAAGGGGACGATTATGACGTATAATGTTTTGTAGCAGTTATTAATTATTTTTCGTAAATATTTATTAGTATTTAAGATAAAGATTCGGTTTTTTATTATTAAAATATATTTTGGCGTAACTTTTGTACATCGAATGCTAATTCGATTGTACATAAGTGTAAATTTGATAATCTTTCATTTACAAATGGCGTCGTCTTATGATCATTTAAGGAAAATTAACATTTGCTCTATAATCTTGGTAATCTATACTATTATATAAAGAGGAAAGATTTGATTGTTTGTATGTTTGTTTGTTTGTTGCGAATAGGCTCGAAAAGTACTGAACCGATTTTGAAAATTCTTTCTCCGATAGGAAGCTACATCCTTTCCGGGTAACATAGGCTATGTGGTGTGGCCATAAATACTCTAATTTAAAAGATATGGCCATTTAAGTGCCATAAGGTGGTCATTTTGTAAATTGAAGGGTTTCTCAGGAACTACAAATCCGATTTAAAAAAAATTTTCACTGTTAGAAAACTATACTATTTGTGAGTGGGAAAAGTGATTTAGTGTTGCCATATACATATTGTAATTAATAGAATATGGCCATTTTGTTGTTTCTAATACGATTTTAAAAATTCTTTCACTGAGAGAAAACCACACCATTCGTGAGGGACAAAGGTGATTTAGTGTTGCCATATACATTTTTTAATTAATAGAATATGGCCATTTTGTTGTTTCTAATCTGATTTTAAAAATTCTTTCACTGTTTGAAATCTACACTATTCGTGAGTGCCAAGGTGATTCAGTGTTGCCATATACATTTTTTTATTAATAGAACATGGCCATTTTGTTGCTACTGATCGGATTTTAAAAATTCTTTCACTGTTAGAAAACTACACTATTCGTGAGGGACAAAAGTGATTTAGTGTTGCCATATACATTTTTTTATTAATAGAACATGGCCATTTTGTTGCTACTGATCGGATTTTAAAAATTCTTTCACTGTTAGAAAACTACACTATTCGTGAGGGACAAAAGTGATTTTGTGTTGCTATATACATTTTATAATTAATTGAGTATGGCCCCTTTGTTGTTTCTGATCTAATTTTAAAAATTCTTTCACTGTTACAAAACTACACTATTCGTGAGGGACAAAAGTGATTTAGTGTTGCTATATACATTTTATAATTAATTGAGTATGGCCCCTTTGTTGTTTCTGATCTAATTTTAAAAATTCTTTCATTGTTAGAAATCTACACTATTCGTGTGTGACAAAGGTGATTTAGTGTTGCCATATACATTTTTTAATTAATAGAACATGGCCATTTTGTTGCTACTGATCCGATTTTAAAAATTCTTTCACTGATAGAAGTGTATAGTATTTCCGTCTCTCTTTCTCTTATAATACTATCATTGTATCTCAACCTCTCTCTTTTTTCTCACTTTAATTTTTATTTTTATCTGTTCAGAATGATTAGCTTCTTTTTACTTTCTATCTTTCGATAATTTCTCTTTTTCTCTCTATCTCCTTTACCCATTCAATTTTAGTTCTACTCTGTCCTCCCTATTTAATCATCTGTCGCTTTTCTTTAGTTTTGTTTCTATTATTTTTCTTTTTATAAGTTTTGCTTGCTTTCTCTAATTTTTCAAATAATTAAAAACTACACAATTACAGAATGACAATTTAAGGACATCAATTATAATATTACTTTAAATACCCGGAGCGAAGCGAGGGCAGCCCTCTAGTATTAAATAATTAGGAGTATTTTGAAAAGTGAAATTAAAAATTGTATAGGTATTAACTATAAATGGTGTAAGTAACGTAACGTATTACGTAGGTATGTGTGTGCATTAAGGTAAGCAAGTTATCCTACTAATACCTATTATAAACGCGAAAGTTTGTATGAATGTATGGATGTTTGTTACTCTTTCATGAAAAAACTACTGAATGGGTTTTAATGAAACTTTACAATAATATAGCTTACACATCAGAATAACACATAGGCTATAATTTATAATGATACAGTGTGAATTATACAAAATATAGCGGGTGAAACCGCGGGGCGCAGCTAGTATTTATATTTTAGTTATTTATTTTACATTTTCTATAGAAATCAAAAATTCAAATATAGGTAGGTATATGAGATTAAGTAAATAGTTTTTAGAAGTATCAATGCAGAAATAAATTATTAGGTTTAATGGTAATAAATAACTGCAGTGCGTCAAATAAAAAAATCGATCTAGCATCATATTTTTGCTATTTTATCCCACAAATAGTGATTCCTCAGTAGCAGAGCGTGCAAGTTTCTGTGTGCGTGTCGGCAGTCGCCACTAATGATCGCTGGTAATGACGTCTTTAGCTGACAGCTTGACATGTCTCACGTGAAGCTTTCACTATTGAGTGTGCCTTTGTCAAAGTAAATTAAATTTAAATGCTGTATCGTTTGTGATACTCTTACAGGCATAGCAACGATTGTACTGTAGGCAGGCAGGCTTTAGGTTAATTTTGTTATTTCCTGCCATATAGATTTATTATTTCATTTTTTTAAATTTAATTTCAAAGCAATTTAATTTTGGTGAAATATATTTATTAACGGAATTAAGTTAGACAAATGTCTTAATAGATTCACGCATATGAGCAGGAGGGTAAACTATCACTCACCGCAGTCGGGCGCGCTATACTTTATCTATTCTGATTACCAAAGCTTCGCCTTCACTATTCAGTTCATTTCATATTCTGTAATAGGTACTTAATTAATTTAAGCAGTGAGCTGATTAGTGAAGACGAGTGTAATGATCATTGTAAACAACCCTTGTAAACCAGCATCTGGGTCACTAGGCCCAAGCAAAATGTTAGCGAGTATTGCAGCTACATAAAATAAAAGTAAATTAAAGACTTTCAATAAACTCTTCATAATATCTTTATTCTCTAACCTTAACCACACTTATGTCAAATTACTTTATCGTGCATACGATTATCAACAATAAATTCTACGTATTAGAGATTAATTTCCATCAACAATACTCTAAGTAGCGTGTGCCTAATCTGGTATCTAAGTGAAGAGGCTGAACCAGATGTAATCGTCCCGGATAACAGGAGATAGGCGTAATTATGATATTAACGGAGATTAGTTTGTGAGGAGTAAGCTTATTCCCTAATGTGATGGTGGGGCGATAAGTGTAGTGGATTCGATTTTCTTGTTACTCTACCGTTAAATTTCTCTTTGGATATTTTTCATAAGTCACAGTAATATGCAAATAGTGCCTCATCATAATGTAAAGACTAATGTTTAGAGGGTCAAATAGGGTAATCTTGTTGGAAATTATTTTTTATAACTAATCTCGTCGCTCGACAAACTGGAATGGGTAAATGCAATTTCTAGAAAATAATGCATTTAAATATGGATGAATTATATTATTAAATTGTTCATTCTTCCATATACCTACCTATAGATAAGATTTATATTTTTGATTAAGTTTTGACCCTCTGGGAAATAATTAATTAAAAAACTATTTAGACATATTCATTTCGAGATTATTATTATTAGTAACTATGTTTTCGTACTTACTACAATATTATATTTCAATAAATAAAAAAAGCGTTCCCCAGCGCATTAATCAAACAAAAGGCCGCGACCACAATTGCTAAAACATACGAAAATTCAATTAAAACGCTTAAATAAGTACCGTTAACCGTCAAATATTCACAAATGAAATAAAATAATGAGTGCTTGACTAACAAAAGTGCCCGTCGAGCCTTGGCTTTGTAACAGCGCACACGAGCATATATTGTTGTGTCAACACTGCACCTGGCTGTTGCGATCGGTCTTACTTGGATTTTTTCTTGGGGTTGGTAAAAGTTCAATATAATTTAATATTATATTTAACATATTATGAGATTTATGTTCAAGAACCATGACATAGTCGTAGAATGAGTAAGTTACAAACTTGCAGTATGAAGCTAAACAAATCCTTAGGTACCCTTTTGAAATTCACGATTTTGAGAACTATAAACTGTAGTTATCAAATAGTTCATATGGTATCAAATGAAAGTATTTCAAAGAAAAACAGTAAATAAGTAGGCCACTCAATGAAGAATTAAATCTACGATTCAGACACTAGCAAGGATAGATCATCAATATCCGCATAATTAGATATTTGCTTGAAAATTCTGAATACATACGTTATAAAAAACTGATCTATAACTAAGTCATTAAGTACGTTTTTATATATTCCAGCTACACTCACCTAAACGTCAATATTAGAATGTTAATTATATAATGGAAAATTACATACATCTGAAATAATATAATACAATTGGTATATCTACTAGGCTACTATTGGTTTTATTCGAATTTAAAATGAGTTTATGAAAAGAAGCACTTAAAATAATAAAACAACCATGGAGGGTGACACCATCGAGCCAATTACTCTCCTACACCGTATTGATGTCCACACGAGCATTTGATGGGTTAAATTGCTTCGCTTGCTCTAATTAATTATTCGCAAATATCTACATTATTTTTTTTTATTTTATGTGTAATTAATTGACTTCAAAACAAAATTCAAATAATTAAATATAACCGTTTTTCTACTTATTATTTTTTATTTATTATTATCATTTACAAAAAGGTTGGAGTAGGTACAACTTAGATTAATAGCCATTACAAAAACCACTGCTGTTTGTCTTAATGCTAACAAACTCTGCAATTCACTGTTAAAAATAAATTCTAAAATGAATCCAAAATATATATGTCGGATTCAATTAAAATAGGGATATAGATGGATGGCCTATCTCAAAAGCTATACGGTCGCAACACGGTCAGGATATAACTAATCGTTACGATCTCGCACTTTTCTGACAGGAATTATTATGACATGAACCTAAGCAGTGCCTTGGACTTGTGACCAAGGTGTAGGCTTAAGGAATTCCTTTATTCGATCGAGACACTCACCTCCACTGCTTAGTTTCACTGTTTAATCCTAAGATTAGACTAACATTAACCTAACCTAACACAAGGCTAACCTAACCTAAACCTAACTCACACCTCCGACACGGCCATTCTGACGCGCGACAGTCCTCGGGCGATACTGAATTTCTAAACCGCAATATCACAACAACATTCGCTCGTCCTTCCTGACATTAGTCTACTCAACACAAATTCGCTCAAATAAATTCGGTAAATGTACTAACTGAACTGGACAATTAACTAATCATGGTCTACAACTCTACACCGAACGGCATTAAGGGAACTATTGTCATAGTATCACAATCGAAGTAATATCATTGACATCAAACCGCTCTGGCTAAACGCTATTTTAACGATTAATCATGATTTAAAGCAAGTTGTATCTTCAACGTACCGAACACACACGTTATACTGTCTAGTCATTAATTAGCACTGATTCCTATCAAGGTACTAATTCTAGCGAAACAGACACTGTGTTTTTGACCAGACTACTATCAAATTAAGATAATGGCAATTTTCTACTACACAAAAACAACATCATCAAGTAGAACCATGTACCAGAACTGTTTATTCCAATTTTCAAAAGCAATACACTTCTACAAATCCTTGAGTGATACCCTCCATCACCACGACTCTCACAGCCACCCGGTAATCGCAACTACCATCACACGCGCATCCACCTCGTGGATCGCAACTCTCACGCACATCCATCACATGGACTGCAACAAATTTCAATACGGTCGATAGATTCTATCACTCAAGAAACCAAAATCCATTTTACTTATCATGATCACCATTACCTTCAACTTAATTTGGTAACTGGTACATGATCTACAATCATTCTTTTTTTATTCGCACGGGTTTACATTTTCTAAAAATCTTTCAACGTCATAATCTAATAACGCGAATGCTGATAGACCCCATGTGAAGCGAAGGTCTATCCCACTTCTGATGTCGGATTCAATTAAAATAGGGATATAGATGGATGGCCTATCTCAAAAGCTATACGGTCGCAACACGGTCAGGATATAACTAATCGTTACGATCTCGCACTTTTCTGACAGGAATTATTATGACATGAACCTAAGCAGTGCCTTGGACTTGTGACCAAGGTGTAGGCTTAAGGAATTCCTTTATTCGATCGAGACACTCACCTCCACTGCTTAGTTTCACTGTTTAATCCTAAGATTAGACTAACATTAACCTAACCTAACACAAGGCTAACCTAACCTAAACCTAACTCACACCTCCGACATATATATAAAAGGTTGGGGAAAAAGTCTTTTCGCATTATAGTATGTATGAACTTGTAATAAAATCTCTTTGGCTATACTATTTGTATCTGGATGGTTTTGGTATCATTCAAAGTTTAAATTTTAAAGAAGATAATTCCAATTTCAAATTAGGAAAATGTGTGATTTTTATTTGTTATTCCTACTGTGTAGATGAGTAAATCTAATGAAGAAATTCGATACGTTTTAAAATTTTACTACAAAAAAGTACCTATATGCAACGCCAGCCGCGAAAAAAATTTGCTATGTTTATGGACCTAGTGCAGTGTCTGTGAGAGTAGCACAAATTTGGTTTAAGCGTTTTCAATCTGGAAATGTTGATGTCAAAGATGCATCTCGCACTGGTCGCCCTATTACGCATAAAATAGATGCCATTTTTGAAAAAGTGGAGCAAGATCGGCATATCAGTAGTTACGACGTAGCTGAAAAACTGGGAATTGACCACAAAACAGTTTTGGCGCATTTGAAAAAACTGGGTACACAAAAAAGCTCGATATTTGGGTACCTCACGAGCTCACTGAAAGAAACCTTAGAACCGTGTACTCATTTGTGATTCTTAATTACGACGTAAAGAAAGCGAACCATTTTTGAAGAAGCTGATAACTGGTGATAAAAAGTGGATCACGTACGACAAGAACGTGCGAAAAACAGCATGAGTGTGGTGGGATTGGAAGAGCATTATTCATTATGAGCTGTTACCACCAGGCAGGACCATGGATTCTGAACTCTACCGCGAACAACTGATGAAATTAAAGCAAGAAGTTGAGACAAAGCGGCCGGAATTAATCAACAGAAGGGGTGTGGTTTTTCATCATGATAACGCTAGACCTCACACATATTTAGCCACTCAGCAAAAATTAAGAGAGTTTTGCTGGGAGGTGATAATGCATCCACCGTATAGTCCTGACCTTGCACCTTCAGATTTCCACCTGTTTCGGTCTCTTCAGAATTCTTTAGGCAGTGTCAGGTTAACATCACGAGAGGACTGCCAAAACTACTTGTCGCGGTTTTTTGATCAGAAGCCCCAAAATTTCTTTAGCAATGGGATCATGACCCTACCTACAAGATGGCAAAAAGTTATCGAACAAAATGGTACATACTTTAGTTAAATGTAAATAAACTATATTAAAAAATGTTTTGAATTTTCTTTAAAAATGCGAAGAAACATTTTCCCCAACCTATTATATAGGTATAATTTAACAATTTAATTAAAATATATCTATATCTTGTTCATTAGTTGATGAATCCTATAAAAATGGTTTGTATTGTAAAACTAGTTACGTATAACGAAAACAAAATACATTAGCCTAAGTTCGACTGTTCCACTATTTAGGTACCTACCATCAGGCAGCTCTACATGGAGGTATGGCAGCTCTACATAGAGGTATAGGAGGATACAGGTGAAGCTTAATTGGATACCACCACCGATAGATATATGATATCGATATTGCGTGGGCGTGCAAAAAAAATAACAAGTCTAGGGCCGTCCGCCATATTGGATTTAGACGTTACATAGTTAACCGTGCATTGCCATCCAATAATACGAATTGGTAGGTATGCTAAACATTTCAAACGATCAAAAATCAAGTTAAAAAAAAAACTTGTAAAAGTTAAGCTGAATTGTCTGAATTTCGTTTATTGTATTGTACTGTGTATCAAGTTTAAATATTTCTGGACATTTCTTAGCCTATATTCGTGGACTGGGGAATGAGAACTGTTTACTAGTTCCTCTGTAATAATAACAAATAATCTATAAACGTCTCACCCCTCTATCCCGGAGGCCAACAAATATTTGCACCCTATAATTGCTCTGCGGTGCGATTCCCGGGTGTAAACACGTATAATCCGCCAAATCGAGAACGTTTCGAGAATTACAATTATTTCAAGTGATTATTTGGTAATGTTCTACATATTTTCTGTACTCTGTATGCCTACCTATAGGAAAATAATTAGTAATTCAAAGTATAATAACTTATTACCATCTATAGCTAAGATAATTTCAGGTAGGTGTACCGCTGAATTTGTGGTACTTTGTTCAAAATACCTACTGGGTTTACTTTTACTGATTTATCCAATTATATTATTTTATTATGATACACATACGGTAGATCTTCTAATATTCTAACCGTTTCGAGCGAAAGAACGTAGTTAAGTATTATTGCAACAAAGTTAAAAAATTACCTAAGTTAATAATCATAACATTTACGTAGTTTTTTTTTACAGGAATAGAAAGTTTTGTAATTATTCATGAATCTCTTATTAACAATTACCTACCTACTGTTAAACATTCGGCTATGAGAGAATTTTTAAACGTTTTAGAAGTTAAAGGTTTAATAAGTAATGGTTTGTGCTTCTTATTACATTTAAAAAGTAGGTTCAGCGTAGAGTTAACAACATTTCTACTAGGTACATTTAAATAATATCGAAGTGAAGAGAGAGAGGGTTGTTAATGTTTAATATACATAGATTACTATTGCAAAAAAAAATAAGATGAACAAAAGGGTATTAGGGTAAAGAGTAAGGTAAAGGGTATTTGCGCCATAAAATATAGTTTTAATTAATTGACAACAAATTTTACAGATTTTAAACAGCTTTAAAAGAAACAACCCCAATGACACGGACATTGGCAATTAAATTAAGCCCTTCAACGGAGGCGTTGGTCTGTCAGTTGTCACCCCAACTAGTTGTTACTTGTAACTATAGCTATTGTACGTACCCTGTAGGTTTAAATTTTTCTTTAACACTAGTAAACCTGCATCGGTTTCGCACGGTTGAAATTTACTTCTCAATATCTTATTAAAGTAAAATAAAAATAGAGATTTCAATATTTTCGTCGTTTCAATAAAATTCCTAAATTAAAAAGCTAGATATCAATTTAATAAGCATGTTTTATTACTATCCCTCAGGAAATTATCTAGCCTATGTTACTTTTTGGCCTATTAGCTAAACTCTATCAAGTCTATATAAAAATCAAGACAATCCGGTGCGTTCTATTACAGAAATAAAAATCAACAAATACACTTAGAGTTATTAATATCACTAAACTACCTATTACCCAACTGAATGTAATATAAAATCAAAAGATAAAATCTTAAAATATACATAATTATTTAGTACACATATGTTGAAATTTCTTTGAAAATAAAAGATGGTCAAATTTAGGTTATTTTACAATTTAGATAGGTATATAGGTATAGTAGCCGGCAGTTAACTTTAGGTCTGAGAAAAAATAGTGGGGCAAATTTGCGCATTGTGAGCGTGCTGCGTGCCAGCATTGGCAGTTCCTTCCGTGACGTTTACTATTTTGACAAATACTAGATGCGCGAGAACTGAAACGACGCATAAGAACCAATCGCGTGTTACGCGCTGCTCTCGCCCTAATATATAACTACTACAATAATATGTATGGATCGTCATAAAAATATCACGAAAATAGTTATCGAAGCCCACATACATAATTTATTTGGATTTTTCGTAGTTGTTAATAATGATCGTAACGAATACACCTAAATCACATTTTTCTCTTTGTAACAATTGTACTTTTATCTTTCAATGTTATTTTTCTGCGCGTAATAATAATTTAAAATAATAAAGTAGTAATCTACTTTCAATGTTTTTCTTTTATTTAGGATGCAATATATCTTTTTCTGATGTAACTCGAGCAATATTTAGAATTTATTGCAACATTTAGTTGCTCTCATTGAAAGGAATACACAGTGACCATAACAGATGTAGATCTCTTTTGCGCCTTGTAACTCATTGCTTCTACACTTTTAAGAGTGTGAGTTCATTACATTAAAAGCCAATAGTTAACTTATTGATACTACGTAGTGTGATCGCATAATAGTAAAATATCTTTTCAATTGTTGTGTTTCATTGTCTGTTAAAAACTTGCAGTAAATTAAGCATCTATAAAGATGGTAAAAGGCGTAATTGATCTATCCCTACATTCACACCTGATGTTTTCTCCGAGGGAAATCCGAGGGCGGAGGTTATTACATTAGGGCTATACAGAGTGTTCAACTGCTGTGAACTGTTGGGCGGCTTACGAGGAGGATCCGTCATATTAAATTTTTCACGCTTCAAAACATTTTGCTCATCAGAAGAGTAGTGGAACCAGTAATGGACTACGAACCAATAATGGATGAAAAAAAAAATCTTGTAGAATAAGGTTGTAGGACTAGTACTTGCTACTTTTTTATATTGTCATTAATTTAAGTTAGAAATAAGTTATCAGGTCCTCTATTTTAACGTTTCCATTATTAACTATTATCGTTTTTATGCAAAACGTCGCGAACAATGACGTGTTTATTGAAAATATTGTTAATTTATTTAAACTAAAATGTTTTGTTGTCTATCAAAAAAAGAATACAACATTGTGTTATAACTTAAGTAAGGTTGAGATTCATTATTTTTTCGATATCACCTACTGGTGCACTAAAGTTGAACGATATAGACAAATACCCAAATTTTATCATTTTGACGGCATTATTAAAATCTAGTTATTTCAGAAATGTATCCCTCATAAACTCATTCAATTCAAATCAATTGCTAGGTCTCCTAGGTCTAGACTCTAGGCATCTATAGTAGTAAAGCTTTAAATTGATTTGTAACACAATTTTTTTAATGAAAATAGAATAAACACTTATTTTAGAGCTGGCGAAATTTTATTTAATTTATTTTTTCCATTTTCAGTTCTTATATCTAGTCCATGACTGAAAAGAAAATTTATGATCACTTTGTTGTCTGTCTGTCTCTCATGCATCTGTTTTTAGCAACACGTAGAAATATAAAGTTAAAATCAGAGTTGTTTAGTTAACATGTTAAAATTATATCAAAGTAGGTACTTAGATGCTTGATGATGTTTTCTATATATATATACTATATAGTCTCTTAAAATTCTATGATAATATCAAATTATTTGCCGTCGTTGTTTTGCGGGTACAAAATCTATAGGGTACGTATATCCCGTCCCAATTTTCTATTTTTTTGGAAGAATTTTCCCATAAGACACCTACGTCTGGTTTTAAATATACCTAGATAATTTCCAAAATATAAAGGGTACATACTTATCACTTTGCTCAAAACATTATACCTTCATAGTTTTTGATAAAATATTGAGCTTCATTCACAAGTAGTATCAATAGGCATATGAAACAGCTAGTTTCAACGTAAAGGAAAAAATCGGAAGTATTAAAGGATGACTATTCTAATAACCGGCACTATTACCTTCCCGTCTTTCTCGTCGGCACTTTGTTGTAGCTATAATACTTATTTACAAATATATCCATGGAGATTAGGAAAGTATTGTTAAAGGATTTTAAATTCTTCTGATGTTTATAATCTGTAGTAATGGTAGGTGTGTAT